>PVIW01000174.1:0-187500 GCA_004026585.1 Noctilio leporinus | reverse complement strand
CCAGGTCAGGCTTTGAAGTTTTCCCTGTGACAGAAATATCACCCACGATAAATTTTTCGTGTGATGTGTGGACAGTTAGCCCAGAAGTAAAGGAAGGTGTGTGCATAAATCTGTACGTTTCATCGTAATTTTAAAAGACATCTTAGCCATAGCCAACTTTTCAGGGGCCTGCCCTGGTAGGTTTGTTTAATTAGCGTGTGATCGGGCGAGTGACCCAACCAGCAGTAGCCAGGCTGGCGCCCCCGTTACCGCGGACACGGTGAGGAACCGGGACAGCGGCACAAACCGGTCACCCAGCATTCTTGCCGGCCGTTCGCTCCCAGCGCCAAGGAGGCAGCAGGTGCAGACAGCATGGCCAAGGGTGGCTTTATGGTCCCTCTTCTGAGAAAAAAATTCTTACCAGGAAAACTACTGTTGGGGGTGCTGGAAACTTACACTCTAGCCACATTATTCTTCCTTCTTCTATACTCTCAAGTTCACAGTTCTTTTGTGATTTTTCTAACAGTCCTTGATAGATATATTTGAGGTGACACTGGGGACATGTACCTAGAGCTGTCAGGAGAAATTTGGGGGTATCTCACTAGGAATCGCCAATGCATATGTACAGTATCACCTCTACGAGTTAGTGTTCAATAAACACTGGCCGAGCGACTGAAGGATAGAATGAGGATGATCATGAAAAAGTAAATAATCAAATTATACATCACGTCGGTGAAGAACCCTGCCTGGCCCATCCTGGGACATGCTCAGGACTCAGTGAAATACACAACACTTCTTCCCTCAGAGACCTGACCACATGCCAAGCACAGGCAACCTCTGCCGTGAATTAAATTTAAAAATAGGACTAAAGACAAATGTTTTCACTGTTAAGTAGGGACAATCATACACACGTTAAACAATGAGACATGGAAATATTACAGGGCAAAGAACTCAACTATTCATTCCTAAACACAGATCTCATTAGGGCAAATCCCACCTTTTTTTCCTCTGAAAAATGACTTGCAGTTACTTCAAGTCAAAATGAACCTAATAAACACTCATACACACATACACACACACACACACACACACACACACACACACACACAGAGTTTACTCATCATATTATCCAGAATAAAGCAGGTACTCAATAAAGTAGTTGAATGAATAATCATTTCTTCCCAGAATATAAGTTGGTATAATTTGAAAAGTACGTATTTCTGTTTAAGTCATTGAACACCTGTATTTTTTAAATATAGTAATAGCTTGCTTCTAAAATGTTGCTGACCACACCCCAGCTTCATACCTCAACAAAATGGAAAGTCATAGCTATATAATGATAACATAATGGGAACAAGCAAACCTATACATTAAATAACCACCTTAGGTAAGTATCTCATTAAAAACTTTGGTAATGAAATTGTTAACTGATACATGCATACAATATTCAATTTAAAGAACATACCATTGCCTGCACTCATTTAACCTTCATAACAGTACATGGTGATAGGTATTATCATTCCTACCCTAAAGATTAGAGAATTAAGGCGCAAAGACCCTTAGATGGCATTCCACAGACCGCATTACTAAAAAAAATTGGGATGTGACCAAAGTTATCAAATACCAAGGACTTAAACTTGAAGGTTGGACCTATTGCAGGAGGATCACAAACTTGCCACTCCACAGCAATGGGACAGTGGCCAAGTCATCTTACAGGTTTGAGTTTTAGTTCCCTCATCTTAATGTAAGCTTGTTTTAAAGGCATCAATGAGAGGGTCCCCAGGTCAGTGTCCTGTTACAAATGAGAGTGCATTTCCTGGTCCTGCCTCTTCCTCTCCACTAGAGCGACTTTCAGAGCAGCGAGAAAGCCATCCCCACCTAAAACAGACTAGGCCACAGAAATCAACTAAACGGAAAAATAGATAAAAATGTAGCAGCCTGCTAAAATTTTCACTACTAAGCAACGCTATCAAATCACACAATTTTGGAGTACGTGCCACACCGGCAGAAGAGCCATGTGTGTACTTAGCATTTCTTTGATGCTTTAGTATCCGAGTCTATGATCTCGTATTGAAACGGAAATGAAAAGTAAATTTTCCCAAGTCAGGGAAAGGTGGTTATCTAAGCTACACTTATCCATTGAAAAAAGGAGGTATTACTGAGTTAATTTACTCAGGAGCTAAACAAGTACAGAGATTTTATTCTCCAGAAGGAGTCACTATAAACAAAAATATTAATTTTTAAGTTAAATTAATTGGTGTTTAGTTAGTAAATGCACATACATGGATTACTATATTAAAAAGATAATAAACTGTAAAAATTTAAGAGATTATGTTTAATATCCATCTTAACCTATAAATTTTAAAACTGCAATGACAAAAACCTTATTAAGTATGAGTACAACTTCATAAAAGGTTTGATTATCAGAAAGAGGAGGCAGAGATACACACGCACAATAAAAATAATTTTTTTGATGACCATAACTTGGAACCTAGGTAGTGAACATAAACTTTCTGTATGTACACTCCTGTAGCTCTTTGCATTAAGATATTTAGAATGTAGACCATGTTCTCTTAATAAGCAAGCAAGCTTTTTACTTTAAAAAACTGGTTTTCTCCTATTGGAATCCTAATTACTTTAAACTATTTTTTTCAAAACACACATATACCTGTCAGATAAATATAAACTATTTAAGTAAATCCATGTAACATGAAGAACTGAAAAAATACAACTCATCTCAATCTTCTCAGTGGCATAAGCTTATTTCTCTTGGCATCATTTATATATTATCAGGAACAATAGTATTATGTATTTGTATGATTCAAATACAGACAAGTTTGGTTTGGACAAAGCTTTTATCACAGAAAAGGATCAAAAGATAAATACAGACTGTGAAATCTAATTTCTACTTGTGGTTTTATCAGTAACTTCCTATTGTTATCTTGAATTGGCTACTTTTATGTGACCTGGGTTCCTATGTAGACATCCAAATGGTTTGTCAGATGATCAAATACTTATTTCCTTTCTGGCTTGTCAGATGGTTTGTAGCCATATTGATTATAATGTAACTCACATTGATTACTAAGGTAAGCAGTGTGGGCGATTTTTTAAATCATAGTTTTGTTCCATAAATATCTGACTTCTACCTTTCTGTGGCAGTATTTCTCTTCAAAAGAAAGGGGACTCACCCAGACATACATTGTTTTGGTGACACAGGAGCATGTATAACAAATGTAAAAAATAGGTTTCCAAATTCTTGTATCCAGTTTGGTCTCTTTTGAGTCATTCTCCCATGTTTCTACATATTTTCTTATTTATGTGGGAAAGCATACAGAGAGTATGCCATTGCTCACATGAGCCTAATTTGAAATTCAACAAGCCAGAGATATAATGTGGCATTACCCTATCAACTGGGGAACATGTACCTGGCATGCAGGGTCTGGTAAAGTGAAATAGTAAGTTGCAAGACCAGAATATAGACATGTTTATGTTTAATAGCTATGGAAACTCCATGCATGACTCAAACCGAAGTTCCCTTCTTCCTTCCTCAATTTCAGGCAAAGATCTGTAATTGCAAAAGTCATAAATCTATTCTATTACCACATCCCTAATACCAAATGAAATTAGAAAAAGATAATGCAAATGACACTTCTGAAAACTGAGATATTTTAGTTAAGGACAAAATACTTTATTTTGTCTTATTTTCCCTCCAGAACATTAATCTCTTTCTCCTGGGGTAAGTGGAATGTTATTCAGGAAAAAAAAAAAAAATTTCCTTCACCCTAACCCAGTGTAATCCATAGCCAGTCTCCAAGTTTGATACGAAAACAAACCATTTCTATTTTAGTACAATGAGGAAGCATCATGCCGGACAATATGAAAACAGAGATGGAGGAAGCTGACTCAGATTGCTGTACTTCCCAGATGGACAGAGTTCGGCGGCTCACCTCGGCCACCTGAATAGAATGGAGTAAGACGACAACTGTTTTTTCCATCGAACTGATGCATGTATAAAAATGAATTCCCGAAAAAGGGGAAATCCTGGGTATGTTTGTTTGTCTGGATCCAGAGTCCCATTTGAGAAACTTTTAACAAAGTGAACTGATGCAGCAGATTGGAATCTGGGCACAGGATGTACACAATTTTTAAAAATTTGTGTATAAACACTGGGCTTCCCAAAGCATTGCTCAATGATCAAAGGGAAATGTATTATCACAATGAAATAATTTTGATTCTAAATAGGATAATTGTCTAGGGTTTGTTAACCCCCTTTGGGGTGGGAATTCTAACAATTTCCTGAGGTTGCTAACTGTGGATTACATGTAATTGTTTGACATTCTTGAGCAAGTAGAACAATAAACTGCTTAGCAGAAAGCAAACAATTTTCAAATACTTTAATGACAATCTCTGATAAACACCAAGAATAACAAGAGTTGGTAAAAAATGAAAAATAAAATCTTAAATGGAAGTGAATGACCACGTAAAGTTAGCATCCTATGCACATTCATTATTGAAGTGCCATTTTGAAATTCCTGTTTTATCAAGTTTCTGCCCAAAATATTTTTCAGAGTGACTGGAAACCTGTCACTCTGAGAAAGATCTGCTGGTACTTCAAGGGGAAAGGAGTGGGACACCTAAGTTCCCTGGAAGACAACCCGCAGCCTAAAGCTTAGGCTGGTCATTGGCCCACTCCTTATCTAAATGTTGTCTTCTTTAACTCAAAACGACCTTAATTTTAATTACCTAGTTTTACAAGTAAAGGATCTCATCATTCTGTTCATCATAAGCACTTAAATATTAACCTGCCCATAAGCACAGAGACGACCATGCAGAGTCAGACGAGACAAGTTTTGCATCATCATCCACAAAGAATTTGCAAAGGCTTATTGCAAATACCAAGAGTAACCTGTAAGAAATTGCTTTAAAAGGGTAAGCTACAATTAAGGAAAAGTCTGGGCTTCTACTATGTAAAACAGAAACAAAATCATCAGCTTTAGTACTGATTGGCCGAACTTTAATGTTGACCAATTCTGGCTCCTATATATTAGGTCAACCCAATCGGGTAGAGGTGAGAATGCCCCAAAGTCAAATGGCAGTAATGGTCTTATCTGCACTCATTGTTGGTTGGGCAAAAACTGGCTTGAAAGGATGTCTTTATAGTCATAACTCTCATTACTGTTCAACAGTGCTGTATTGCCAATACGGTGCTTTCAAACGAGAGGTACAAAAGATGCCTCTATTGGTTTGACAAGGGTATTTTCCCTCAAATGTCAGCAATTTGTCTTCTTTGAACATGATTATCAAATGCATTCTAAACATAAAACACCGTAAAAATTGCTTAGTACAAATCAAACTCCCAAAGAAGCCAACTGCCCTTGTCACCAGTTGGACCTCTCTTTTACTGCAGAATGGGATGTTTTCTGTCCTATGTTCAGAGCCTGCAAGTCATGCTCTTTATGAGGTTGGGCATTTACCTACTTAGTGCCACTGTATAGAAAATGTGTCATGGGCAAGAAGAATAAACATATGAGAGCCTCACGCCCTACCTACTTTATACATGGGCAGTGTCCTTCCAACTTGCTGGCCATGCTAATCTTTAAGTGATGAACTTCATATGCTTTTTTTTGAAATAAAAGTAAGTATACCTTAAAAAATAAAATTACTGTGTCCATAAGGCTTTCTCAGAGTAAGGCATTTCTGTAGAGCCATTATTAGTACAATCATTAAGCAAATTGCTATATTTTATGATACTTATTAAACAAGAAAAAGTAAACCTAACTTATATAATGTCTAATCACTGGGGTATACTCCTGAAGAGTATAATATTGTAAATCAACTGTAATAAAATTTAAAAAAGGATTTAAATAAAAAAACAAAACCTAAATTGTCTTTTTTGTTAATGACTTTTTAAAGAGGTAAAGTTTCTGATTCATGAACCAAGTAAGTACATGGGGTTGAAATCTCTACCTCCATCATCTGTCCTCTTAACCTTATTAGATAAGGAATACAATGTTAAGATCAGAATTTAAGCTGTTGGCTTAAGTTCTGGCTTCATTTCTAACTAGCTTCCTAAGCTTGAGCAAGTTCTGGTTTTATCCAAATCTCAGTTTCTTTATAAATAAATGTTTCAAATAAGTGTTAGATTGTTGTTATAACAGTCTTTTTTTTTCCATCTTTGAGATGGTGTGTGTGTGATTTTAAATTATGAGATGTGTCTCTGGACAACCAATCCTTGAAGATGTAACGAATAATCAGAAGTTGTTTCTGCCATTGGAACAAGCCAAAGCTCAGCTACAGGGAAGAGGTGCCCGGAAGCTGCTGGCCAGAGCCTCGCGGGCAGGCCTGTGGCCCCTCTTCACCTGCCGGCTCTGTGTCTCTCAGCCAGCCAGAGTCAAGTTCTATAGTTCTTCCACATCCGGGCCACTTTAGAACGTAGACTCCCCCAAGCAGACTTTAATGCCATCAAGTACTGCTAAATAAATCGTGCACCTACTTTACTGTCACACACAGTACATGTATATGTTTCTAAGGAGAGATTATGATTTAACTTTCTCTGTTCTACCCTTTCACAATGGGATATGTACATGATAGGCGCTCCAACCCATTTTGCTCATTGAGTGAATGAGGTACAAAGATGAGATTTATTTCCTTCCTTCCCACAATGACAGAAATCATCAAGTCCAGAGTAGTCAGAGAAACACAAGACAGAAGCTGTAACTGTAAGAGTAAATCAAGTCTTCATGAAATGAAAAAATGAGCATATTATTATACAAAAATATTCAAACAGAGCTATAATTATTTTATACTGATAAAACACACATACACTACTATGATGAATTATTCTCCTAGGTTTCATACGTTCTAATTGTTTTGTTGTTGTTGTTTTTATGAGCCTAGCCTTTCCCTCAGCTGGATTATAAACTGCTGAAGATTAGGGATGGGCCAAGTTTTGTTTGCTGGACTGGCAAATAGCATCTTCATTTGCATATACATTTCATAGGCGAGAACTTGGAGGATCTATTTATTTTCCTTTCTCTTGTATAGTGTGGCTATTTCCTCAAGGGAATAATTAATAGTATCATCAACATATAAAAATGGATACACACATGGTCATTTTCAAGAGCTGACACTGTTCTGTCACTCAGTTTGTGTGATGCAGACTTCTGTTTGTCTCATGCGTTCGGTAATTTTTCTTGGTAGGATCCCACCCCCACCACTTCCTTGATCTATGTTCTTTTGGAGGGACACCATACACTCCTATGACTAGATGCTATTTCCTAATGACGTGGAGAAAAGCAAAACAAAGGAGCAGGTGCTTTCCACTGCATTTCCACATATTTAACTTTTATTATTGTCCTTTCCAACACATTCCATTTAACTAGATTTTAGGTGCTACAGGAAAAAAAAAAACCTAAAAAAAAAAATGTTATTTTGTTTCATTGTTAACAAAAAATGCTGATAACAAAGAAACATCTAACATTACAGTAAATCCTGTAATTGATTTCATTTCTGAATTAATATTTTGTTATCATAGTGTGTGATTATATCAATTGTCAGATTTTTTAGAGTCATGGGCTCTATATTTATCAGTCTACCAGGTGGATCAGTGGTACTGGACCCATCAAATGAACTCTTCCTTGGACAACTACTTGTAGCCATGAAAATCCTAACATAAATTTTCACAATGGCAGGAACTTTGGTCCACTGCTTTGCACCCATTGGGATGCCTGGCATGGAGTAGGTGTGCAATAAGTATTAGCTGAATTAAAAAATTTCACACTTGAGCCTTAATCTGACTGCATGCTAAATAAACAAGTATGTGATGATAGAAGGTCATCGACGTCTCTCCACAGCTTCTGGCTGATACCAGGGTCTTGAACAACTGGGGAACTACAGACTCCTGGCAATCTTATAGAAATGATATTTTCAGTTTCCAATTACCTCTGTAATACACCTAAGTGATGAATGGAATTTTGTTGACTAGAATTCTAAGAGAAAGGCAGTAATATTTTGTAAAGGCTGGTTTGAAATATACTTGTGATCTGTATATGCAGAAGCTATATCTTTCTATGAAACAAGCTTAATATGTCAGGCTTACCTAAAATTTACTAAGTATAAGAGCAAATAGCTAATACAGTTTCAATACACATAAATAAGAAATTCTGTCTGAAAGCAATACTAAAATAACTTACCATTTTAGTTGTTTCTACCTTTTTTTAAGTTTCCTAACTTACTGATAGCATCACAGAGACACCTAGTAGCGATGCAATAGTTAAGAATTTCTCTGGGTTTTCTTGAAAATTCCCAATTTTCAGATGTTCATAAGAAAATTGCCAGAATTTTAAATTTGCAATACAGAGTTGTGTGTAGAGATGTGAATTTCATTTACCTCTTTTCATAGTCTTTTCTTTCTAAAAAAATTAAAACCGCTAAGTCATTTTGAAACATACAGTGCATGGATATAGATCATTTTAATACTTGAGATGTTTCATCTTTATTATCGATGGCTCTTGACCTCAGAAATGCAGAAGTTAGAAAAAAGAAAACCTCAACTCACCTTCCTAATATACCTTAACTTCTTTGAATAAAGCGCTTTGTTTCAAATGTGGTCCACCGACTGACATTTAAAACCAAAAATCTCAGTAAGTGGCTACAGTGCTTAACACGCTGGTATGCGCGGGGTTGTGGCACGTACGTCAACTCAGCACACGCTCCCCGACTGTGTAATACACTGACTCTGGACTCTGGCATCTCAACTGTGATGATCCATTTTGCTGTTTGCAAGCCCGGGAGTTCCCAGTCAGGTTGGAAGGCTGGCTGAGCTGCTTTCCCAGCAAGCATCCTTTCTGCTCTCTGCTGAGGTGGGAGCACAGCTGTGCAAAGGAGTTTCCCTGAACCAAGGGACAGTCAGAGAACAATCGGCTCAAAACTTTGTCCAAGTTTACAAGCTGCAAAGTGCATAATAATGATATGAACGCTTCCAAAACCACGACCACTCGCTTGACTTTTAAGCTGGATCTGTGTCAAGTGGCATTGATTTATGTTGATCTCAAAGGTATTTTTCTTCTTTGACTTTACCCAATTTACACAGCAATGGACAAGGACTGAGCTTAATTTCGTTTTCCATACCGTAACTAGCACGCTATTTGTGTTTCATAAATGAAATGGTAATAGTCGGGCTAGATGCTTTAAGCTCAATTCAGATAAAACAATAATATTAAGAGCATTACCTTAAAATAAAAGCAGCTTGAGTTCATAAAAGCATTATTCTTAATAATTAAAAAATGTAATATCCTAAATCATATTCACATACTGTAAAACACCTTAAAGAACTTTTATTATTAACACTAAGTCTTGTATTTAGAATGGATTCTTCAAAATTAAAATGCACTAGTTAGTATATTTTGATGATTTATCATAGAAGAAAAATATCTGCCATCATATCTAGGGAAATCTGCAATTCCACAGTTCCAAGGTAAATCAACATGATCTTTCTTCATTTAAAGTGTTAAAAACTATGGGCTCAGATAGTCAGCCTAGAGAAGAAGTTCATCTGAAAAAAAAAAACTGGTATAAACTCTGGATACTTAAAACAAATTTCAAATGGAAGTGAATAGCGCTTCACTTTTCTAGAAGGGAGAATATATAGTTCAAACTAATTTAAAAAAAACAACGGATACTGGAAATTTGAGTTACCAAGTTGAGTTCATAAATTATGACTGGCCTAACTTGGAACTAAAATTATTAATTGTTCAAAACTGCTCATTCTAGAGAGCATCTTACTGCTAAAAGTCACAATTTAGCGACACCTTTCTTTGGTGGCTAAAAGTCACACAATTTCCATTGTCAAAGATACCTATTTCAATGGGTTAATATCCAAATATATACTGATAAAAATATTCAGATCTTCCTTTTCAAACGTAGGGGTGGAAGAGAGTTGTGGCAAACTGGTACTGCATCTTAAATTTAATTATAAACTCAAGTCTTAGGAATGAAAAATAAGGTCTTAGAAGCCGGAACAGGATTTAGACATTGAATGCTGTGTGATGCTCTTGCTGAAAGACAAGAACAGAAGAAACACATCAGCACAGAGAGTGTGTGGCCACTATTGTGGGGCTGAAACCCAGGGAAACCTGTCCTTAATTTATCCCGTCGTGTGCAGATTTGGCAAGGATCTCTAAAAATCATTTACATACCATATGCCCTGAATTACCTAGGCACAATGGCTGTGGATAAATATGATGTTTCAGGTCAGACTGTTTTCATCCTTTTAGAAATTTTGCAGCTTTCATTTCATTTTTGCTCTTTGCTCAATAATTTAATGCAATATTGCATGCTGCAAAAGACTAGCTAAATCAGTGAGTAGTTCATTGTGCCTTGTGATTAGGAAAAAAAAAGATCCTGAGGTGGGAGACCAGGATGTATTATTCCTCCTATGTAAGAATCAAATAAAGGAAATCCGCTTCTTATGCTTTGGGCACATTTGAACCTTTGTCTCCTTACTAAGCAAATAAATACAATGCAGTAAACAATTAAAATAGAAATCAGCTAATATAACTTCCATGGGACATAAATATTCGTTTGCAAGTTTTCATGTTTAAAAGGGATCCCTGAAATTAAGACTCTTGGCAATTCCTATATTTGCTCCTCTTTAATTAAAAGCCATTATAATTGTCCTGTGCTTTTCCCACCAAACTGGTGTTACTACAAACATGGCAATACTTGTCCAGATTCTCAAACTAAAATTTAAGTCATATTGATAAAAAATATATATATATACTTAAACTGAAAAGATCAATAGCTTAAAAAAGGCTTGGAGCAGAACTATGTACATATTTTTTGTTGTGTACTATAAATTTGACTGTATCAACTTCCAATTAAAAATGACATTCACACCATCATTTTTGATAGAATTTTGCACAGTAGGAATACTCATTAATGCAGGGTAATACAGTGTGATAAGCAGCTTAGACATCAAAATAGAAAAAATATGCCAAATGGTCTACTCTTTACATGAGTAAAATAAAACTCAAAAAAATTAAATACCTGAGGAATTAATTAAAAAGAACACTTATTGGCATATGTATTTTTTAACTATGTCATATCAAGAGCATTTATTCTCTAGTCAGCTTCTGCTGCAGATATCTAAATCTTAGCACAGAAATCACACCCATCCCTTTCAGTTGATAGTAACATATTAAATACTTTACAATATTCAAATGGAATAAAATACAGTTTAAGTAATTTTATTTACCTTACCATTACCCTCCTAAATAAAATGTGTATATATACCATGTTATATATGATGAAAGAATATATTACACATATGTATATACCCACATATATATTTTTTACCACTTAATATGAAGTATCAGAAATGTCTGGCTTCTTTTCAGTTTTATTAAAAGAGAGGCAAAAGCCCATCAGCTACAAAGTGAGTGCACATGGGTCACTTCTTGGGCTTTAACTGGAAAATACAAAGTGATCATATCCATTCTCAGCTGTATGTTCAAGTAAGTGTCAAAGGAGGTGTCCACATGCTAGCAGAGAAATAACTGAAAGGCAATACAATAATTTCAGAATATTATCAAATAATTTGCTTTAAGGGGCAAGAAAAGAAGGAAGCTGCCACTTGAAAAACCTGCAATGAAAGGGTTAACAGACATATGCTGTATAATTAGGAGATGCATTAATGATTATGAATAGTAAATGATTTGGTGCAAAGAAAAAATTTTAGTCAAAGGGACATGTACCTATCTTACATGTTTATTAGTAACTGTATATAACTAGAGAATTCTGCTATTAAGAATCTTGCATTATTGGTGTAAATACTTCCAAGGGTACATCAAATTGTAATCTTTCATACGACATCCATCAAACCAGGCTGGAGATTTTGACAAACATTAAACACAGTAAGGAGGCAATTATGTATGCATGATTTAATCTGCAACTAATTAATATGCAAATTTATTCATATGTTAGTTACTAAATTAAAAATGCAAAGAAGCCCTTATGGTGATTCTCGAAATTTTGCACAAACAGAACATTTAAAATGTAAGAAAAATGAAGTTTTCCAGAAATCTATAACACACTTTTACTCTCTACAGAACCTGTTGCACTAAGGCGGCTCCAAAAATATGTACTTAAATACTAGATAATAATTTAAAAGGTGTGCTAATTTTATGTGAGAATGCGGGAACAGAAAGGTTAATCAGCATTCTCCCGAACTCTTAAGAGATACACTCTAATTACCAGACAAATGGTATTCTATTTCCAAGCTTCCTTTCCTGCGTTTAGGGTTGTAAGAAGTTGGTCATCCTACTGATATCCTGGACAAATGGTTAGGGGAATAAATGGTATTTAAAAGCAACTAGATATCCTGAAAATTCTAGGGTAACTTTGAGTCCATTTGGTGTTCACTAAACATACAATTCACTCCTCAAGATGGCAGCTCGCTCTTTTCACCTTTGGGAGAGCTCTCTGCAAACAGAAGAATGGGAGGGGAATCTTGAGGGAGCCTAGAAATTCTCCCAAACAGTGTTCCACAAGAATCTTCAAATAAATAATGTGACTACCCCAAAGAGCAACAACCTCCCAAAAAGCAGGAGGTGATTTCATCCGAATACAATCTGGCTATTTTAGCCCTGCATGTTCCTGACTGTCCCAAACTGATTTGAATCTTTGATGGGAAGATGAGGGAGAAGAGACACAATCATTTAGAAATATCTTCCAGTACCAGATTGGGAGGGAGCATTCATTCAGGTGCACATAGTGTCCTTGGGCTCTACTGCCTTCTGCAAGAACCTGATTTCCCTGTGACATCCTCGTGGTCAGCTGCAAGAGTCTGTGGGGATCACCTCTCATCTGATTACCTTTCTCATCGAAGTCCGCTGGCCATGTACACAGTTCCTGAAGCTGGCACTTGGAACAGCTGTGGTGGCCTCAAGAAATCAACACAAGTCAACTGGATGAGGAAGCACAGTGGCAGCGTCTACGGCTCTTCCCAGGACTCTCAACTCTCACCCACGTTTAAAAAAAAATCGCCATCAGTCTCATCAGTGCCAAGTGACACACAAAAAGGAAGTTAACCATTGGCTGTTACTTGCATTCACAGCCTGACTCTGATCTCCCAGCTTCCCTGAGCCCATTCTGGTGCCAGGCGGCCTCCAGCTTGCCCATTTCATTCCAGCCACGGCAGCCAAAAAAAGCACGGCCCCAGCGTGTGACGACAAGCAGTCTGTTTGGATATTAGTACCTCAGTATGCGCTGCGAGAGAGTCAGATGTCCCCCAACTAAGTGCTCTCCCCTGAGGGACACCGTCCTGGCCTTCGCTGGCCAAAACAACCAACCAACCAAACAAACCAAAAAACCAACCACCAAAACAAAAAGG
The DNA here is from genome assembly GCA_004026585.1 of Noctilio leporinus. Classification (NCBI taxonomy): domain Eukaryota; kingdom Metazoa; phylum Chordata; class Mammalia; order Chiroptera; family Noctilionidae; genus Noctilio; species Noctilio leporinus. The sequence continues at coordinate 174,131 of PVIW01000174.1, read as the reverse complement.
TGAGTGTGCCACAAATCCTCAGCTTTGACAGCACAGGGGGCCGGAACGCACCATCCTCAGGACCCAGAGAGACACAGCAACATGGCGAAGGGTGAAGGGAACCTCTTCTGCGGGGAGGGCGCATGGCCTCCAGTTCACGCGCATCTAACCAGAACAGCTGGCACATGTCTGGCCACTCCCTGCCACCAGCATACACGCGCAGGAACTGAATTACAGAAGAAAAGGAGTCTGCATGGGCCCTAGTGAGTAAACATCAGATTTTCTCATTTTCCTTTCACGAAAGGAAGGGGACTAGCGTGGTGGTGAGGAGTGGAGTTTTTCATTGGCCCTCAGAGGAGGAGGAAGGTGGCAGGAAAATCATGCCCATCTGCTCCCAACACGTTCTCATCTCTCTGCCGAATGTACCGAGTCAGACTCTCACCTGGCCAACCCTTTGAATGAGCCTGGTCACTGTCTCATTGTTTCCAACATTAGCATATCATGCTTTTGAGGGTTTCGGTGAGGCACCAGCAGGTGAAAATCTCAATTTCTGGGCATTTCAGGAATCCAAGAGAGGAACCGAGACATCTTTCAATTTTACGGATGACTCCATTTTTGTAGTGACCAGAACTGAACATAGAGCTTTTAAAAGCTTAAATGTACACATTTATGCATTCATTACACAGTGTTAAATCTAATTTGTTCTTTTTGCTGTCACAGGAAGCACATGTTTAAAGCAATCTGTTTCCTCAAGTGAATGCTTTCCTGTCTGTTTTAAAAAAATTGCGACACACTTTACCCTGAGTAACCAAGAGGTGATCATAAATATCCCTAAATAGCATTAAACAGATATGAAAGACATTAACACTTTCAGAATGCCAAAGTAGTATTAAAAAAAATTCTAACAGATGCTCCTAGGTCAAAAAGTGAAATGTGTGTTTCCTGAAAAAACACTCTCATCAGAGTTCTAAGTGAACTGTGAGTGGAGAAGTGAGGTGTCGCTGAACACGAGGAGACTTTCAGGGAGGAGCGCCGCCAGCCATCGCCCCAGTGTGCTGGCTACAAAGGCCAAGTGGAACTCTGCCGAAAACCAATGTCCTCTGCGATCCACAAGGTGGCAACGGCTCCAGGCGAGGGGCGGTGCCTCCGGGTCTCTCCGGCCTCCCAGGGAAAAATTCTGTCTGTGAACCGAAGCCTTGGTTCTTGCTCTGGGTGGTGAGGAAGCGGGCCGGCCAACAGGTCATTTCCCGAAGGACCCAGCCTGGTGCCTACGGTGCCTGCTTTTCCTGTAGATTAAATCGGCCGGAAAAAGGCACCCAGCATGGCAGAGAGAGACCATGCTTGGTCTACCCCATCCCCCTTGGCCCGAAGGGGTTTGCTCCCCACTTAAATGCAAGAGTTAAGTAATCAGCCCTTATAAAAAAAAATTGTTTTCAGTTTCCCACTGCTGACAAGCAAAAATACTTCTATGAATTCAGCAATGGCGCTGAGAAAAAACACATTACAAGGCGGTGAAGGCCAGAATCCAGCAATTCTTTGACTTTGCCCTTAAAACATCTGTATAAATATTCCTGTTTAATGTTAGAAATCTACCTAAACAGTCCTAAACACATCAAACTCTGTTTTACTTTATAACAGAAACAAACTGCCACACGCACCCACCTAGGCAACTCATCTTCCTCCTGCCGGCGGGTGAATCCCCAGGCCGGACCTCTTTTCTCCGCGGGCACCACAGTGGGCCTGGCCCTGCCAAAGCGGGCACCTGAATCACTCCGAGGGCCGGGCTCAAGCCAGTTGCAGAGTCACACGGATAGAAGGTGGCAGAAGACACGGGAATCTCCTCGTCACTAAGAGGCAGGGCTGACTTAGGCATAAACCAACTACTGGCAGAGGGAATCACAGCCTGAGGAGCTTTGTCATCTTGAACTGAGGTCCCATTTCAAAGAAAGATGGACTCCACAGTTCCAGCCCAACTGTGCAGGGTGCAGGCCAATGATTCAACAGGCTGCCTAGGTGTCTGGGCCTGGCAGACACACCGCTGTGGGGTGAAGGGGCAGAAGAACCAAGTGGCCTTCCTTCATCAGGTAGAATTCTTCTGCATGCAACTTGAAACCTTGGTCTTGGTTTCTGTTCTGCTACTAACTACTCCGTAAGCTATGTATTACATTTTTCTCAAGTGCCGAAAGGAAGGGAGTTACCTTGCTGCCAAAGTTCACATCATCGGTGTTTACTGCTATTACCATTAGCTGTTACCATTTCTTGGGATTTTACAATAGGACAGGACTACACTAACCACATTACATGTACAGTATTTTGTCATTTTTTCATCACAATTTCCTTAGGAGGTACATATATTTGTGTTTTTGATTTTGTTTTTTTCAGGGAAGAATTTTAGGGTATTACATCACGTGTCCAAAGCCACATAGCTAGTAAGGGATCCAGCCAACTAAAAAAGCAGCTGATCAGAGTCCATGCTCTTAGCCACTAGACCATACTGTCTCTACGACAGAAGTGCTATCCTGGGTTGTCCAGTCTTTCAAATGGATCTGCCTAATGGGTGGAAGTTGTACATTATAACTAGTGCACTACCTGGGGGTAATGAGACACATTCTACAGTGAGGTGAAACTTCTGACTGTTTCATTCCTTCTAGATCATTGAATACATGCTCAATGAACATTGACTAGGATGCAGAGAACCTTTTAGCCTACAGAGTATCCTAAAGAACCATAGGAAGCATAGCATTGTGAATAACAGAAGAGAAAATGTTGAGACCAACACTCCAGGTCTCAATACCACCCCTGCAATTTACTAGCTGTGCGACCTTGAGCATGTTTCTTCACTGCTCTGTCTCCACTTCCTCAGCCATGAATCAACAGTGGTACATTTCATAGGATATTTGTAGGACTAAATGATTTAATAGCTGCAAAGCACTCAGTGTCTGGCATGGAGTTAACTATCTTAGGTTAAGGGTGTGCTTTTAGTAGACCAACATCATCTCATTAAGCAAGCACTATTTATACCTATTTTGTAGACCATGAAATCAGTGTGTGACCTCACCAAGGCCACTGGGTGAGTATGGAGAGGATTTTAGACATGAAATTAGGAAGATGTCTTTATTTCTAGTGCAGCGTTATTTCTACCCTACAACTTTTACTGCTATATGCATTCATTGGAAATATATTTCAAAGTGATACGCATAAGGCAATAAGATGTATGTAAAACAAGACTCTTACCCTCTTTGAGGTGGCTACCTAAGAAGCTTGAGGGACAAAAGGTCCTTGTGTTATACTGTGTGTTATTTGTTTTTTTTTTTTTTTTAATTGCACAACTGTCTCAAAAGGCCAGACTATACGCTCCTTAAAATGCTAAAGCCATTCCTACAAATTGGGATGGGAGTGAGAACACAATGCGAATTTCCTTAAACATGAAGAACCTTAGTTTTGAAGCTTTGCAACTTAAATAACGGGTACATGGAAGAGAAAGAAATGTTCAATGACAAATGGCATGTCTAATTTTTAGTTTAGTTGAACAATATATTTTGAATGAATATAAATGAAGAGATGAATGAATGAATGAATGAAAACTTCTGAAAATGCATTTTTCCCCTGGGTGCTCCCAGTTTATTATGGGGGTCCATTTAACAGTTAGATTGTTGGTGTAATTCATTAACGGGAAAACAAATAGCATTATTTTGATTCATTAATAAAGTAATGACTTACTGGGATTTGAATAATTATAAGTAAAATTTCTACTGGGGTTTGATTTTGGGAATTCAAACTATAGATGTTCATCATAAATATGCTTAATTCTGTTTTCTTTTGCCTAGCACTATCTATTAAGCTACAAATTATATGTGGCAATGCCTTGTATACATCTAAAAATAAAATTCATACAGAGGCACTATATGAGGAACTCACATTGCATATGTCTTAGTACTAAATGCCAGAATCTGTACCTTTTTATTACCTAACAATACTTTCACAAATAGTACAATAGTTACAGAAATAGGTTTATTTTCTATTTAGCTTAATGATTGACAAAATTCAAAATGATTTAACAAACTTAATCACTTGGCCATGAACATTCTTTTAAAAACCTCAGCTTCAGCAGTAATGAGAAATGAGTTCAGCACTGCTACATCCTTAGACAAATTTTATTTTTAGCCCATCTGCTAACATCTCAAGTTATTAGACTTTCTATGATAAATCCCCAGTTTTTACATTCTACCTACTATTAAGTTATTTTGTGCTACAAGTTCACTTCATAATGAGCAAGCCAGAAGACATTACTGTATTCTGGGCTAATACACCTGTGCAACACCCGAATTCCCCAGACAGGGTTACTTAAAAACATTAACGCTAAGAATCAGCCACCTACTTGAAACTGCTTTCTCATAGCTGCTAATGATATAATGATATACTGTGCCAATCGGTAGAATGAAGCCATTACAATATTATTATAAGTATAATCCAGGAGGCATATTTAGAGTGATGTGTGTGGGGAGGGAGGAGGCTGCTGTAGACTGCAAGGCACTCATTCTCAGCCAATATCAAAATAATTGTTTCAAAATAGCATTTTTTTCCCCTCTAAAATGGTGACAGTGACAGTTTTTATATGTATGTGTGAGAAATGTACCGCAAGGGTCATTTCTCTGAGAAAATGGAAGTCTTTCTAATAGGAGTCCATGCTTCACAAAAGAAATGCCTTTTCATTACTGTCACTGCAGAAACAACTGAATTCTAGCAAAAGACAAAAAATTTTTTGTTACCATTTGCTATGGAGAGAACTTCAGGAGAAAATGTCCCTAGTCTTCTATTCCGCTAAATACTCAAAATAAATTTAGTGAAACTTAATACACACACAGACCCTCTCTTGGTTACTCCAGAAGTAAATGCTGATCGAACATGTTACAACCCCAGTAGCCTATTTATGATTAATGAATTCCTCAGATGGAAAACTTCAGATAGACTGGGGATACAATAGTGGGTGTCATTATAAACACAAATATAACTTACTAAAGTGTTCCTCTCAAAACCTAATTTTCAGAACGGAAATATGAACTTCTCACCAAAGCTTCGATCTTACTTCCACCCTGAAGCCCGACCTGAGACAACCTCCTGCACTACCTTCACTTCTCTGAAGGGGGAGCCTGAGTTCAAGTAGAACCTGAAATCACTGGAGGCTCTGCCTCTCTCAACAGCTGCAACTTAAAAAAATGGGAAGCGTTCACATGCTGCTGTTTTGAGATAAAATAATCGAGAATTTAAAACTACACATTTTGCACTACATTTTATAAAAGCCCTTCTTCCTTTAAAATGTGCAAACACACTTGTGCACACAAACACAGCCTGAGACAGTTGAGATGAAGGCTGAGAATCTCACGCAATTGCTTTGACGTGCAATGTTATATTCACTTTAAGAATTCAGTGCAATTTAATTTTTCAGGAGAACAACAACAAGGAAACAAAGCTAGTGTCTGTCAACAGCCTGACTATTTAATCTGCTCAAAGAAATAAACTCTGCTAGCTTTATTTCTTTTAGGGTCATTGCTACATATTACGAGAGAATCTTCTTTAGTGCTCAAATTCTATCTAACTTTGATTTATTACTTTCATACAAAAACTTTAGGTGTTTGAAACCAGAAAATCCATTTTGAAAATGCAGAAATTATCAATGATCAGGGGCAAAAGTGGGAAAAAAATCACTGTTAGAAAATAAAAACAAATGTTTCATTCAATGAAATATAAGTTTACAAAAATGGTAGTCAACCAACTATTAAGCTAACCATCTATATTATTCCAGAAACATAAAATAAATTCAGAGAGGCAGAATAAGTTTTTGTAATTTCAAAATGCATTCAAGCCCTGTTACAATTCTCTCTCTAGGTAAAGCAGCCTTGGAGCTTCTTAGATTTCTGAATAATTAAATCACCTAGATGGAGTCCAGAGACTTCACACATAAATACACTCTTCAGTGAAAGTGATAAAATAAGGTCCAAAATGAGAGTTCTCTGAAATGCATTTCTTCTTTCTCAACAAATGATTCCAGTTTTACACTAAATGCTATTATTCCAAAATTCTAAACAAAAATAGAGAACTTTTCAGCAAACTCCTGAGAGACTGGAATGCCTAATGGTGTATCTGCTGTATATTTGCATGAATCTTGCCTGTTTTTGAAGTAATTTTCATGCAAAAAGAAACCTTAATGAAAATGTAAATATAGAACTCTTCTATTTTTGTTTCGTAGCCAGCCGTTCATAAAAAACATACCCTCCAACTGCAGTGGGGAGGGTAAGACGGGTTTTCAAAGAAACAATAAATATGAATGTGCTGAACTTCTGAAGCCTTTGGTATATGGAATTCAGTATTAACTGCCCCAAATAACAAATACCCTATTGTTGACTATTTGGTCAAATTTCAAGGTGCTCCCCAGTGTTACATTACGCACTCTATGTACATTGTGGGAATGATACAGTTTTCCTATTTGGGGTGACTTAATTGCACTGTCCATCTTCTTCCTGCCTGTACTCTTATAATTAGTAAGCACAGGTTTAATATCCACACTTCATATTTTCATATGCTTAATGAAAAACGGACACGCTAAGTTTAAAGTTGAATGGTGAATGCAGACACCTACAGTTCTGTTTCTTCACAAAAACCTGCCTCCACAGGAATGAACCCTGAGCAGGCTCTTCCTTCTGGAGCTTGCCACACAATTGATTGGCAACTTCTAGACTTTTCTAGAGCCCAGATGCCGGGCAGTTCACTTTAAAATTCATATCAACTTCATTTTTACAAACGTTGCACTGTCACTGAAGTTAAAATTTGGTTGACAGGATAAAGCATCATTGTGATTTCCTTATGATCCATTTCAAAAGTAATGGGGGAAATTAAACACTTCAAGTACTGAGTCTGATCATATATAATTTCTGGGCCTCTAATAAGAAAAAAATTTTTAGCAACTTCTCTTTTAAACTGTGATTCCATCATGCATTTGAGTAAAAAGGTTTTCTTTCTTTTTTTTCTTTTTCCAGAAAAAACCTTCAGGTACAAACTCAATGTTATGTTTGCAACATGGAGGGTTGGTTCCATGAAGTGAAAACCACATTAAACAATGAATGTCATCAGTATTGGCCATCTTATCCTGACATTTCTAATAATCTCCTCTGTAAAAGAAACTCTCATCAAAGCTTTCAGATTTTATTTAGAATTCTTTCAGTATGAAAACTGCCAACCCTGGCATCTCATACACATTGAGTTTTTATTTTTCAAATCCATGTAATGATTAACTTATATCTCAAATTTTCTTGGAGCTTCCAAATTTTATTTTAGAATATTTGTGACAGTAAAGATTGTTTTCCTTAAAATTCGTTCATTCAAAATGATCTCTGAACTCTTAATACAAAGCTTGGCAGATCCTCTTGAATTTCAAACAAAAAACAAACAAACAAACAAACACAAAAAATACTGCAATTCAACACAGAAAAGTGCAGTGTGAATAAAGGATTACTAGTGATAGGAAAGGTCATAAACTCTTTCAAAGGATAAAACTTATTTCCAAAGATCTCTGAAGTTCTAGTGATTTCAGAATGATAGTAAATTCACTGAAGTTTCAAAACTGGATTAGTAGTAGAGACAGATTCCAGCAATATTTGAAGAGAAATCATAGTTTTTAATAGTTTCTGGTAAAATGTACATCCTTCTGAAATATTCCAAAGTCTAATAAAATAAAAGTTTTAGGTATTTACATATTGGTGGGCTAATCAACTTTTCTGAAAGGATGCCTGTGTTTAAAAAATATATTTTTAAATTACACAATATAAGTTTTTTTTTGCTGTCTAGATTTTAATGTGTTTATGTTAATTTCTAAGGACCAGGGACCATTTTTTTCCCCACGAAAATGTGATTTACAGTGGTTTATTTTTTCTGTATAAATTCATGATTTAATATGTATGATTACTAGGTTTCTTACAAACGTAAGAAATTTGCTGGTAAGAGCAGTAAACTTGAAAAATACTAAGTTTAAGATGATAAACAATTTTAAAAAGAAAACCAAGATGTTGAAATCAAACAAATAAGAAGTTCACAAGTAAATTCAAGAAATTAGATAAGAAAAACAAATTCTGGCATCAACTAAAGACAAAGCGTTCTTACTAAATTCTCATCATCAGATGATGGCTACAAGAAATGGGAATGTGGCTGAAAAGAGCAACCTACTAAAACTTAAACAGAGAACATGAAAATGTTCTGCTGTACTAACAGGGCTCTTGTGGGCAATTAGAGTTGTCATTTCACACAGCCTTTCTGTTTTAAAAAAATGTCCCCCTAAGCCCTAACTACAGGCCTCTGTTCTCCAGAGCAGCCTTCCTCCCCTCCACTGTGACTGTGCCATAAATCCTGCAGGATGGTTCTTCCTCTGTCCTGTCACTGTCATGCCTCCGCAGTGACCTGGGGTCTCCAAATGCAGCACACAAAACAAACACACAGTCCAGGACCCTGCCAGCAGCACATTCTGGTGCTGGGCCAGGCCCACGTTTTCTTGCTCCCACAGATGCTGTGAGTGTCGCAAACGCAGGGCCAGGCAGGCCCCTCGCTCTCCTGGATCTCTGGGAAGACCCAGCCCCAAGGCCTCCAAAAGCAGCCCAGCCTCAGTACCACAGTCGTGTCACACGGAACATCTGCTTACAGATGCTACAGTGGAAATTTTCTTTGTTTCATGTTACGGAAGAGAAAGGACCCATTTTGAAAAAGAAAAACAAAAAAACAACTGAGTTGACACAACAGATTGTGACAGATTTATTACTATTTATCGTGGTAAATAAGTAGGGAAGGAAACATATAAATGTCTTTAGTCATAATCACTCCAAAAGAAACCTTTTACTACCCACAAATTTTTGTTATCTGTTATGAAAATCTTCATACATTTCAAGCAAGTTTTAGAGGTATCTTTTATCCAATAAATATTCATTATTTCATTTGAGCTTAAGAAAAGAATAAAAATAGCAGGGATCTAAAAACACAGATATGAGATACCCTTGGGGGGAAAGTGCTACAGTGTCTACTACAGGTCCTTTCTTTGGGTCAAAATAAAATATATTTTGTGTGGTGGTAACACATGTTATCAATAAATACAACAAAAGTTAAACTGCTATTTAAACAGAGCTGAGATTTTTCTTAGGGAATGACAATAAAGAGATGAATGAATTCTAAAAATTAACCAAACTAGCTTATTCTTCTTCAATAAAACAGAAAATCAAATACAAAAAAAGGAAACAATTTCCATTTCAATAGAATTTCCTTCCTTGTCTTTCAAAAAAGGGGCCCTATTTAAAAAAATGCTCTATAAGGACCATTAAAACATTTTGCCAAGGTACACTTTCTATGAAGAGCAAATCCTAACCTGACCACCAAACACCAAAAATTAAAGAATGCAAACTAAATTTCCAATTCCGGGTTTATTCAGAATACTTTAATACTTCTAAACATAGGACAGCATATAAGCACACATAGATTGTCTTAATAGCAAAGGAAAAACTATACCAGTGAAATTTTCTATAGTGGCCAGTTCCCTCCAGGGAAATACTTCAAAATTTACAATGAATTGTGAGAAATTGTTGTTAACAATGCATAAACAGATAGAGAGTATCTAATGCACTCAAAAGCACCCCTTAGAAACTGCAGATTTCTGCATTACTTCAGCACTGGAAAAAAATAACTCAACGTATTTGAATATGAGACATACAAAAGGTACTACAGCTTTAAGTTCTGCATGGCTTTTACAGTACAGAGCTATTCTATCATTTCCGTACATTCGAAGGTTCACTTACTGTGTTTAATACTCTCCGTATTAGGTTCAGGCATGTTTAAAATGTAAACAGCTGTGAGGACTATACCATTTCAAGTTGTCATAAAAGCTATTAAAAGCTAAAGTTTCATCTACACTAAATCCACCACAAACTTCAAGTTTAAATATGCTTATGAAAACCTGAGAAGATATTTACTTAGTTCATTTTAATTCAATGTAGAAAAATAAAAAAAATAAACCACTCAGTACATTTTCAAGTGACTTACTGGTAGTTTAAAGTGACTATTTTATATGCCATTGAGAGTTGTATTTACAAAACATTTTTTTATATTTATGGATAATTTTATGATGTCTCTTCAACATTACATCTATGATAATCAGTATACAAAATTAATTTTTTTCTTGAGAAGATTTATTCTGTTACATTTGCTTAATAATATTTTAGATGACCTGCACTGAAATCAAGTCAAATACACAAGGGTTTGGGTTAATCTAACAGTGTATTTGCAAAATGTTTTTATTCTTACAATTTATTAAAAATAAATTTAAACTAGTATGCAAGGATTAATAGGTAATATATTTTCAGAAACCTAATATAATTTGATTTTAGGGTATGAGAATTTACAATAGGCCCATTATCATTCTTTGCAAAGAATACTAGTGTTCTACAGAACAGAGAATTAAATTAAGGTATGGATCTATCTCATGAAAAAGAAGGAAGAATGAAAAAGAAGAGAAGGGAAGGAGTAAACAAGAAAAGAATTGAAAAAACTCGTATTTTAATTCTATATGAGGAGAAAATTGCTAGCAATAGACCAGTTCTAAATAAAATACCCAGGACCTCAAATTTGAAAATACAACATATATTAAGAATTGAAAACAAGATGTTGTTTTTCATTGTGATCACAAACACCGTTTGCTGTGCTGGGGACTGGAGGGGCCTCCGCCACTCTGGCATTTAGCTCCAGCTCTTAAAAACACCCAGAATGCTTTTGGTTACAGCTGGATTCTTGCTGTCACCTGGTATTCCAGACACAAATGGCTACTGATGCAGCTACCTCGCAGCCTGTATTCAGTTAAGCTCTCTAGAAAATAGAGACATTCTCTCTGCACTCTGGGCTGAAACCCATGTAAATTTTTCCTAAATCCTCTCCACAAATCTCCTTTCGCATGCAAATCCATAAATCATCATAATACTGACAAAGAATTTAACCAACACATGAAACTAATACTCATTTTCTTGAAAGCCTTGCACAGGTACGACTCCCAAAACTTCAGGCACCTTTTTCAAGGTCCTCTTCAGAGCTGAACCCGCTGAATAGCCATCGCACAGCCACCCAGCCTTCCCGAATGTGCCAGTGACTCTCCAGGGTGGGTCAGGTGCAGGCCTTGCCTGCTGGTCCCCATTCTAGACAGACACGCTGCGCTGGCACGTGGAACCTCAGCTCACCCCACAGCCCTCACACCTCAGGAAACAATGCAATAAACAAAGCGCCAAGCAGAAACAAGCAGTACTTACTGAAGATGGCAAACCTGGAGGAACTTTTCGAACTTTCTTTGTCTGGACCTCTGAAAGAAAACGAAGAGGCTGTGAGTTCCTCACAGGCCCGTTTTCCCAACTAAAGCAAATTAAACCAGGGAGCCTTTTAGATGAGACCAGATTCGGTGGAATCGTTAATTCAGCAAAATGTTGGTACTGCGAACATCTTTTATTCTGGCAGAAATCAAATTCTGCCTTTTTCGTGAAAGTGAAGATATTTAATTTCTAGTGCTTGGATCGTTTAAAATGTTTCTTCCACGGGCAGCCAAGAGAACGTGAGAAGTGCGTGCTCACCACCCAAGTTCTCCTGATCCTACCCGTTGTTAACATTCCCACCCGATGTACTCCTGACCGGAAGTCATGAGCCTGACAGTTGAGCAAAACTTTATGAATTTGCTTTCTTTTGGCGGGTGAGGATGGGAGGAGAGAGTGGGACTGAAAAAGGAAGGAGGGAAAAAAGACTAATAATCACGCAGACATTTAGACTGGGACCCCTTACCCATGGCACTACTGTGAAGAGGCCTCCTCCGAGGGTTATTGCTGGAATACTGGTAATACTGGGAGCCAGGTTTGGTGGGCGAAAGGGTTCCTGGGTTGCCCATATCCATGTCACCTCCCAGGAGACTCTGCTGAAAGGTTAAAAAGGGAAGACAAACATAGAAGGTTAATTTTTCGCATTCACCACCCCCCAACTGATTGTTAGTACTTAAACCAGCGCAATAAAGAAACAGCATCTGCTATGCTAAAGACAATGAAAACACAACGAAACAAAAAGGGAACAAAAAGCAATCCAAGAAGCTGGCACAGAGTTTGGGAATTTTTAATTCTTCACTTTGGAGAGGAAGAGAGAGGTGATGCCCTTTAAAGGCATATTTTCATCTTTTAGGATGACTAACATCGCAATTTAAAAGAAAAGGGCATTTCTGTAAGAAACGTTTTCTATCTCAACTTAAGCTCACATCTGGGAACTATTCATGCCCTTCCTTAACAGGAACAAGAAGCGCCTGATTTTCGAACACACACAACTTCGTGGCTGCTCCGGTGGGGGTGAGTGGAGGTGTGCAGACCCCCGAGACCTGCCTCTGCAGCGGTACCGCAGGGCCCTCCGCACACTGACACGGCCCCGCGGAAGAGATCATGCCAACTGCACCAGCGGAAACTCAAATCCTCACAGTAACTCCTCAGATGATAGGCGTAGTAGGCTTTCTACGCTAACAGGAACAAATTGAAGAACTTTAGATGCCCTCTTGAGGACTATCAGAGCCTAAAACACATCCCCACAGAGTAAACATTTACCTGTACATGAGAAAACTTTCACAAATATCATTAACTTAGCATAGTGTGACAAATTACTAGACCTTCGCAAATGATGACATATGAAAGGTTATATAACATGACATTTTCTAAACTACACAGAAACTTACCCATAACTTATAAATCTCTTGATTATACTCTGCATTGAACACATTGTTCTTTTAATTATTCTGATATGCAAGAAAACAAGTGTAGATACTACCATTTATATTAAGAACAAATTTACTATCTAATAAAGAAATTTTAAAATTAAGTACTAAAAATCTAACTTTATCGTTACTTGTAATCAACTTTTACTGACTGAACTAATTACTGTCCTTGATAAAGTACAGAATGTGTTTTCCCTAATCTAAATTCTAATCACCATGTCACTCACAACAGACTTAGGGATGCTTCACTAACACACTATTCACATGCAAAATACTCTAAATAGGCCAATTATGACTCTGCCCCTGTTCCCTGGTTAACCCGCTGAGAACTGAAAAATTTCACAAGGCAGTCACCAACTAAAACAAAGGGTCCTTGTTTTAAATTAAGGCAGTCTTTTTGATTCCTAAATAGCTCAACAAAGTGGCATGTCTGCTAGTGAAAGCAGTTGGTCAAATATGACCCATAAGCTGGAAAATCAAAAATTTAAACCTCCCCTTTCTACCGCCATATAGCTAAATATCATAAAGAGACCCTCTCCATTCCCAGGGATTTTTGTGAGTGCTGGATGAGTCATAGATAAAAGGTCTAATCAGCGACTGACAAGCTTGCTGTGCCTGACTCTAGTTTCAGACTTTTTGAAGGGATACATAATAAACCTTCCTTTAAAATAAAACTTCAAGGATGAGGTTTTAGGTCTTAGGCACATTTCGAGTCATAAACTCATTGCAAGTATCTTAATATTTACCACACGAATAGCCAATAAAAAGCAGGTTATTTACTAGATAAAAACCTGACATCCACATGCCCACCTACTGCCTCTTCTGAATTTAAGATGTTACAATGCTATGAAATAAACTAAAATGTAGAGCTCTTTCTCATCAAGACTTCTACAAAATCAGGAATCCAACAGTATAACATCAACTACTTCTTTGTCATTTTAGGAGTGGTGTTAAATAAAGCATTTTAGAACCTCAACCCAAAATCTCACTCTTGGTAAATCTTAGTAACAAAGTCTATTATTTATTTAAGTACAAATCTAAGTTTTCTTTAAAAATCTCCATCCATAAACCCATGACAGATTTAAATCACAACCTCCTTAAAGTCTACAAATGAGACTTTATTTCCTTGAAAATAGGAGTTTAAAAATTATATTACCGCTAACTTTTGTGTACTGGGCGACACTGGTTAACAGCACCGTGTAAGGTTTAGGTGTACAGCTTACAGTGGGACATCCGTGTGCTCGCTCCACTGTGCTCAACACCCGGAGCCTAGTTCCCTTCCCTCACCATGTATGTGACCCTCTTTACCTGCTCAGTCTTTCCCCACCCTCCTTCCCTTCTGTTAACCCCAGATAACTTTGTGTTCTAGATACTTACTACCCCATCTTTTCATTTTTCTAAAATTATACAAAATATTCAGAAAAGGGCTGAGCAAATACGCGGAAAGGCTTTCTTGTCTTTGAATGAGCTTAGCCATTGCTTTATTTTGCTGGTGTTGGTGGCAAAAGGTTTTCACTCCCAAGAAAGTAGACACAGTCAATAGGTCAACATAAAAACAAACACACTTGCCATACTGTATGGTAGCTGCATCCACGAGAGAGAGGTGAAAAATATAAAATGATAACAAGGCCGTAGCTAACCACCCCTGGCTGACCTTATCGTTAATTTAAAAGAAAATCATCTCATGAGCCAATTTTAAATAAGTCATGCACCCAACTCTTGAATGTGCAGCCTGCCACATGAACCACATGTAGAGACCCAGTGGTAAGGCCAGACAGCACCTGCAAACATTGAGTGGCCCGTATTAATCTTTAAAAAATTTTTTGTACAAAGCACATTCCTGTTTCTATCTTTTTAGACCCGTTTGTTTAGATCTTTTTCTTTTTCACTTAGACAATAGTATCATTCTTGTAAGGCAACCAAAAATAAGCATATCCTCACATTTAAAAGGGCCCTAATCATGCCCCTAGGGAAAATTAAGATAAAAATATATGTATTCTTATTGTAGAGTAAACCCGTGAAATGAACAATGACCATTTACTATTGTTGGGCCTTTATGTCACACACTTAAGTCTGCAGCAATGAGAAAGATAAAATACTTTCCACCAACTGAAAATCATGGGTTTACAAATTTAAAAGTTAATGGCATTCAATTTAATAAGGTAACCTAATTACATAAAATGGATAAAGAACTCATTTATATACGAAAATGCCTACATGAATATAAAGCCAACTTTATGGTTAGTAAAAGGTAAGCTTAAAAGCTGAAGTCTACTTTTAAAATGGGCCAATTCATCTTTGCCTTAAATAGGACTGGAAGGGTTTTAGGCTCTGGCATTGTGCAAGCTCATCTCTGCGGTTATGCGGGGTCCCAGCAGAAAGCTGCCCACGTCCCACAGGAAACACTGGAAGCAAGATGTGGCATCTCAAAGAGCCAACCTGTAAATCTTAAACCCAGAGTTTAGCATTTTGTGTAACTGTCTGCAAGGTGATGAGCTGAGCCCTTCCCCCTTACTCACTCTTTCTTTTACTGAAAGACAATTTTAAGTCTCAAAACATTCTAACTGCAGAATAAAATAGGCTAATCTTGTTGATTAGGTTGAAATGTTGGGGGCCCCCCTCCTGCAGCCAATGCTTCAGCAGAGGGCCAGCCCTGGCACAAACACCCCAATGCCAAGTGCAGCATTCTCTACGAAGCTCCCTTTCCATTCACATTTCTGTCTGTTTTACATCAGTTCTGGGTCTCAGACTGTCTTTCTAACACATTCTCAACCCTGCTCCCTTTTCTTTGGGGGAGGCTTTTTAACATCCTTGATCAGCCACTGAACTTGGCTTATGCAACCAAGAATGCAAACCATGAATTAAACTTGAATAACAGAAAAGCAGTATATATTTCAAATTAGATTTATAACTGAATGGTAACCAAAAATAGAACTAACTGCTACAAGCTTAAATTATCAACTTTTTTTCTTGTTAAACTAAAATCATCTTGCTCTGAACTATTATTTCATTTCAGTCAGCATTTTAAATGTAATGGGTGGGTGGTGCTTTTCTAAAAAGGAAGATTATATTTACCCTTAATTATAGATATGAGTGAAATCAGAGTACAACAAATGCTGCTTTTTGGCTTATAATTAATTCATCGAATAGGTGAATGACCTTGAATTTCAGAGGTGGAATCTGAGAGAAAAAAGAAGTAGAAAGAAAAACAATCTTTGGAGAAAAGCAAACGTAGCCCTGGTTTCTTACGGTTTTCTCTGATTTTGCGTCACCCCCATTACGTTGTGATCCGGTATCAGACACAACATCTTGGGGGGAATGTTGTAGAACAGAGAAAAGCAGTCTCAGATGAAACCAGATTAAGCTCCTTTTCTGAACTATTGCCAAATGCTTGTGAGCCTAATTCATGTTTGGGTATTCTCGTACTCACACAGCTGCAATTTCATTCTTTCATCACAAACCTAAGTGATGGATAGTGGCTTTGTATGGCAAACTGACTCTACAAAGCCAGGAATTTGGGAAGGCTTTACATTAACATGGAAAGAAAATTCTGAATCATGTTAAATTTAAGAATACTGGAGATATATACTGGTATCTAAAAGACTTTGCAGGGCTAAGAGCAAAATGCACAGAGAAAAACTACCAATTAGGTTTAAAACTGAAAAAGAAAATTACCACCGAGGTCATTTCTACACAGTGAATTCTGCACAGAACTGGGGTTTTCAAAGACACTGCTGAATAAGATTCCTCACAGCCATGGGGAAGTGTTTGCAAATCCCTGTCGAGGAGCTGCTGCTGATTTTGCCATTTTGACCACAGAAGGGCCACTGCTGACTTACCGTAGTAGCAGGAGGGGACGATAATTTTGCTGCTGTTGGCACTTACTCTGCAACATAGACTCTATCTTGCACCAAAGGGCGATGGAGAATGCAGTATTTCCACCTGTCCACTTCTGAACTTCAAAGCTCAAAACTGAAGGTCAGTCTTGGGCAATCTTTAGTCCTGAATTTGAAGTTTTCAGAGTGTACCTTTCTGGTTTATTTTGATTTCTGTCCTATGCTTGGTTTCAATGAAAGAGAACTGGGGACATTTAGAATGACAAGATGGCAAAGGGTAACTTTCATAATCAGGGACTTAACAGGTTGTTACGGGGCTGCAGAGAAATGCAGATTAGGAAAACTATCATTTAGCAAAGATTTTAAGGGCTTCTGGTCAACGTTCTCTATTTGCACCCTAAAAGTAGAACACACATTGTACAAGTCAGAAGCAGAATCTAAATCTAAACTTCCGAAGGAAAGACGGAGGGTGTTTTGAGGTCAGAGAGATCAGCCAGGGCCCTCGGCGGGAAGCACAGCAATGTGACCGGGGTTAGTTATGCAACTGCTCTCTCTAAACCACATGTCCCTCCTCTGTAAAAAGGGAATACAAGCCCTGTCACAGTGTTACTGGGAGCAGATGAAACAACACATGTAAAATGTCCAGGCTTTGGCCAGCATGGCTCCCTTGGCTGCAGTATTATCCCATTTCGATTCCTGGTCAGGGTACACGCCTGGGTTAGGGGTTCGGTCCCCAGCTGGGGTGCCTACAAAAGGCAACCAACGAATGTCTCTCTCTCTCTCATCAACATTTCTCTCCCTTTCTACTCCTCTCTCTAAAATCAATAAGGATGTCCTCCGGTGAGGAAACAAATACACAAATATACAGGAGAGCTGGTGTCCAGCACATGGTTACCCTCCTTCCACTGTTCCTCCAAGTCATAGCCCCATATGACAATCCACTGAGGGATTTAAATGGCTCCTCAGGAGTTGTGAATAACTGTCAGTTACATCCTCTACTTCACCTTCAGGTAGAAAGTATACACTGAGGTGATAATTCTGAAAAGGCATTATAAAAACTGAAGAAGTTAAATAAATAGTAATGGTATAGTCTAATGGCCCAGTGTTACACTGGCAACAAGAAATGGCCGGTTTTGTTCCATATTTAATAAAAAAACTGGCCAACAACAAATCTCAATAATTTCAGAGGCCATTTTCCTGGAACTGCCACAAGGATTACTTCAATGGCTCACTTAATTTTGCTTTTGCAGCATGAGCAAACTGTGACTGTTAATTCAACTATGCAAGAGAATGAAACTAGTCATACTAGGTATTGCCCAACTAAGAAGGCAAAAACAAAAAATGTATTTGATAGAATGTTATCAATTATGTCATGTTAAATTCAAATTCTTACTCCTGTATTAGCCACTGATAAATGACTTCAAAAAGGGTCAGCTTTTTTCCTTGCAAGGCCAATTACGGGCATTTATAAATGTTACATGGCCTTTACCAAGTGCTATTTTAAAAAATATTTATTCCCCATTACATTACACACACATAAAAATTAAATGAATGCACTTCATTATTTTGGTTGGAAATGTGAATAACTCTACAAAAATTCAAGTCATATTTTACAAAATTATTATGTTTTAAGAGTTTATTTATTATTTTTAGAGAGAGGGAAGGGAGAGAGGCAGAGAGGGAGAGAAGCATCAATGTATGGTTGCCTTTCACCTGCCTCCAGCTACAGACCTGGCTAGAGACCTGGCTTGCAACCTGGTTATGTGCCCTGGATGGGAATGGAACCAGTGACCTCTGGGTTCACAGGCTGTTGCCTTATCCACTATGCCACTAGCTGGGGCAAAACTATTTATTTTAGTACTAATTATATTTCCTCATACATACAAAAATTCAAATATATTGTCTTTTCCCATAAACACAACAGCTTATATTTAAATATTATAATAGGATGTTAAGGTTACCATGGTAACTACTTACTACTTAATGTGTAGAGAGTGAGAGTCAAGTGAAAACTCGTGCATTTTGGTATAGAAATTACAGCTGCCCAAAGGTTGGCAAGGTTTATGCATTCACCTATTTGACTGCCTCTCAAATTAAAAAAGAAAACACGTTATTTATTGTATACAATAAGATGAGGAGGCCTTCCTGTGGTTTCAGAAATCTACTCCAGACCCCAAGTTGTCTATCATGTACTAAAAAGAGGATTACATTTGTTAGTAAGACAGAAACTTAGTGAAAACACCAAAGCAATCAGTAATCTACAAAAAGTAGATTTGACAAATTATGATATAAACAATACAGAATTTATTATAACTATCTCCTTTTTGGATTATGTTCCTTCTTAGTTCTGGAAGTTTACTTAATACGTAATTTAATAAGTATGCTATAATCACTACTTGCCTCAAAATGTTTCTCTTCAGCAATTTTGTTTCAGTGTAAAAATAGAACAATTTGAATAAGACCTGTTAATACACTAGGGAATTAGCACCACTTCTCCTATAAATATAAACATGTGGCTACAATAAATGTGCTGAAAAGGGTATCTGTCCAGGCTGCTATTTCAGTCCAGCAAAAGAATATCCAATTGTCACTTGTCAGCCTTCTTATTGGGTGGCGAAGGTCCCATTTCAAGGTTGCCATAAGTGTCCTCCTCTCTGAGCAGGAATCTATGAAAACCACGTTCAGGTGGAGACTGGCCCCCAGAGGACAGGGGCTGGGCTCTCGTCCACCCTGCCTACCCAGCCCCAGGCACAGGTGCTCAATTAAGGGCTCATGTCAAAGATTTACCAAAATAAAGCATCCTGATAACTATCTGAACTTGTGAGTAAGGGGACAAGCACACCTACACCATCAGAAAACTGAGGCTCTCGGGAGAAGCAGAAAATGGGCAAGAGAATCAATCTTCAAATGGCCGAGAAAAGACCGAAGTCCCGACCATCTTTCCAGACTTCTGCATGGCCTTCCATGTCAAAGGGGCCTCCTTTCCTGTGTGTTGACATTACTTCCCAAAGTTCCCTCTCTTGAATGCGTGCCTTATCAAAAATGTGTGCTACAGAGGCCAAACTAGTGTGTACACTAGTCAAAGGAGGAAATCACTAATTTGTGTTTTAACTCCCTACCATGCTTGCTCAAAGACCTCCCATGGTAAACGGTCACTAACCAGTGAGGTGAATTCAGGGCAACTATTGTTATTGATCAAATTGAGAACTTAAGTAACTTGGAGATTTTTTTTAGCATAAATCTATTCTATTAGTGACTTGAACCATCGTTGCTCTAATAATAATAGTGGCCGAAGTAGTAGTGACAGTAGGAAAAAGAGAAGAAGGGGAAATCCGAGTTCTGGGAACCACAGCAAGGTACGGTGGGACCAGCAGCTGCTACTGCCACTGAGAATCCGCTCTGAACCAGGCACAGCCTCAGAGCCCTTCCATACTCACCAGCGGAAGGCGTGGCCCCTCCCGTACCCCGGGGACATCAGCGTGAGAACACTGCCTGGCCCGCGCGGCTGGCAAGCAGCAGACACAGGATGGCAAGTCACATGGACCTGACGTGAAAGCAAGCCTGCGCTTGTCTTCGCCCTCACAAACTCCATTCTCCCTATTCCTCACTCTTGGTTTTGTCCTTGCCTGCACCCCAACCATCAGTTAGGGGGAGTCAATCTGTTTCTCTTCAGTTTATCCTCCCATCAAAAGCTCACCTCTCAGCTTAATCCAGAGAAGCCCCCAACCCAGTAGAGTAGCACCCACCTCAGGGTGGATGCCACTTACCTCCTGATGACCTTTGCAGGCTGCAGGCTTCGTGTCTGGGAAATGCCGGCTTAATTAAACCTCCCTGTTGTGTGAATTAACTTGGATAATACCTAGGGCTTAACAAGTTTCTAGTACTTATCCAGCCTTGATCTACTGACAAGGAGTGTTATTATATACATTGTCTATGTAAAGCATTATCCTATATCTGAACACAATATTATACAACATACTATTACATAAATTAGAATGTAATGTGGTATATTATACTTCTGGGTATCATACATAGTGTGTGTCTCACCATTTGTAAGAGGCTGAGGAGGTGTAATGCTACAAAACAACATGCAATCTCAAGTGTAATCTCAATATACGTCTCAGGTCTTGCATCTGAAATCCCCCCCTGCCTTTGCTTCTGCTTGTTATTCATCTCTACCCTTGATTCCTGTAGTGTGATCAATCGTCTTCCTTAGTGAAGTTCACATTCTTTTCCTCCTTCCCTCCATCCTTCCTTCCCTCCCTCCCTCCCTCCCGCCCTTCCTGTTATTTCCTTTCCCCAGTGCACACTCATTTTAGTCCTCTCACAATCTAGTACTCTTCCAGACTTTTCTTTCTACTTCATCTGGAAAAACATCCCCTGCTGTAACATTTCTTAAATTGTATGGCAAGTAAGTATTTGTTCATTTGATCTGTCTCTTCTCGTGTGGAAGTTCCCCAAGGGCAGAAAACGAGCCTTGGTCTTCTCTGTGTTCCTGGCGTCTAGCACAGTAGGTCTTACTACTTAGTGTGTCCTCAGAAACTAAGTAATTTATCAACTCCGGAATATTCTTACCGGATTTCACTCATTTCCATCATGAAGATAACTTCTCCATGTTTAGCCTAGTGGACATGTAATTCCCATAGCTACATATTCAGCCTGGTCCTCAGCTTTTTATCCTTTGCCTCTAGAATGGGTTTTTAAGGACATTCCATGAAGGCTTCCTTTAACAGCAACAACAAAAAAACAACTAACTTTGATCCTTAATATGTTAAAGACATATCTTTCCCACAAAAATCCTGCAACTTCCTAATTATTCTCTAAGCCCTTTAAAATATATGAGGAGCCAGCATTTGTAAACTCTGTGAAAAAAAAAAGTTGTGTGTTCGTCCAAGTGCACACATGATGGTGTACGTTTGTGTTTATCTATGATTGACTTGTCCAAAAAATGACTAGGCTTCCCTAAACAGGCTGCATCATCAAAAAGCTTACCATTCACCAAACAAGGGCCAAGTTCCGGAGCGAACTGGGAACAGCTGGGGCTATGCAGGCAGGACCTGGAGAGGGGACAGATTCAGTGATACCCCACCCTCCCGCAGAAAAGACGCTGCTGGAAAGAGGAACTAAGATGCAGCAAGAAAAAGAAGGGTGGCTTGTGGAGAGTTTTAACAAGAACGGTTGGTTACTCTAGGGAACACGGCATATAAAGCTGGCAGGAGAAATTAAAGCAGCTGGCTGAGGAATTACTCTCGCCAGCACATAGCAAGAAGTCTTCACGTGGCACTTAGCTATGGGGTTCCTAACTGCGGACAGTGGCGGGCTCAGACAGGGTCAGAGGACAGCGGGCGCTCCGTGCAGCTCTGCGGACTCACTCACGGCTCCAGGGACAGCCAGGGAAGACTAGGGACGGGAGTAAGGTCATCAAGGCCACAACTCAATGACTGAGCTTCAATACAATACAAATTTTTGGTGTATTTCTTCACAAAAAGATACACGGCCTAAACTTTCCTAGACTATGGACGTAGTCATTTTCTGAACCCCCTGCCTAGACTAATGTTTCCAGAATGCACCACAAAGGGCGATGTTCTAAGACAGAGCCATCGAGCCTGGTCTCAAAGGGCCAGGCAGGACATCTCAGTCTGCGCACACACGAGGTCCCTATTGCAACCGTTCAACTCCAGGGCCGCACCCCGAAACCAGCCGTGCACGTTGCGTACATGAGAACAGGTGGGGCTGCGTTCCAAATAAAACTTGATCGATAAAAGTAGGCTATGGGCTGGATTTGGCTCCAGGCCAGTGTGCCGACCCCTTTTCTAGGAGGAAGGTATAGTGTCTTTATAGGATGCATTCTGCAAGTTCAATGTTTGCCATGGTAGAAATGCCATCAAACTTAACGGCAGCCTGCACCCCTCATTCTCCCTTTCACCCTGCCCCACCCTGAAGTTGACACACTGCTGTCAGAATGTGGTTAAGTCCAGGGCTACTCCTTTTCCCTCAGCAGAAAACCTTCAGAGTTTACAAATACCCCAGCCCATAGGCGATTTCAATCCAGTCCACCCTGCAGACCTCTTCTTCCTCCATCCATTTAGTGCGCCCACTGTGAGCGCGTCCGGAGGGCCAGCCTCTGTCCCAGGCACCGGGGATACTGAGCCTCCTCATCCTCGTCCCCCCGCAGCGGGGCCTAGTACTGTGAGTCACAGGGCACCTGGCCTCCCAGCTCCCCCTTCAGGGTCTCAGCCCTGAGCCCTGCTGCTTCCCTACTTAGTCGCCTGACCCTCTTTTGAAGCCCCACTCAGAACTCCGCTGAGGAAGTCCTTCCTAGAGAACTAACCAGTCTCTCATCTCTCAGTTGACTCAGTATTTTACAGCTTTCACTCTTTATGCGAAAGACAGTCTTTGAATGATGAGCAACCAACTAACTTGACAGATTTCAAACAAAATTGTAACTTTTAAGTTTCCTGATAGTAACTATAGAGCGTGGGTATCCATCTATAGTCTGTCTCCAAGGATGTAGAGCAGGTGCTTGTTTCATTAAGTTTTCTCATATTCCTCATTATAAATATATGTAGATGTTGAGCATATGACACTGATGATATGAATGAGCTCACAAGCCAGTACAAAAAAATTGTGAAGGGATTCAGCAGCACAAACACTTCTAAGACACCAAGTTAATCTCATATATCAATTTTTTAATGAGCCAAATACTTTAATCTTTCATACAAATATTTTGCTGAAAAGTACTTGAGTAAAATTAATCTGATGACTCAAAATTAAATTAGACTTTTAATGCAAATACAAACAAAATGCCAAATAGAGAAGAATGAGTGGGGAGAGGGACAATATGAGATTCTAAAATGATTCTAATTTTATCTGGAAAACTAAATGCATAACAATTGTAGCTAAGAAATATTTTTACAAAAAGATTGGAGAAACCTACTATACATACATACATTTGTATGTGTGTATACACATATGTTTGAAGCAAAATAAATTAAAACAATTTGGTACCGCTGCCAGAAGGGACAGGCATAGCAATGGATGTATAGAAAGATTTATGGTAAAGGTGTCATTCAAAAATCAATGAGGGAACAAAAAATTCTTCAATACATGATACTAAACATGTACTGAGCGTTTAAAGAAAAAAATCAGGTAGCTGCTTGCTTCGCACTTTATGCCAAAATTGTATTTATATCCAAAGGTTAAAACATAAAAGCAAGAGAATAAAATAAGCAATTCAAAAAAAATTTTAAGTGTCAAATACCTTTGTTAGCTATAACATTAGATGTAGAAAAGTTAAAGGAACATATTGAAATCTATGGCTAGATAATGATTTTTTTAAATATTAGGAAAGCCACAAAAAAGTTCAAAAAAATCTACATCAAATAGTTCAAAGGAAAGATAAATACCCTTAATGCATACATTTCTAAAAACTTTTAATTACAATACAAAAAAAGAAAAAAAAAGCAATAAAACCAGATGGACTGGTAAAGAAAATAAAAAATTCCTTTATAGAAAAAATAATTTTGAAATTTTATAATAATTATATAAAAGACATTTGGCAAATTATAGTAAGACAAATTTTCAGGTGCCAGTGAGTTTACTTTTATATATAGTTAATGAGAATGTAAACTGGTATAAACCCTCTGGAAAGCAATGTAAAACGTCCAGAAAAAAATTTTAAAGGGCATGACTTTGAAATTTTAATTTTACAATTTTACCCAAAGGATAAAATTGGACAGGCATACAAAAATATATGGGCAAAGATGTCCACGTCAACTTTGCATTGCTGAAGACTTAGAAAAACCTAGCAGTTTTGTTAAGCAAATAAATGAGTATGAAAGAATGCAGTAAATTTACATGAATGAAAAGACATGTTTTAAACATAAAAGCACCATTATTCTAAAAAGTATCTGCAGGTTTAACCATTCTTGACAATTTCTCTATACTTCCTTAGTCGAATCATGGTTTTATTACAATAGTTCGTAGTTTGGCAAATTCTATTGCTTACTTTGGTTATAAAATAACATACTTCACAGAGTTCTACAAGATAATCTTAGTTGAGAAAGGCAGAATAAAGATTACCTTCACTGCAGAAATATTTCTGAGCTCTGCCTATAGTGAGGTAAAGGATAATCTGCTTCTATTTGTGTGTGCTCAGTGCAGGTAAAGTTGTCACAGGGGCTTGTCACATATCTGAGAGCTTCCTAGGGGGGACAATTGTCACTGAGCAACATTAAGAAAAAAGAAATCAAAAGAAAATACTGGAAACAGACATTCCGGTGTTAATGTAAAAGGGCCAAGACCGCTTGGTTAATTTTAAAAGTGTAAAAGGTGAACTGCTTTGCATTTAACTTTAGCCTGGGTGGCTGATGTCATTGTTTACAATTTACTAACGTTCACCGCAAAGGTACAGAGGAGAGGGCTGGACTTAGCCAACGTGCAGACACTCTGCCTGCCGACGCGAGCTGTGTTTACCAGCAAGTGGCCGCACCGCAGCGGAGGAAGCCCAGCCCCCCTGCCCCCCACTGCACAGTCCCGGGAGGAGCCCCGGAGGACACAGTGGCAAGGCCTGTTTGCTCAGGCACCCAAAGGCGGCAGCAGGCCTTTCCAGGAGCGCAGCGGTCTTTTCCCCTAAACAGGCTTTGTCTGAGACGCACACAGGTTGAAGCTTTCTTTAGATGAAAGGGGCTATTTCTACGCTTTCTTCACAACATTTTTTAACCACGTAGCAAGGCCCTGTTTAGCTACGTTGCTAAATCTTACGTGAACTCTAAGAAAGAAGTAATTGCTATGATGGATTTAAAAATCCTTTAACAATAATATTGGCTTTGTTGTTTTTTGGAATTTCTCCTCCAGAAAAGACAGATATTTAATTTTGTTTCCATTTACAAGTTCAGAGTCCCTTGTCCGCAATTTTGATATTCCAAAAGCTCGGAAAACATCTTGTAGTTTTCTGACAAGCCTGACCTGAATGGATGTGAGGATACCTATGACCTTTTTTATCCTCCTTGGTGTGACCACCACATGTTTGCTATAGAATAGCCATCTATTTAATTATGAGCTGCTGCATCACATTCCATGGAGGGGCAGTACAGAGAACATGTTACATGTACCATATTAACTTCCGGAGATGCAAAGAATTCCTGTATTCTGAAATAGATACGGCTCCAAAGGGTCTACGGCCCACAAAAGTTCTTTTCCTATAAAGCGTTAAAGGCATGTTTGAAAGAAAATTTACTACACTACCTTTTAACTACTTTGGGGGACAATGCCAGCACCGAATCCTATTTAAAGTGAAAGCAACTTTCCATGCCTTTAAAAGTCGCCCCTCGTCTGCTCCGGTAAGCATGGTAAGCATCTGCAGTGCCCACGTGGTCCAAACCAGGAAGGTCAGCTCCAGGGAGACAGTGTTAAGACCTGTCCATATTGTGCACCATGTTAATCTTACATCTTCTGGAGGGAATTTTCATATTCAGAACTACAAATCCTATCTACTGATATTTTTCCTTTGTTTTAGTTTGTGAACTACTTTGCTGATTTCACTGATGTAGCAGACACGAAGTCCTGTCTCCCCCAGAACCCAACGTGATCTTGGCTCTGAAGTGGGTGCTCCACGTTCAAAGGCAAATTTCTCTCAAGTTTTGCAGCAGGTAGATCTACAATTGCAAAGGCAACCTGGAATAGACCAGCTGTGTGTGTGTTTATGAATTACATATACTTTATATACACATTACTTTATGTATTTACATTGACCTGTGTGCATACCGTCCCTATTCAACTGTACCTGCCACCCTCCCTCCTGCCAACACAAACCGCACAGCGCTCGCAACTTCTATTACTTTGCTGGACATGCCAATACTGGCTGAAGGATTTGAGGGAATTATGACATAGCAAGATCTTTTCATGGTTCAATGAAGTTTCAGGCTCCTAATTTTTAGAG
Organism: Noctilio leporinus; assembly: GCA_004026585.1. Classification (NCBI taxonomy): domain Eukaryota; kingdom Metazoa; phylum Chordata; class Mammalia; order Chiroptera; family Noctilionidae; genus Noctilio; species Noctilio leporinus. The sequence continues at coordinate 147,568 of PVIW01000174.1, read as the reverse complement.
AACATGTACGACTTGTAAGTTTATTCCTTCCATAAACAGCATTACATGTTCCAGGAACTGTTCTAAGCAAAGGGATAAATCACAGTAAAGTATGAGTTTTACTTACGATGTGCAAGAAAATGTGAACAAAATAAGCAAGTTAGTAGAGTAGGTTCACAAGGCACCCTGTAAGTTCAGACAGAAGAATGTAAAATATAATACAAGAACTGCAAAAGGAGCCCTAGCTGGTGGCACAGTGGGTAAGAAGCTGGCCTGCGAACCCAAAGGTCGCTGGTTTGATTCTCAGCCAGGGCACATAACACAGTTGCAAGCCAGGTCTCCAGCCAGTTCTGTGGCTGGAGGCAGGTGAAAGGCAACCATGCATTGATGTCTCTCTCCCTCTCTGCCTCTCTCTAAAAATAATAAATAAATATTTTTAAAAAGTAAAAAATAAAAATTAAAGAACTGCAAAAGGAATTAATTATAAACTTTTACACTTCAGTTATTATTTAATAAGGAGAAAAAACTTCATTAAATTATTTGCCTTGAATATTTTGTATCCTCCAATGAAATAATCAATAGATCCTAAAATATGCAGGTGACATGACAAGAAAAACTTTATGATGGGGAGCAGACTGCAGTACATGAATTCACTGATCAATCTAAGCATCATGAAAAGAGAAGGACCAACTATTTTCCTGATGTGAAGCAAAGCAACATAAACAAAGTAACTCATGAAAAAAATTAAATGAAACCTACATCTTATGAAAACTTTAGTTTCAGCTATCAGTTTGCAGAATCACCCTAACCTAGATTGGGCATATTATACAGGAAAAATAAACCAATTATAAAATTAAAAAGGGGAGAAGATAGACAATGTTAGATTTTTAAAAGACTTAACAGACATGATAAATGCAACGTGTGGACCTTGTTGGGTTGAATTTTCATTCAACCATGCCAACTGTAAAAAGAAATTTGCAGGACAACTGGGGAAAATCTCAGTATGCTATTAAAATATCATGGCTAGTTTTGCTAGCTGTGACACTGGCATTGTGGCTCTGAAAAACAAAGAAGGGGGCTTATTTGTTAAAGACGCTTGTGAAATATTTGCAGGTGAAATAATATGCTGTCTGGAAATTGTTTTAAACATTTCAGAAACATAAAGTGGAAGGAATGCTATATATAAAAGGCTGGGGAAATAACGACATCTGTTGAAATGGATGATGGATACATGATAGACCATTCTGCGATTTTTCTCTATTTTTTTGTGAATTTGAAAACTTCTATAATAAAAATGTCCAGAAAGTTTAACATGCCAATAAAACACATTCTACATCTTTTTAAACTTAAGAAAGGGGACTGAGACTCAGATTGCCTCTGAGCACCAATGGTAGAGTTAAAAGCTGCAGATTCCTTTAAGATTTATACTCTGTCTCTTTCTTAGGGTCACAGAATTTTTTAAACTGTCAGAGACAAAGACCTTTGAGATACTAGACTGAAGGTCAAGCAGTTGGTCAGAAAAAGAATTAGAAGCTCCACCTGATCTGAGGACCAGTTCATAAATCTGTTCCTCTGTCCCTGAGCCAGGATGTACTAGTTCCTTTGAAAGTCAGAGCAGAAGGGGCCACGGTCCGGGAATGGCCTGGGCGCACACGCCACCCTCAGCAAGGAGACACACGTTCCTAGCAAGCACCTATAGCAGCCAGGCTACTCCCCCTGTGACTTCCTGTCACCCTCACACCTGCAACGGTGCTCACCATGAAAGTTTAAAATATTTAAATACTCTAATTTTGACATTAAGGCAAAAAAAAAAAAAAAAAAAAAAAAGATGGGGGGAGGGCAAAAACCACAGCTGGATTATTTTTTACACTGGCATAAATAAAAACGTATTCATTAAATGTTTATAAAATTCCAAATTCAGCAGTTCGCTAAAGTGGGTTACTTGGCTACTGCTCAAACATCAACCTGTCAATCTGTGGGAGAAAAGAGCTGTGCATTTTTAGCTTTCAGAACATCCAAGTGTTTTCACTTCTTCTACAGTGGATCCCAGGGAAGTTGCTGCTTCCTGCCCTGAGCCCTGTGTCCCGCAGGAGAACGTGCAAGGCTTCGGGGGTGAAGAGCCCCATTGCTCAGGGAACAGTGCTCCCCACAACAAGCATATTCTGACCCCCAACCCCAGCCTGCAGTTAGAGAACAGGAGCGATCAATCAGCTCAGAAGAGAGCTTCTGAAGCCAGTCTTCACGACCTCAGGGCTTTTTAAGTTTGCCCTCCTAATGGTAAAACTAAGATTTAAAAAGGGGGCACCTCGTCTTGAAAATGTGAATTCTCTATCCAGCCAAACTGCACTTCAAAAGTTGGTCAAAATAAAGGCAATATAGAAAAGTTGAAAATTCTGAAAACACATACCCCCCCACTTCTAAGAAATTATGTAAGGCTATAAACCACACAATGACAAAGTAAGTAAAATGGAGGAGGGGGCATGGTCCCCAAGAGATAGTGGATGTGACCAAGAACCCTTAGAGCAGTATCTACTTTAATTGTTGACACAATTAAAAGACGAAGACTTGAGAAGGAAGTAGGCTGATCTCAACATGGAAGGTAAAGAAGTGGAGAAGCTGAGGAATTAAAAATGGTGCTAAGGGTCGCTGAAAAAAATATGCTAAGAATCACTCTTACCTCATTTAGTAAGCCAACAGATACTAACCAGCTCAAGACTTTTAAGCAAAAAATACACTTTTAAATACGTGAATTAAAAATGAAAGAGTAATTTTTATAATAAAAAATAAGATGTGTAATTATGTCACTGGGGGAAAAACAACAAAGAAGCAAAACAAAAGTCATGTGATCAAGCCAAGAAATAAAAAAATTGTTAAACAAGAAAACTTAGGCTATATAAAAGTTAACATGGCAAAAATAAGGTCAATATATTTCAGTGACTATAAATGTAATCTTGTTTTGTTTATTTTCAGATGATATTGCAATCAAGTTATAGTAGCTGTTACACTAGGCTAGAACAATGTTAAGCTAAATGCTGGGTATAACAGAGCACAAAGGATAAAACAGACAGCATAAGAAAAATAAAATGATATAGAATATATGTGAGATAAAATCTACAATAAAAGAAGGCATGTGTAGCAATATTATAAACTGAAAGCCCATCCAAAGCAAAATTAATAGAAAGAAAAAAGAAGCATGTTTAATATGATGAAACATGTAGTGCATACAAAATATTTATGAAACTAATGTTTATTTATGTCATAGCTTTGAGATATATTTTAAATATATGAATACAGAAAAAAACTGATAAATCCACAGTCCAGGTGGAAGAATAGAAATCTTTCTCAGAAATTTAAAGCAAGTAGACTGAAAATAAGATACTGTTTAATATAGTAAAAGAGAAAACTGGGAGTATTCATTCTTTTCAAAGGCATGCGGAATGTTAAAAAATGATAGTGAATGAAGTCACAAAGAAAATCTAACTAAATCACCCCAAAGTAGGAAATATCCAAGACATTCCCCCACTGGAGATGCAATAAAATTTAAAAAACAAAACAGAAAAAAAAAAACCAAAAAAAAAACATAGTCATACTATCACCATGAAAACATTTTATTAAAGTAGAAATTTTAAAACAGTGTTTTAAATTACTCTTCTGTTAAATAGAAATTTTAAAATGACATTTAAAAACACAGAGAAATCAATGACAATAGTAGCATTACGTAAAGAATTCTATGGGATGCAGCCAAAGCAGTAACCAAATGAAAAATCATGGCTTAACACCATATACTACAATATGTAAAAATAAATTTTTTATGTACAATATAAAAAGCACATAGTCCAAAAACTAGAAAAAGTTCAACATACTAAACAAATGAATTATGGTTTTAAGAGAAATTTATAAAATAAAAATAAAACAAAATGTAGTTTATCAATAAAACCAAAGAAAATTCTTTTAAAAATCAAAGGAAAAAAAAATCTCTGGCAAATCTGGGAGAAGTAATAACAGATTGAAAAAACAAATCCACAAGGTTGTCAACTATATTTGGGTAAAAATCTTAGATATAGGTAAGAAACTTTTAATGTAAAAGAACTGGATGTAATGAAGTCTAAGTATGTATCTTTTAAAGGACAATATAAGCTACAATCGACATACTCTAAATTACAAATGAAAAACTTAGTCAAAAATACAGTTTTAAAGAACCAGCTCCAGGCAATTTTTCTCAAAATGTTAAAAACTTCTGTCTTACATAAGCTCTTTTAAGGCACAACAAAAGGTAGAAAAATTTTCTGATATGTTGGATATTAACATCATTAAGGCAAGATGACAGCTAGGCCAAGTACCAGAAAAGAAAAAGACAGGCTTCTCTCTAGGTTGAATGCCGACCAAACAGAACCCCTAGACAACACAGGGCATATTGAATTGAGACACAAATTCCTGGGATAAACCCTGTTTTTCATTTTATATTGAACCCTGATTTGTTTATATAAAATTGTTCATATATTATAAATACATAAAATATGTGCTAGTATATAAAATATAATTTTTATATAAAAAGGCAAAGTGGAGTTTATCTCAGGTTATCTTAATATGACTTAAGAAGTTTAAAATTATTATAAATATATGCCTTTAATTTGAAAACACATGTACATATTCATCTTAAGAAATGATGGATTACAAGAAAGTTTTCTCAATCTTCTAGAATCTCGTTTATTTAACGGCAAAGCACTCGAATGGCACTACAAATATTTGCCAATGATTTTGTTTCTACAGCGTCTTATCTGTAGGGAAAGAAAGAAAGAAAAAAAGAAGAAAGGGAGGGAGGGAGTGAGAAAAGGAGGGAAGAAGGGAGGAGGGAAAGGAAGTACAGAAGGAAGTATGGAAGGAAGGAAGGAAGGAAGGAAGGAAGGGAGGCAGGCAGGCAAAAAGAGAAACTACCAGAGGCTACTTAAGAAAGTTCTATAATGATATGATTTTTAAGATCAACATACAAAAAATTAATACCAACTTTCCCATATATCAGCTAGATAACTAAAAATAATGAAAAAAACTTTTTAAGAACTCCTAAGAACAAAATTAATACGGACATTTTTCAAAAATGTAAAACTTTACTGAAGCCATGCAAGCAAATCTTTATAAATGTGGCGGGGGTGGGGTGGTTCCTAAATTCTCTCCATCTATAAATGCAATGCAATACAGTTATTCCTTTTAAATTTATAGTTTACTCAATATACTTGACAGTATCACTTTTTAAGAATGTATTCATGTGCTATTTTATGTTTTCTAAAGACATAGTCAGGGAAGGAAAATGCTACACAGCCAAGGTTTGTGAGCAGCTATGACTCTGGGGACACTGTAACTGGACTACCATGTTAGTTAAGTCACAAAACTCTTCCCTTACAACTTAAAGCCAGTCACTTTTCTTTGTTTCCTGCTCACACTCGTGTTCCCAAAGAAGTGGTGCCATCTCTCAACCACCATCCACTCAATGGTGGCTCTTCAGCTTTCTTTTCCACTTGCAGGTCTCACACCCCATCGCACTTGCCCAAGCTTGACCTGGGCATGTGTTGTCCCCCCTTTCTTATCACACAGCCGTCCAGTTAACCTGTGGGATGCATCTCTGACACCTGTGGGGAACCCGCCCTGGGGAACCTCATTAGTCTCTTCTAACTCTTAAGCTGAAACATAGCATGGGACTTTCAACATCAAAATAATCAAGTTGTTGTTTTTTTTTTCAATAGATGTTAGGGAACCATTTTTCAAATGCACATTTAAGAGCTTAGCTTTCTTGTGGGAATTTTTACAAGGACTTGCCACCTCCGCCCTTCACGAATGTGGCTCAGGAGGAAGGCACAGCAACCGGCGAGTAGTAGCTGGGACACTGAATCTGGCTGTCATTCAGTAAGCGGTGAAGCTGAGTCTCTTTCTTTCGGACTAACTACCTACCTACCCAGCAGTCCTTAGATCTCGTCTTACCATCCATATTTTTCTATTAAGTGATTCTCCACCAACATGCTATGACTGACCCCACAGGCTCTGGTCCATTTGGTGAGTTTGATGAAATAAAAACTCTTTTAGATCAAAAGCAACTAAAGAAACACATAACAATATGATTTTGTGATCTTGGACTGTATCCAGGATAGGAAGAAAATCTACGTGATATTATTGGAACAATTTGTGAAGTTTCAATAAAAGTATGATTTTAATTTTTAAAATCTAGAGAGGTACCCAATGGGAGGTAAAGGATTAAGCACCTTCTCTTAGGACAAATGGAGAAAAACCTGATAAGACAGCAATTCTGATTTCTTCAATTTAAGGAAACAATACACAGACACACAGACACACAGACACACAGACCTCCCTTTATCTTATAATACAATAACTATAAATAAACTACACTTGGGATTAAACCCTAAACCCTCCCACTACATAATGGAATTATTTTTCTTATAATATGGAATAAAATGATTCACTTTATCCTATTATTAACAGGAAAAACATGAGAGTCAAACACAAAGAGGGAACAAACACTAGTTTAAATGGTTGTGCCTACATTTAACTGATAACAATAGTCACTGGGGTGTACCCCATAAAGTTACTGAAAAAACAAAAACAAAACTACTAGAATTCCATAGCCTTTGATCATGCCAACTCGGCTGTATCGAGAAGGACTTTAAAGCCCAGCACAATACCACTAGCCCAACAGTGTGTCCTCCACATCAATCATCCTTTTCACAGGAAAGCTGCCTTTTACTTGGGGCACTGAACATCTACAAAAACAATTCAATAAATGCTACTAATATTTAACATCAAGGATAATTCCATACTGTGTTGAACTTGGTATTATTTTGTGGAACAAGACACATTATGTCCAGGGGGCAAAGAGCCAAATCCTGGTCATTATTAGCCACTTTGTAGCTCTAAAAAGATTACTTCACTTTTTTTCTTTTACTCTGTAGACTAGAAATAAGACCATCTAACTTTTTTCATTAATATCACCATGTCATATTCTTTCTATATGAAATTAGACTTTGGAAATGATTTTTAAATTAAGAGAGAAAATTTCAAAGACTAGTAATGTTACAAATGTTGTAAATTAGAACAAAATGAAGGGTTTCACTAAGAATACTTGACCTAAAGATTTCAGAAACAATGACCTGTTCGAAGGTACTGCACACTCTTGCCCACTAAAAGGCAAGCTTAGAGCCTGACTAATACCTGCCAGTTTTATAATCATAATAGCCCACAGTTATCAGGCACATTCCATGTGCCAGAATCTTTGCTTTTACATATATTAAATTATTTAAGCCCTGGCTGGTGGCACAGTGGATAAGGTGCTCGCCTGCGAACCCAAAGGTCTCAGGTTCGATTCCCCAGCCAGGACACATGACCAGGTTGCAGGCCAGGTCTCCAGTCAGGTCTGTGGCTGGAGGCAGGTGAAACACAACCATACAATGATGTCTCTCTCCCTCTCTGCCTCTCTCCCTTCCCCTCTTTCTAAAAATAATGAAATAAAATCTTTAAAAAAAATAAAATAAAATAAATTATTTAAGCCTCATAAAATCTCATGGTGAAGGTACTAATATTAATGCTACTTCAGAGAAAGGAAGAAAACCAAGCAAGTTTAAAGAACTTACCCCAGATGGGACACTGGGTTGACACAGCCAGGAAGAAGGTTTAAGGGCAGGCAGCACCATTATCCTCTGCCCAATACATCCCTGGAGTGTGGTGGTCATCCCCATGTAGTGGGATTGATCAATCACACTATGGAGTATCTAATACATGTAAACTTCTTCTTCCCTATACATGATATCCAGAAAACTGTAATATTTATCACACACCCTAGAAAACTTCTACAGCTGGGGAGAAGGTTTAACAGAAGATTTAGTTATCTTCACTAGTGGGCATGTAAGCAAGAACAGGTTAACACATGTTTTGGAGAGATGACACAATGAAAGAGGCTACTCTGACGAACACAAAGGTTGCTTTGAATGAAGGCTTAAAGTAAGATGCCTCTTACAAAACTAGCCTTGCACTCAAATAGAATGTTGAGACATTCTATTCACAAAAGGTGTTTAGTTCTCAGTATCTGATCTACTTCACTTCTATTCATTTGATGATCTTCCTACTTTTAAATAACACCTTAAGTCTAAATGTGACTATATTTACTAGTAATAATTATATCCAATATAAATGTAGAAAGTGCAAGGTATTTTTTTCTCCCTCTTTTTTTAAGAGGCAATGTACTGGTGTGGAGGGTAAGGAGAGAAGAGGCAGAAAAAGAGGCAAATGATTCTAATTTTCGTAAAATAGAACACGAACACTTATTAATTCAACCATTTTGTTGACCGAGTTCTACATGAGCGCATCTGCCCAAATGAAGAGGAAATGGTCCACCAGGGGCTCCCAGTGTGAATAAGGAGCGACTCATGGGCAGTGATTAGGCCTCAGCAAGAGTGGGGATGAAGCCCTGAGGAGCGGTTGTCTCTGGGAAGCAGAGAAAGGCAAGGAATTCACCAGGATGAGGGAGGGAGGGCAAGCAGACCGGCTCTCAAGAGCAGAGCAATTTCCCAAGAGCATGAACCAATTCCATTTTCTCTGTGGAACAGTTCATTTACTCAGCTTTCTGGTCAATTTCCACACTTTTAGTCCAGAAAGCTAAAAGTTATCATTTAAAAATAGAAGGAATACTAAGAACAGCAGTAATAGAACTAGGTCAGCTATACAACAGGTGTCAAGTCTCTATCCTTGCGGTGATACACTGATCACCACCTTAGGTGGGGAGTTGCACTGCTGTGGTGTAAGTACTCCCACTGCACTTGATTTCAAGCTACTGATGGTCCAAGAGCCAGGCTACAAAATTCCTGACCATTTAACTACTAGCCTCCCCTTTTCACACACAGCTTGTAAGTCAGTTTTAGGTCTCAAAGACTAGATTACTTAAGAAACTATGTAAGAAAAGTAAAATTATAGTTACTCATTTGAATATTAATCCTGATTTTCTGATCTCCGGGATGATATTTAACCATCTTACTCTTATTTATCAATATTAAAATTAACTTAATGTTAATCCCAAAATTCGGATGAAACCACGAAAGATTCCAAATAGCCAAAGCAATCTTGAGAAAGAAAAACAAAACTAGCGGCATCACCTTTCCTGATTTCAAAACGTATTACAAAGCTATAGTAATCAAAACAGTATGAAGCTGGCATTTAAACAGACACATAGACTAATGGATCAGAATAGAGCCCAGAAATAAATTCAGGCATATACAGTCAACTAATCTTGGACTAGAGCACCAAGAGCACATGATGAGGAAAGAACAGTCTTTTTAGTAAATAGTACTGAGGAAACCAAATATCCATGTGCAAAAGAGTAACATTCACAAATTAGTTCAAAACAGATTCAAGATTTAAATACATTGAAGACTGAAACCATACAACACCGAGGAACACAGGGGGAAATCTCCTTGACTTTGGTGTTGGCAACTATTTTTTGGATATGACATGAAAAGCAAAGGCAACAAAAAACAAAATAACCAAGTGACACTACATCAAATTAAGAAGCTACTGCATAGCAGAAGAGCTCACCACCAAAATGAAAAGGCAACCTACAGAATGGAAGAAAATATTTGCAAGCTGTAAGTTTGATAGGAGGCTGCTATTTAAACAATAAGAAACTCATACAACTCAATAGCAAAAATACAAGACATACAAATGGCCAACAGGTGCATGAAAACATGCTCGGTAATAACAATTATCAGAGAAAAACAAAGGAAAACAAAACCACGGTGAGATATCTCCTCACCCCTGTTAGGATGACTATTTTAAAAACAGCAACAACAACCAGGAACTACAACAAACACTGGCAAAAATATAGGGAAAAGAGAATCCTTGTATATTATTGGGGAACGTAAGTTGGGAACAGCTACTGCGGAAGACAGTATGCAGGTACCTAAAAAATAAAAAATAGAACTACCGTATGATCCAACAATCCCACTTCTGGCTCTAGATTCAAAGAGCTCAAAATCAGCATCTCAAAGAGATATCTGCACTCAAATGTTCACTGTTGCTTTATTTACGATACCCAAGTCGTGGGACACACACACACACACACACACACACACACACACACGATGGAATATTATTCAGCCATAAAAAGGATATTTTGCCATTTTATACAAACCAGAGCGAGAAAAACACTGTATGATAACATCTATATGTGGAATCTTTTCTTTAAAACAAACAAACAAACAAACATAAATTGAAAAATAAAATAGTGGTTATTGATGGGCTGGGGACATCGATTGTAAAATGGAGAGCTATTGATTGAAGGGGACAAAACTGCAGTTACAACATAAATAAGTCCTGAGAACCTAATGTATAGTATGGTGACAATAAAAATAGTGGACTGTATAGTTAAAATGTGCTAAGAATATTTCTTAAGCATTTTCATGACATAAATTTAATTATTTGAGGTGACAGTTGTATTAACTTGACTGTTGATACATTTACAACATATACGTTTATCAAATAATCATGACACTTTAAATATATACAACTTTGTCAATGATATACCAAAGCTGAAAAATAAAATTAAGATGTTGAAAGCTTTTCTTTTTAAATTTTATTTTATTATTTTTAGAGAGAGAGGAAGGGAGAGAGGCAGAGAGGGAGACAGACATCAGTGGATAGTTGCCTTTGCAACCTGGTTATGTGCCCTGGCTGGGAATCGAACCAGCGACCTTTGGGTTTGCAGGCTGGTGCCAATCCACTAAGCCACACGAGCCAGGGTGAAAGCATTTTTAAAATTAAGAATTTTAGCATATTACTATTTCTCTCAATGAGGTATTTGAAACAAAATATACCTCTTAAAAACTCCTATCTATCATCGACAAAAGACAAATCATTAAAATTCCAGTCTTTTCTCATCCCATCACTTTAGAAGCAAATGGGCTGAGGTATCCTGGGAAGCCGTTACTAAATTAAAATGTTATACATAAACACTTAGTAAGCGGATATGCAGGACGTCAACATGCGGTGTGTGCTCTAACTGTGCTCACACTCAGAGACCTGAAGGGGAAGAAACACCCACGTGCACTGCGCCCTCTGGGACCTGCTGCCCTGGCTCTGCCATCGGAGCCCTCACCAAAAACTGATCAAACCGCGTGGCTCTATCGTAAAATGTGATGTACGTGAAACTGTACGTGGCAAGTCTGGCTTCTGTCCCTTGTGAAATTACCTATGAATCTGAAAGTTTAGCAGACAAAAAGAGAACCGTAGCACCAGAGGCACAAGCCAAAGGAACCCTACTACCTTCATTCGCACAAATACAAGGGTAACACGAATAAATCCATTAAAAGGTGCACAGAGTATCAGTTTGGCGGTGGATTCCATTTCCTTTACACTGCACGCAGCTTAGTGGCAGGAACCGTTGGAGTGGGTATCAGGCTCCCCAGGTTCTGTCTGAGGAAGCCTCCGACAAGTGACTGCCTGCACCCCCACTTCCTCATTTGTGCATTAAGGGGCTGCGTTAGAAGGTCTCTAAAGTATCAGCACACTCTGAGAGTACGTGATAAAAAGTGATTTACCGAAAACGTTGAGTAATATTGGACTAGGTGAGAAAATTCCAGCTTGGAAATTGGCAAAGACCCTTGACCTCCTTTGCAGATACCTGGGATTTCTGACGGAAAGTGACTGGAGTCATTCTAGAAAGAAAAATGATGTAAACGCCCAGAGGTGGCAGTTGCTAAATTATTTCAGAACATCCCTTCTATCTATACATTGGCATACACTTCCCTCCTTCCTCAAATGGCCATCAAGAGCAGAGTTCGGAGAGGGTGAAATCTGTCCACGCACTGCCTTCCTAAGGCAATGAAGTAAAGAAGTCACTTAGCCTTTATTCGTTAAAAAAAAAAAAAAAATCTTGTTTTGTCTCTTCGAACTGTACGTATGTAATCAAACATAAGATACCATTAATTATGAGACTCATCACTATTTACCACCAAGAAAGAAAAAGTTTCCAATTAAATTGGCATTCCATCCATTTCTGAGATGTTAACATGTGAGAAAAGTGCCCGCACGTCCAGGGAAGAAATAGTAGCTGGGCAGCAGCAGGTCTCCGCCGCAGCCTCCTCAGTAACTGCGCAAAACCACCTTCCGAGAAGGACGGCCACCAGCAGGTGGGTCGCGGGCCCCACTGGGCTCAACCCCCTCTCCCCACCCTCATCACCCTTTTTTTTATGAAATGTTTTTCAAAGGACAATCATTTATCATTTATGCTAAACAAAAAATAAGAAAAGGGTTAATGGAGGCTAAATGTATATCTGTTAAATAATTCCTGTATTTCTTCTTTTCAGGGGCAAAGGGTTTCTACTTTATATGGGTTATTCTGAAAATGTGTCAAGAGTTTCTGAAATATCTAATGGCTACCAGTGTATATCCTCTTGCATCATTCCACAGGAGATAGCAGGGATTTCAGACCATTTTGGCCAAGTTTTCATTTTCCAGAAGTAGAAACCAGCCCCCAGTCTAGGACCTGCTAGCTTCCAAACATTCTGTTCAATAATGCCTATTTTAGGCTATCAAGGACAATTAGGAATCTTTTTTGTCTACTTGTCTGAATCTCCTCCAACTAGCGTTATGATGTTCTTTATCTAACTCCATCCCCCAAATGAAACCACGTTTGTATGGCACTAGAGTAGGGAAAGTTTGAAGCAAGGTACTCAAGGTTTCTCAGACCTTCCCTTCTCACCCAGGCTCAGGGACAAAGGCTTGCTACCTTGCAAATAATAGGAACTGTGTAAAGCAAAGAAAGTAAAAACAATGTGCTCAATATTCCCACATACTGTCCCTTTCAAAATACATTTCATAAATGGATGCACTGAAATAGTTTCTCTTTCTTCAATTTAAGATTAAACTAAATTCATCATTTAAATGAAATCATTCCCAAATGTAGGAAGTATCCCTGGTGTGACTCAATTCAAGCCATGTCCTGCATGTCTACATGCTGTGCTGGTCCCAATAGATGTTCAAACAATAGAGCTTCACTGGAAGACCTTCATATAAGGCAAAGAATTAAAAGTTCAAACTCCATGCTGAAAATTGTATAATTTAAATAATTTCTCTATCATAATAGTCCAATTAATTTTTCTAAGGAGTATTATAGGAAATGTCCTAAAGAGACAATCCTTCCTTCTACAGAGTTAGCCACACATTCCATGAAATGCATAGGCTATGTATGATCCCAGGAAGATTCTGGAATCTGCTCCAAACAGGGCAGTATCAGGTCTCGCTGAGAAAGAAGAAGAAAAACACCGCATCAAGAACCACACACATTCCAAGCACTACTCTTCACACAGGCCAAATGGGACCCTCAAGGAAGACTCTAATGTATGTTCGTAGGATTAAGATGTGTCCCTGTCTCTGACTAACCTCCCGGTGAAACACTGAATCTATGCTGAACAAGAACTTTCCACCCTAATGCCACACGTTCGCACCAGCTGAAACCCCACCGCCAATTACTACCAAGACATTCTACACTCTCCTAGCCCCATTCGGCAGGATGTCTTCCTCTACCTAGGTGGATTGAGTAAATCACTTTAAAAAGTGACCCTTTTTTTTTTTGACAAAAATGGCCAAAAGATTATATTATCCTCTTGTGAGATCTGCAATTCTGCCGCCTTCCGAGTCGGAGGGCTGGCAGGCGGGGCAGCCTTGTGGGAGCCGCAGAGAGCTCGGTTGTGTTCAGTCAAACTGCAAAGGAGAAAAGATGGCCCTCTGACAACAGACAGCTATCCATTTGATGACATCCTCACACTTGGTAGGCCAACGAGCAGCAGTGGAGGTGACAAGTGTTTGGCTAATCAGCTTGCCCATAACCTCACAGCCCTCCCCATCGCGCTCACCCCAGCACACGCCGTCTTCAGCTATTCTGTTCTCGGCCAGCATGTGCGCCCACGCCTGCCCGCGCTCACCCCAGGGCTATCGGTCCTGTTACAAGGGCTCTGGGCAATGCGCTGTGTCTAGAAACAAAAATCAGACCAGAGCAAACTGGAAAGCAAGAATACGGAAGGAAGTCCCTGTAGCACAACAACCCAAAAGTAAACAGTGATCATTAACGTACTCAGAGTTGTTCACACTGAGACTGAACCCAAGTAATACTGCACGGAACTGAAGATGCGTATAGAAGGCAAAGTGACCACTTAGCCCTTGCCCATCCTCCACCTCGGCTTTTCCCAATTTAGCCACCAGGGGGCAATTTGGAGCTCGAACCTAGGAGGCCGAAGTTCTGCGCTTTAGCCACCTTGTAAATGTTGAGAGCAGGGACCCCGGAAGTAGCAGCGAAACTCAGGGGAGCTGGAGAGTGAAAACGCACATTCTCCAAAGCCTTTCCCTTATTTTCTTAATTTGCTAATTCTTCAGCTCAAAGATATCCCTTCAATACTAATAAGTAAATGCTAACTTCACTAAGAAGCCACCTTACCAGCCTAATAGGTATTTTTATCCACTGGGAGTAAAAATTCTCCCCTTCCCCTTCCTCTCCTATCCCTCACTTTGGTGTTCGCAATGGCAGCTGGTTGGAACGGAGGAATCAGGAAGGAAAATCAGAGGAGATAACCAGAGTGGATGAAAAGTCAACTTTGTGGTTGTCCACCTGCAGAGAAGTCATTGAAAGAGCAGAAACCTGTTTTTTTTTGTTTTGTTTTGTTTTTGTTTAAGGATAAGTTTGAACAACATACAGCTTTACTGAAATTGGCCCTGCTGCACCGGAGATGTTCCACAGCTGCCACGTGCCCTGAGCCCCTCTACGCAATCAATTCTCCTTCGGCTGTTCCAAACCGGAGTCTGCAAGGCCTAACGTGCTTCCAGCAACACCACGCGGGCTTTCGTGCCCAAAGCCCTTTTAAAAAGACTGCTGCTCGGCGGGAGCATCGTTGCGGGTTTGATTCCCGGTCAGGGCACAGCCAGAGGCAACGGTGGGCGCTTTTCTCTCACACTGATGCACGTATCCGCCTGTCTGTCTGTCTCTCCCCCGCTTCCCCTCTCTCTAAAAATCAATCAAATGTTTTCTTGAAGTGAGGATTTAAAAAAAAGAAAACATTTCTGAAGAGTGAAAAGAAGGAAACGTAGTCAATAGGGCCGGTGGGAGGCCCCTGTCTTCTGAGCGTCAAAGAAAAGTCCAACTTCCAGGCTTTTTCAGCAGAGCGCGGGGGGCACCGCAGCTGACGGCCCCAGGAGGGCAGGCGCTCGGGCCCTGGCGGCACAGCGTCCACATGGCCACGGCCACTGCCTCCGCGCTCATCCCTGGAAGACAAAGCTGTCTTTCTCTGAGAGAAATGTGGGGAGCAATTCAGCCTCTGTTTGCATTCATCACCAACAAGCAGGAGCAGCGCCAGGACAGAGCCCGAGACCAGCCGCTGTCTCTCCCGCACCGACACCTACGGCTGCTCCGTCAAACCAGCACCGCCGGCCCTGCCTCCAGCCAGCTGCCAGGTGTCGCCGAGGTGCACTGGGTCCCCGCCAGGGAGTCCCCGTGGCAGCGCTGAAAGACCGTGTCGCCCGAATGCCAGGCCAATGGTTGAGTTCTTAGCCAATGGCTTGGGCCTCTCCCCTTCCCTCCTCTGCCCAAACTCATTTAAAGCTGCGTTAGCACCCGCGGGGACCCTCTTCATGGACACTCAGATCACTTCAAACTCCCCACCTCTGTCCAGCTAATACTGAAATGGGCACCTTCTGACTGCAAGCTTTCCCCTCTTACGCATTCTTTCCTAAGCATAAACATCCAAGAAGCCTGATTGACATGATTTCTTGGTCCAATGTCAACTTGCAATGTGTAGTTTTATATTTTTCTCCAATCTCATCAGTACTGGGTATTTTCTGATACTGAATGCAGCCTTTTATTTTCTGTTAAGAAAGCAATGCTGAGAGAGGGGGGTGGGGGGAGAGAGAGAGAGAGAGAGAGAGACCCAGTTCTTCTACACACACCACTTCAGCACAGTGATGGAAGCGGCTCCTGGGACAGCTCTGTCACTCCGTTTCTTTCACCTGCAGGGTCTCCCTCTCACCAACTGAAAGGCAAGAGTTAGGCCCTGTGTCATTCAGCCCCCACTGTCCCCAAGGGTTCCTGGGGGCAGCAACCGAGGGGTGCTTCGGGCAGTGAGGGAGGCTCGGGGGCGGCCGTCTCTGCAGGGGAGGCCCTGGGGAGCACCCTGGGCTACAAGCACCAGGCCCGGAGCGGCCTGGCTGCCTGTCCAGCCCTTTTGAGCACAAGTCCAGTTCAGGTTCACCAGGATCCTGCCTCTGCAGCTCTGGTATGTACACTCCTTGTTTTCTTTCTCTCAAGGACGTGGCATGTGCCTGAGTGAGCTCTTGCTTATGGCAAACGGACCTCTGGGAGCCACGTCCATGGACAACGGAGAACCGACTGTCCCGCGGCCTCGCTCACTGTTGGGCTCCGACCAGGACAGCAGCCTTATCAGCCCTCCGGGCGCTGCGCGCCAGGATTCTCTCCAGCTCCACCCTATCTCGCACTCTAGTTATTGTAAAATGTTTACATACTTAGGAAGCTTTTCCATCAAAATATTCTGGAATGGCTAGAGGCTCAGACACATGAATGATATCTGCACACATGTGCTTTTTATCCAAGTTCGCAGCTCCGGGTCACTGAGGGGAAACAGTGTTATCAGCGATTATTATGGATTTAGTTAAGTATATTTTATTCCTGTCATTTATGAGCACTTGTGTTGGCTGGTAGTTACAATGTCGGGATTCTGTCACTTTGGCAACCTTTGGAGACAACATTTTTCCAGTGTTACAGCGACATTTCAGAAACTCAGTATGTACAAGCAAGTGATACACCCTGGCTCCGTGACAATGGGATTCAGCGGGTGGCTGAACAAAGGGACAGTCATTGAGAAACTTCTTCAGGATGCATTTCCAGCTGCTTCTGGCTCTTCATGGGCTGGGGTGGCCCTGTGATCTTTGGAATGAAGAGGCTACTAAGACAGCTAGGAAAACTTACGGCCTCACACACTACTGGAATCTTAACTGTTGTGTGGGAGTCCACACGTGTGAGGTCTGCTGTGTGACACTTACAAGTCTCTTAACCTCTCTGTGCCTTCACTTCCCATTTGCTGCAACATAGTGTTAGGCACCAGGTGTCCTTTAGGTCCTTTCCTACTCTAACATTCTATTCTTAAGGATTTCTATATCATAAACCAAAGCTATACTCATTATCATAAATTGTTTTCATGACCCACCTCAAGGTTACAAAAAAAAAGACTCAAGTGGAGGAAACATGAAGTAGGAAATCATGGCTGACTCAATTCACCCTGTCCCTTCTTCCCTGTCCCTGCCTCCCCTCTGCCAAGCAAGATGCACAGGGGAGAGTAGGGGAGGGTGAAGCCTGAGGCACCAGATGCAGCTGGTACCATACTCCACCCTGAGCTCCAGGGCTTTTTCATTCTCAGTGCGCCACCATCCCTTTCACCGTCACCATGTCCTTCCAACCCAGCGGAGTAGAGTTACCACCACCGGCAGGTAACGGATAACAGAGGGAAGGTGCCCCATATTGTATGCAATTTGTAGTTTCTTACGGGAAATATTGAAATGTTCTCTTTTGGGTTCTCTAAAGACAATGCTTTGATATACAGATTGCTAGGTTCACTGTATCCCCTTCAGACACGCAGTCTTGCTTACTGACAGAGTTCCCTGAGCGACAGGATCCCTACGGTAACAGAAAGAAGAGAGCTGGGACCATCTGTGAGACTGAAGGACACTTGTTATGACAAAAGGCTTCACCAACTTTTGTTACGGAATGAAAGGAAGAGTTAAGGAAGCAATAGAGTCAATGATAAATCTGGAACCCGAGACCCATTTCTGCCACTTCCTGTTAATAGTGACAAAACTGCTCTGAGTCTCTGTTTCATTATCAATAAAATAGGGATTAAAAATAGTTTCTACCTTAATAGGTCACTGCCATAATTAATTTAAGAACAGAAATTTGCCCAGAAGTGCTTAAATGTAATCTCTTTGTTCATAAGTTACATAATTTGGTGCCACTGTTTCACTCGTTCATTTAACTTATCCATGCACTGACTCTTGAGCACTCACTGAGTGTCCCCTGTCAGGCGCTGGGAACAGAGAAGACAGGCCTAGTCCTTGGTCTTACCTGGTCCTAGAGAGAGTGACAATTGTTAGGACAGAGAACTGCACCAGGTCACCTGTGCACAAGGAGAGAGCCACCTAGTTCTGGCCAGGTTATGAAGTCAAGGGTCCCACAGGAAACAATGCATGAGCTGAATCTTGGACAAAGATTCCATGAATTATCTGGTAAAAGGCCTGCACGGGGAGGAGAAGAAGAGGCAGGATGAAGATACTGTGAGCCACTGAAGGGCATTGCAAAGACAGACACACGAAAGAGCCCTTAGAGGAATACACGCAGCTCACACGACGACAGTGCGACATGTGAGTGGTGAACATGAAGGCCGAGGCTGGAGCCCAAAAGGGCCGGGCCATGAAGAGCTGAGCATTGAGGGATGCTAAGCAAGGCTGGGGCTGGGGTTCTGTGGACATAACCGTCCCAGTGGCCCACCACGAGACAGAAGTGGGGTGGAGGGAAGTGTGGGGGTACAGATGGCAACGGGAGCGACTTAGTGGGGGACTGAAGCAAGTTAATACATAAAGCAGAACTGATCAAATCTGAAAACTAAGGACCAATGGGATGAGAGAGACTGAACAGTCCCAGATGGGTGGGTCAGTCACCAAGCCAAAGGACACGAATGGAAGAACTAGTCCTGAAAGGCAGTTCAATCAGTGAAATTCGAGGTTAAAAGCAAAATATCTTGGATGAATTATACAACTGGAAATTGCCAAATTTTACTCTAACCCCTTAAAATATACATCTAAATAGATATAAGAATATGAGTCTGAAAAGTTATGCATTAGAGTCTCAAAGTAGGTCAACGATACTGTTAGCTCAAGCCCTGAGCCAAGGCAGTGATACCATGATCTTGAAGGAGGGGCACGGAATACTATTTTGTAATAATTAAGTATTGCCCTGGCCAGTGTGGCTCAGTTGGCTGGCGTATCGTCCCGTAACCAAAAGGTGGCTGTTTGACTCCTGGTCAGGGCACATGCCTGGGTTGCACGTTCGACCCCTGGTCCAGGAGTGTACGGGGGCCAACCAACTGATGTTTCTCTCATATCAATGCTTCTCTCTCTCCCTTCTGCTCTAAAACAGTGAAAAAAAATATCCTTAGTGAGAATTTAAAAAGTGATTGAACCCCCAAATGAAGAGGTATTAAAATATATTGTTGAATGTTCTGGAAAATTCTGATTGCTGGCTGAGGTTCCTGGAGGTGATTTAATATGTTTGCCTTCTGTTTTTACAGCAATACCTATAAATATTGCACCAGGTGACTAAGAGAGACACATTGGATAGAACTCCATAGGAGCTTCCAATCTCAACATCTGTGAGCTTCTGAGGGCACATCATAAAATTTTAGAAGAGAGTACAGTTACCTAGGACATAATGAAATGAAGCTTTGTAATGAAGTATGGAGTAGAGGGAGTCTGGTGTCTAAGGGTGACAGGGTATATGTGTTATTTGCAAAAGGGACTAGAGAACAAGTTCTACTAAAAATCAAAGAATAATCCCTTCCCCCACATACAATACCCCAAACGTAAACATTCTTTCCATTGACAAAATGGCACCCAGGTCTTATACTCTGAAAACAAAGTCAAGCAAATCTCACTTGGAAGCTAAGAGAGAGTATGATGAAGAAGAATACGTCAACATTACTGACTTGTCCTTGGTTGAGACAGTTAAACGGCAGAGAAGCAGAAAGGTTCTTTACGGGACAATGATTAGTAGTAGTAGCAGCTGCTTGACATGCTTTCTTGCCTCACACACGTCGCTGTCCCTACCAGATCTTTTACCCCCACTGGTGTGCCGTAGCAGATGCTCTACCATGACAGTTCTGAGTTGCAGAGTTCAGTGAGACAGACCTCACAGGGCAGAAGTACTGGCAACAGGTATTTCCACTGGAGTGACCCACATCCAAGGGAACAATGTTCAGCTGATAGGGCTTCAAAGGCGTGCCGTGGTCTAAATCAAATTGTACTCTACAACTATGCAAAAGTTTCACTCAGAAAATTTGTTTACAATTTATAATGCAATTCTCTATGGACAAACAGCTTTTAAAGTTGAAATTTAAGATCTTGGAATCTTGTTCGCTTAGGGTTTTGGATCCTAGAGGAAAGCAATGCTCCCCGAGAGTCAGCCTTTTATCCGCATTAAACACTGAATCCTTGTGGACTGTAACGGGCAGAAAATATCACAGCCGATTACAGGTAGAGCATAAACTCACCAAGTCCACGTAACCCCTGCTGAAACCAAATGACAACTGAGTTTATTCAGTATTTTTATTTTAAAATGTTATTTAAACATGCGGCTATTTTCACTCCTGACCGGTGATCAATAACACAACTTGCCATTCGACCTTCTCTACAGCAACGCTCACTTAATAGTGATCTGTGATTTCATCCTGTGAAACCATCTACTTTTCAACTGTCATCCCAGTACCTATGATCTGGGCCTACACTCACTTTGGGGAGAGGGATCCATCCCTATCCCCTCTGTCCACGCACACACAGTCCTTGTGAACAGCACATTTCTCCTACCTAAGAAACTATGGCATGAGCTACCTTCATGTTCTCCCAAAGGGGTGTATAGTTTCTTCCTATTCATAGAGTGGGCGTCTTGTCTTTGAGTTTTTCTATGGTAATATGAAGCCAATTTACAAACTTTTCTACTTAGCTATGCCACTGTAATAGTGGCATAATCAACTTGCTCTGACAACTCTACATACCTTAAATGAGAATAAGGTTATGCTCAGGGATATTTTATCTCATCAAATGTTCCTGTGTAGATGAAGTTATTTTATAGATATTAATAATTGACAACAAAATGTACACGTTGAGGTAAAGGATTTAATCCAGTAGGAATCCACCTATTACATGTGCTCATATGCTCTACTAACTTTAGCCCTCTTCTTATTACTTCCCATTCTTCCATTATGATGATCAAATGGACCTCAAAGAAGCTTGTAAAAATTGCTGTCAAAGCACAAGATGAGTTAAGAGTTTGATCCTGATCTTGTGAACTTTATGTCTATTTAACAAACAAAGCCACATTCTAGGGTCCTTTCCCTTTGACTTAATCCAGTGTTCGTTGTAGCCAGCCTCTCAATGTCTCCTTCATAAAGCTACGTGGTATTTTAAAAATATCTAAAGGGTAAAAGAAAAACAAAAGTGAGAACAGATAAAGGTGACATCATCAAAGTATGAGAAAAGCTAGCAACTTGGCTAAATAAAAATAACCTATTTAGTGATTTGTAATATAAGAATAAAATGAACTTGCTGAGTCTCAGGAGATCTGCAATATGATCTTCGCAAAAGGTAGCTTGCCAATTTAATCGAGGTAGGAGTTATTTAATTTTTTACAGGTATAGTTTTCAATAAAACTACATATGCCTATAATACTGCAATGGCAGATGTGTCTCGATTATTAGAGGTGGGCTCAAGGGAACACATACAATGGCTCTTGAAATCTGTAAGCAGCTGTTGGGGGGGGCCAAAATGGTGGGGGAGGGCATTGTAGCACGCACACATGTTCCTTAAGTGCAGCAATGTTTTGTTACTCCACTGCAGGTGTATTACAGAGATGAAATTTAATAACTTACTGTATACAATGCCAATAAAACTGAAAAGATTCAGCGCCCTGCTGTTCATTACCTCTGAGCAAATGCGCTCGGGTTATTTTGCACCGCACGTACGGGCACACCCTGACACACGGACCCCCCACCTCAAGCTCCAGAGTATGGTCACTGCTTGAAAATCTCATGATGCTCTTCCTTAATTACTTTCTTATCATTGAGGTGTCCTTGCGCCAAACTCACGAAAACGTGGCTTCGAGGTGGAGTGACAATAAGATATACCTAGTTACTTTTTTAAAATGCCATGGAAAGATTTCATTGGAAAATGTCTTTTGAGAGGAGAGGCTAATGGAATCAAGGGATACATAGATTTCATCCAGCACCAAAAGAATGTAACATGATGATACAGTCAACAAAATCTGCAGATATGCCAGGCTATAGAGGCTACCCCACCAAAATTTGACTAAGGCCTTTATGAAGTACAAACATGTCTGACAAAAATAAGTGGCATTCAATGAAAAAACATCCGTGGGTTAGAAATACTAAAGCCTACGTCTTCTTGCCCAGCTTCTTTTCCCAAGAAACTACTCCTATTAGATAATAAACAACACACTGAACATACAAGGCCTCTGCTTTAGGAAGCTCAGTTCAGTTTATCTGTAAGTGAAGGCAAACATAAGGAAATTCACTTAAGTCATCAGAACACACACCCACTTCTGAGTGGACCCAGAATTAGAATGAATTCTAATTCTAGAGGACTGGCATCTTCATTTCTGAGCAGATCACCACTACCAGGCACAGCAGCAGACTCAGGACCTGTTCCTTTCCTAAACCAGTAAGGGGGTTTTGCAGTACTCACAGAATTTTAACTTTGGATTTCAGTTTTGTTTTGTTTTTTTTTAAGACTGTATTCATTATTTTCAGAGAGAAGGGCAGGGAGGAAGAAAGGGAGAGAAACATCAATGTACGGTTGCCTTTCACCTGCTTCCAGCTAAGGACCTGGCTGGAGACCTGGCTTGCAACCTGGTTATGTGCCCTGGCTGGGAATTGAACCAGCGGCTTTTGGGTTTGCAGGCCGGTGCTTTATCCACTGTGCCACCAGCCAGGACAGGAGATATTTTCTTAATGTGGAATCATTTCCAGCATGGGAGGCAAAGGAATAAATATTTCTGCCACTTTATATTGTAAAGCTTTTTTTATGCTGAACTGCATGCTTTCATTCTTAAGAGAAAAGCCAGAGGACTATGCAGATTTCTACATGATAAGCAAATATATTTCAACATTAAAGTTTTATGAAGCGCAACTCAGTGTTAAATCAATTGTTAAGTCGCTGATTGATTCTCCTCTTTCTTTTTACATGTTAAGTTGTTGATTGATTCTCCTCTTTCTTTTTACATATGAAAATTTTAAAGATGAATTGTAGTCCAAATCACTAGTAGTTATTAAAACCTATGAATACTTTTCATAAGACAGCAGGAGTTAATCCCAAGATTATGGTAAAATTTTACTTTGGATACCAGAACTTTACTTCTTTGGTGTTTCATAAAAATCATCTGAAAGCAATTTGGGTGGTTTTTATACACTCACTGTCCTGAACTGTTGGATAAAACTAGCCTATAGCCCAGGACAGGTGGCTCAGCTGGTTGGAATGTTTCCCCGTAGACTGAAAGGCTATGGGTTCAATTCCCAGTCAGGGCACATACCCAGGTTTAGGTTTTGATCCCCAGTCGGGGCACATTACAAGGAGGTAACCCACTGGTTGTTTCTCTCTCACATGGGTATCTCTCCCCCTCTCTCTTCTTCTCTCCTTCTCTCCCTCTTCTTCTCTATCTGAAAGCAATGAAAAAAATGCCCTCAGGTAAGGGCGAACAACCAAACAAAAAACCTGCCTGTGCTTCGAATGCATAGCTGTCATTTCATCTATTTCATAAGCAAATAAAATGTGACCACCAAAAATGGGGGGGGGTCACATTTAAGAGCTTGCTAAAGATATTATTTCAAAATTTCATTCTAATTAATTCTTGCGTTTTGAGGAGAATTTGATCTGTGATGAATCCAAATTCGTGTGATAGCAAACCACATTCTGTCCGCTTTGCACAAAGAGCAAGGCCCAAATATAATCTATGCATCTTTAAGAAAGTAAGAAAGTGTTCATGCTGTTGCTAAAATGTGAATCGGCATATTCTCCCCCAGCATTTTCACAGGAACTCTCTGTTGGTTTTAATGAAATTGCATATGCTAATTCTGAGGATGCTACGAATAGGTTATTCCTATAGACACATGTGCTTTATTTATTTTTTCAAGGTGGGGCTGCATCCACTGGGGCAGTGGAGCCCACCCACCCTCTTCTGTGCCTGCCCATGCCCACTGGGGGCAGCAGAGCCCACTCCCAGCAAGCCAGGTGAAGCTAACCTGTGTATGGCACCACATAAGGCCCAAAGTCTGGGGGTGGGGTGGGGGGGGGATGCACCAGGAGCCCGTGGGGGGCCCGGGACGCACCAGGAGCGGTGCTGGGATGGGCAGTGTAGGCAACGGGAAACCCAAGCGGGAACAGCACCGGCTTTCAAAGCAGACATCTGCGAGTTCAAAGCCTGGCTCCGAAACTTACTTGGGGTGAAATCTTGGGCTGGTTTGCTTAACTTCTCTAAGGATCATTTTCTTAATTATTAAACGAGTATAATGATGACCTCAGAGGTTTATACTGGCATTTAATATTACTTCCCCAAAAAATAGCCTCTAGACTGAACCCAAACTAACTCGGAGAAGTTCACTCACTCTGACCTTCTTCACTCGTCCACGAGGTCTGGGCTGTGGAAGGGCTGGGGGAGCGTTGGAGCTGCTGCCTCACTACTTGACAGAGCAACTTCACTGAGCATCACAGCACCCGCCAGGCTCACAGCCAGTCAGCCCAGGACGGCCAAGCGTGTGTGCTCTTTAAGAATAATTAATAGAACGTAGAGAGGCAATACGAGAACCTACAGAAACTCCAGGGCTTATGGCGAATTAATCTAACTGCTAAGGATAGAGAAATTGTCACAAAGTTCCAAATTTCAGCAGGAAAACCCCCCCACAAACAAACAAAAACACCAACCCAAGACCTATGATTACAACGCCTCCTTCATCCTGTTTTTAAAGCCTTCTTGACCATTAGCTTACGCCACAACTACTTCTTAAAATAAATACACTGTAAGAAATTTAATGCTTCCAGTAGCCTCCAGGTAAGGGTCCATATTTCGTGCAAGGATTACTAACATTTGACTTGTATACATATGAAACAGTGAAATTGACAATGCTAAAATGAAAAACAAAATTCCTTGTGGAAGAATGTCAACTATAAATGTAGATGGAATGGTGGGGTTTTAAAAACATCATGAGTCAAAAAACCCTCTGGTTCAGGCTAGCATCATGAAAGCAAGCTAAAACCCAATATGCGTCATTGATGCACGCTACAACAATCAGGTCCAAGGTTGCTAGGGACAGGGACACATGCCATTGCTCAAGTATTAACAGAAAGAATGCTGGCTAATTGCGAAAAGGGAAAGGTTTATTCACAGTAAAGAGGCTGAAAGGGAGGTCCAACGTTTTACCAAGTGACTGAAGTTCGCATCACCAAAAGCCACATCACGTTACGTGCCTCCGGAGGGAAAGCGACATGAGGCATCAGCGATGAAATACTCAGGCCAAAAATGTTTAACTTTCACTTGAATAAGCCTTTAGCGCTAATTTTCAAATGATAAGTAAGACAACTGATACAGCAACAAATTAAACATCACCACAAAGAAATAAACCGACAATTCCAGAAGAGGGAATATTTTCCAGACAACTAACCTAATCTCTTTAAGGGAGATATAATTAAAAAAAAATTATTGTAAGTATTCGAGCATAAAAATCTATATAGGGACACAGAAACTAAACATCATGCAGAAATGCAATGACCACCCCCCACACACACACAAATGCCATTAAAGACATTTTCATGGGACAAGTGAAGAAATCTGAACACATATCGGGTATGAAGTTAGGAAACTGTTGTTAATTTTGTGTAGAGGCAATAACAGTATTTTAGTTAAATTGTTAAGTGTTCTTACTTTTAAGAAATTCATGATAAAAAAAATCTAGGGGTGAAATTTTATTAATTTTCTACTTTAACACACACACAAACATAAAGCAAATTAACAACTGTTTACAACAGTTTAAGTGGTGAGTACATCCATTTACTTCATTGTATATTTTTACAACTTTTGCAAGTATTTGAAAATTTATACCATGATATTTAAAAAATTCATTAGGTGACTTGATTCTCTCCCTTAAAATCCAGAATGCCGCTGGTGGGGCGGGTGAGCCCGAAAGAGCTTCCCTTTGCTTTTCTCCACAGTACCTCCACGTGGCTGTAGGGCCAAGGAATGTTTGTTAGGCAACGTGGTGAGAGAACAGCTCCATCCTCTCCTTTGGTGGCTGCTTGGTAGGCGTGGGGAGAGGGGCAAACGCACAACAATGCCCCCAAACAAATGCGCTGCTGCCCCCAAAACGGCACTCGGGGCCAGGGTCACAATGGCACACCACCACCTCAGGCCCTGTGATGTCTCAAAATGTCGTGATATTCAGCTTGGATTCTGCCCCGTGGTGTCAGCAACGTGCCAACCAGCGACCCAGAACACCAGGCTAGCTCTCAGCCCCTCTGCAGAGCATGACGACAGCCTCTCCCGGACGGGCCTCAGCGCCCTTCCGGGCCGCGCAGCGGGTCAGAGGAAAGGGCTTCCAGAGAAGTTTCCCCGAAAAGCAGGGTTTTTCTAGTTTTTGTGGGCACAGCAATGATGCTGTTACTGTGTGGTTCTTATACATTGCTATTCAGATTTGACTCGGAATGATTCCCGAGAGTGATGTTAGAAAAATACACATTCGTCCACACAGTTTACAAGATAAAGCTGAGAAGGCCCCTGCCTTCCAGGAGCTTACAGCATCCTGGTAGAAAACCTGAATTCAACAAACATAAATAACGGCCAATTTGAAAAGCCTGGTGAAGAGGAGGAGCGCACAGGCAGTCCACACGGTAGTTCCCGGTGGGGAACGGACCAGGGAAAGACCACCAGGGCCTGGACCGAATGACTACACACCATGAACTCACATATGCACCTAACGCCACATAAAAACCAAATGAGTTTCTGCATATACGAGGCCAAAATAGCCATTTTCATAAAAGGAGACCAGAGATTTCATGCCTTTTTGCTTCTATGTTGACTTTAAGAAAAAATTTAAAGGGTCCGAAAGTTTTAGAATTCAGTAATTTGTCATTCGTTTTGTATCAAAAGTAGAAACCATTGTGAGGAAAAAATCCATTCTTCAATATGTAACTTGCTTCAGGACCAACCTCCACATTTACATTCAATGAATCCAAAATGACTGGGTTTTTGAGGAAACTAGATTAAATATACATAAGATCCCTTTCCTCTATAGCTTCAGAGTTACTGAAATTTAACAAAGGTATTCAAGATTAGGCCTAATGCTTAAATCCTGTCAGTTTTAAGGCCTAAACATTAAGTATCTTTATCAACCCAGCCCTATTAGATTATTTGAGAAAGAAAAAAGAATGTAGATGAGTTAAAGCCTTGGATTTCACTAGAGACTGGGGCATTCTGTTGTGGAATTTTGTATAAAAATTTCAAGGCATCTTACTCACTTTCAGCATATTAGTAATTTTCACTTACTGTTAAATGAAGTACATATATATTTCCATGCCTTAATCCTTAAGGGAAGGAATCGAAAAAGCTTTTTCAAGGTCAGTGGCAATACCAGATTCTGAACACAAATCTTAAAAATGAAGTATATTCCCACAGAACGTTCTAGGAAGTCACCAAACCTAGCTCCCTATGAGAATCACCTGTGGGTTAAGAAAAGCCAAGGCCCAACTCAGAAGATTCTATTAATCTTAGAAAGGGCCCAGCTTTCCATCTCTCTCCCTTTCTCTCTCCCTCTCTTATCTCTCTCTCTCTCTCTCTCTCTCACACACACACACCTTGTCCAGAAGGTAATAATGAAACCATTGCTGGGATATAGACTTGACCATGTCCCAGAAAGAAAAGGCAAACAATTCCTGATCATCGATGCTGAATTTCCCTTTAAGGGAAAAAGTTCTGCCTGAATAACAATCATCTGTGTCAATATCATCATCATTCAAAAACAGATCTCAGCGAGATAAGAAAAAAAAGTTTATAATCGCCCAACATCCTAGTCAATGCAGCGCAAGGGGCCATAATCAAAAGACCTTTTTCCCTCTTGTCCCCACCTAGTATCTCTCGGTATACTAACTAGTGCTTATCTATCATTGTAAGGTTGGACGATCTTGAGAAAAACTTCATTTCCGCTCATGTTCATTTCTGTCACACTTTCCATTATAAATTTTATTTTCTCTGCCAGTAAAAGTAGTATGAGGTTGCAAATTGGCAAGAAATTTTTAAGCCTGGGTGTGATTTCCGTACCCCAATTTGATTTAAATTAGTTCTGCCATATTGAGTGAGAACTGAAAAAAAAGTCATTTTAGCGGCTTTGGGTTGCATATCGGGTCATTTTCTACACAATCTCAAAAGTCTGGAAAGTCACCCTGTTTATTTTTGATAATTTTATGTAGAAATGCTTTAATAAATTTGTTATTACCCCATTGCTATTTTTAATGAAAACCACTTAACTGATACGAAAGGACTTGACAGCTTTTGTTTTTCTGCCACAATATCCACTTCTTTGGAAAGCCATGTCTATCATTGTTAGTGTTAAATCCTCAAGAAAAACATCATGGACACACCCCCACACACAACTTTTACCCTGATGTATTTTTGAAACAACATACGTTTCTTTTTCTCCAGGACAGCATTGTGCTAACCTGTTGCTTACCACCAGCATTTCTCTACACCAAACAAAAGGCTACTGAGGCTGCAATCAGCAAGTTTACAGGTGCCAGAGCTCACAGGGTATTGTTACAGTACAACCAAGCAGCCCCCAGAGCTCCTGAGGGTGTATGGTCTGAGGGTTTCCCACCCAGAGCTGTAACAGAGGAGACAGGAGAAAACAAAGCTGCCTCTCCAAGCCACTCACCTTGCCTCAGTGGGGAATCACTTCAGCTGCGATCTGCTATTTAGACTTGAAGCCCACGAAAATGAAAGACTGCCTTTCTTGTTTTGGTTTGCATAGCTGGTCTTGAAGACAGGGATTCCAAAAAATAATTCTGCACCAGAGAAACTCATTCGCTGAAAGACACACTATGGTCTCAGCTCTATTCCCAAACTGCACAGCAAGCAGAAATTCCTATTACCCTTTCGATCTCGAGTCTATTTCCTCAGTCAGGGAATTTCCAAAATTTCACTTTTATTTATCCGTAAAAGCGATCCTGATCCTCATGGATACTGCTGGGAGCAGGCTGAGCACAGAGACTGTCCTTGTAAGACTCACCACCATG
This sequence comes from Noctilio leporinus, assembly GCA_004026585.1. NCBI lineage: Eukaryota > Metazoa > Chordata > Mammalia > Chiroptera > Noctilionidae > Noctilio > Noctilio leporinus. The sequence goes on along the minus strand of PVIW01000174.1, from coordinate 118,426 downwards.
AAGCAGAAGTAAGAATGAAAGCACCTCGCTCCACGTTTACATTAGGAAGACTTTAAGAAAAGCATACACAATCACACTTCTGTCTCCGACAGAATTTTCCTGGACATGAATGTCTCCAAATGAACCTCCCAAGGCCCCGAAATTGAGCCAACACACAGCAGTCCGTCCACCTCTACGCTCCCCTCTCTGCCCCTTCCACGTCTCACCTTGTGCCAAGAAACGAACTTCAGTGTCACCGAAGGGAAGCGGCACCCGCCAGGCGAGGGAGGGTCTGCGCCCCTGCGCACTCCCAGACAGGCTCGCCGGTCTGGATGGTGCTTTCACAAGTTCAGGGGCCTCCCACTTACTCAGCAGAGGAAATCTTTGTGTCTGTGAGGAATCACGCCAATTCCTATTAGTAAGAAAGGATACAGGGGCGAGGAAGCCTATTCTCTGGCTGACCAGAAAAGGGGGCCCAGCACACACAGAGACCTCTACCATGACCGTCTGCAAAAAGGAAGGATGTTGTCAACTTTCTTCTCCCCCAAACTCTGACGACCTCTGCCCTGACCCTCGGAAACCAGACCCGCAGGCACAGGCTCTCCTGCAGGGACTGAGGGGTTCACACCAGAGACGCGGCGCTAGGAGCTGGTCGCCCGCGATCTATCCCGCACATTTGCACTCACATTCCAAAGATGTTTCCGTTGCGCTGGAACGGCTGTAAATTTCTTTCCTGCACAATTCTTTCCAAACAAACTGCCATCAACTGTACTCTGCAGCAGGAGTTCTGAACCAAGCACCGTTCAGCCCATCACAGCACGTCTTTTAGATGCTGACTATGACCGCATCGGTGGCTGGGCCAAGGGAATAAACTTTAAAAATGCAAATACATCCAGAAAAAAGAGAGAGAGAGGGAGAGAAAAGAACTCCACCAGGATTCTACCTTTAGTGATGTATAACTGCCACAGAAAGGAAACCTCCTTCATGGGCTCTGTTTAATCATCAAACCTGTCTGCTTACACTTTTCAGGATGTAGTAAAGAGCTGTCTACAAATTTTTAAATAGGTTTTGTTTTTCCCATATCATTAAAGGGAATGGGAGGGGGAGAGGGTTCAGGAGAACAAGCATTCCCTCTCCAACACAAAAAGAACACACGTTCTGTTTGGGTGAATAATACAACAGCAGAAAGCTTTGAATATTAAAGAGGATTGTTAAATTCTGTCAAGAGTTTTCCAAAGTAAGACACGAAGGCACTTAGAACAAGGAAGCCTCAATCTTAAAAAAGAAACGGTTTTCAACATATCATTAATGCTGATACTGAAATTAAAGAGAAAGCATCTATAAAATCTCAACTGTCTTGAAGCAAGGCTTACACTTTGGGCGGCTGATCACATTTTTAGAGCTGGGCTTTCCCTAGGGGGTTGAAAGTACGAAATGTAGAGTGCACAGAGACACACGCATGTGTGCGCCACACCTTTGTGTTACACTGGCATTTTATTATTTAATTATAGCACTCTTATTTTTCTAGCTCATGCATGCTTCCCTTGAGACGACTTTGCTGCTAGCCTGCTGGCCTTGACTTCCAGCCAAAAACAATTCAGAAACAAAAAGGGACAACAAATCATATTTTCACAGACATTTTTATCCCTCAATACAACCCTGTTTTCACACAACATCCTACAGCCCCTATGAAAACTATAATTTAGGCCAATAGCCACAGAGCCCAGGGTCTGATGCATGGCTGCACGAAGTATTTCCAGTGTAAGAAATTCTTCGGTTCTTAATTACAAATAAACTCTTTTGATAGAACCACTTTAACCGACACCGCTGGTTTGCAAACAGTGCCACTGGTACCGGCTGATGGATTAAAAAATAAAAACAAGCCAGTGAATGCAGCTCGGATATGCCAGCAATCTAAAGATGAGGTGTCCATTCTTTCCAAGCTCTGTGTTACTGCTTTACCTTTTAGAAAGGAAAAGGCACCGGCAGACCTTTGGTGCATCTCAGTGTCACAGTCTAAAAAGGCAGAGTCTAATTTATAAATAAACCGATTTACCAGGTTCATTCTCCCCACCCTTCCCCACGCAGGATTCTCACTTACCTGGTGGCAACCCTGTAAGTTTGATTCTCTCCCATAAGATGAATATGAACCCCTTTCTGTTTTACCTGCCAAGAGAAACAATAAAAAAAAAAAAGGTGTAAATTGTGTTTTTCCTTTTTAAAAAATCCTGCAGGTAACGGATCTCTACTTCTCCTCCCCGATGTTTACATACGTAAAGTAGGCACCACTGGCAATGTGTACAAGCACTACGGGAGCAGTGCTTCCTCACTCTGGCTCGGAGAAGCTGGAAAAAAATACCCTTCATTCCTATTCTTAGCCAACTGCTCCACACTTCCAAAAACTGTCATTCCGATGGCCTCCACTTTCTCTCATAAACAAATTGTCATTCCTTATTTTCACTTTCTCCCAAAATTTAAACAATTTCATTTTTATTTACACAGTAAGCAAATGATCTAGGTAATGACCCCAGTCTAGTCATTCCCATTGATTATATTGACACTTAATGGTGAGGCCAAAGCTAATCCATCAAGGCTTTCCAGATGGTAGATACAGCAAAGAAACTATTCAAAATTCGGAGACTCTCTCTCTTTTTTTAACTCCCTTTCCCAGGAGTAAATTCCATCATGATCAAGATGAGGATGGAATTTACAATTGGAAAAGAGGGGTTTTGAAAAAGTGCCCAGTTCGAACCCAAGTTCAGATTCTACCAATAGATTCACACAGCAGGACATGGGATGATAGAATGTAAATATCTTGCTCCAATTCTAACAACCCAATTTTCACCTATTGATAGTTTTACAGAGATGTACACAGCCTCAGATGTTATCTGGCCACATCTGAGGATACAACCAAGGCTGCTCATTGCTTTCTTTTAAAAGTGTGCTTAGTCTTAATAATCAGCAAGGACAACAAAACCACATTACAAGAGGTCTAAGCAGTAGAGTTCCATTAGTGGCATATGCAGAAATAACACAGAAAGACCGATCCGTACCAGGACATTGAAAAGGTCCAGGGACAGGGCCAAGCACACAAACGCCACTCTGCCTAAGACTAAAAACTACTACTTTCCTGGACACTAGCTTTAAGGAGTGCTATTACACTGAAGATTAGAATATTTTTTTTTCCAATGAGAAAATTCAAAACCAGTATTTTGAGGGATAAAATGGTGTCCATATAAAATTTACAAACCCCCAAATTTCCTCTCTCAACCCAAGTTAACACCAATGCTAAAAGTAAGTCATCCTCTTATTACATTTTAGTTCAATGGTAATGCTATTAGTGCATGACCTCGTGGCACCGTATAAAAAAATGTACCTTTAATAAACCTTAGCCCTGGCTGGTAGCACAGTAGATAACGCACCGGCCTGCGAACCCAAAGGTCGCAGGTTCGATTCCCCAGCCAGGGCACATAACCAGGTTGCAAACCAGGTCTCCAGTCAGGTCTGTGGCTGGAGGCAGGTGAAAGGCAACCATACATTGATGTCTCTCTCCCTCTCTGCCTCTCTCCCTTCCCCTCTTTCTAAAAATAATGAAATGAAATCTTTAAAAAAAAATAAACCTTTTATCTGATCAAAGGTGCACCTTATATCTAAGTCCATATATATATATATATATGAGCATTTTTCAAAGAAAGCCAAGCCTGAGTCTTAAAATTAACCCTCTCTCCCCTAGTCTTAACTTTTCTGCTGATTTCAAGAAATCTCAAACTTGGAAAAACACCCTCTATCACCAGCCACTTCTGGTATATTTGTGAAATAGAAAATCAATGCCCATATCAGTTTCAATTACAACAGAACAAGGTATCTCCTCACAGGCCTCAGTCCTGGGTCAACTAAGGGAAAAACTTCAATTGTGGGAGGATTTTACATTGAAGAAAAGACTCATTTACCTGTTCAGCAGTGCAAATGGTCATACGGACATATTTCCTCTTCTGGGTAAGTCAGATACTACCTATAGAGATGCCCTTTAACTTCTCTTTGCAAACATTATAATAGAAAAGAGTTGACCTTTATGAGTGATCCAATGACCATTGTCCTTCCTGAAGTTTCAATACAACCACACCACAACTCACTTGGACATAATTTTCACTTGTTTAACAACTAGGAAAGAATGTAGGGGGGCAGGGAAGTGTAGACAGCCAAGTAGGCAGACAGAAAGGTAGATGGTCGGTCGGTAGGAAGGTAGACATATAAGGTGAAATTTGCCCTGACTTCACCGGAAATTGAACATCTAGTGCCCTGTTTTGGTGGTTTCTAAAAACTGGATTGTATAGCACAGTTTTAAGGAAGAAGGGCTCTCTACGTATTTTTCTCTCTAGAAGAAATTACCAACTCCATCCCCAATAGAATTTTACCACCTGGCATTATTTCCCAACTTGAAGCCAACACACAAACCTCAGAAAGATGAAGTTTCCTATCAGAATTCAATTCATATATATAAGCTACATCCTTCCATTATTTTGAAACTAGAAAGTCAGTGCAAATAGTAAGGAAGAAAGACCTGGGGAGGGGGGGAGGGGGGGCCAGAGAGTACGAGTAACTGGGAGAGGGAAGAGGAAAGGGGAAAATAAAGAGGGAGAGCAGAATGGAAAAGCAAGGGAGAGGAGGAGGAGGGAAAGATAAGAATATGAATTCATGTGGCACAGGGTCCCTGCAGTACGCGTGGCTTCATGGGCCCAGCAGTCTTTACTATCGTATCAGATACAGCCTGCTTAATCTTAATTTTGCTTGTTAAAAAATATTTATCCAGATACAAAAATAAACCCACTGCAAATTACAAGTTGTCAGGGTTAAAAATCTACTCCTGTTTGTGTGGGGGAGGATAAGAGACCAGCATAGACATGAATCATTCTCAGTAATTTGAGTGTTTCCATGACATCAGTGGGCACCAGTCCAGGACTCTGTCGAAGTCTGCGAGGTACCAAGGAGGCAGGGCAGCCAGCAGGAGGCTGGGAGGTGCCCTTTTTCCCTTTAGGATTACGTTCCTTGTACAGATTTCATTGGTAGCATCCACTTTTTCCATCAAATAGATCGCTCCAGAGATCACGAGCGAACACATTTCATTCTGATAGTGTAAGCCTTTAACTTTATTACATCTTTTTGTTCCCAAATTCAACTATAAATCTGCCCTCAGAACCCAAACCTCTGTTTGGGAGCTAAATAATCAGACAGAGACTGGAGGTAAACTCAAGCACTTTCTCAGGCGTATTAGATCTATTCCAATCATTTCCTAATGACGCAAAGCAGCCATTTTACAAGGACCCCTCAGTTTCTAGGAAAATAAATATATCTTTTGTGCAAATTGTCCACTAAAAATTAGCTATGGTCTTGATGTTGATTTTCTGCTTAAAATTCACCGAAACATTTGTTTCAGATAATAAAATTTTCAAGAGCGCTGGTAACATGTTTGAGTAGGATTCCTAAGTAACTATCTGTGCTCGTGAGTACAAAAGCTCCTAAATATCTGCATTTACTCTATGTCAGCCACGGGTTTTTGTCACTTATACCAACTGGCTGGTGCAGACAGCTTTTCCCCCTTTCTCCGTTCTTTGCCACGCACCTGCCCCTGTCCCCACAACCACAGCAGAGCTCTGAATGAGCTACAGATTCGATTTTTCCAATATTTAAAAGGGACAGCAGTGATGAACAAGCCCGGCGTGTTCACTGCGGAATTTTCGAGACATCCCTCCAGTACTAGAATGCGACAGCCGCTGCGGATATTTTTTGGCACAAAGACAATGGTGGCAGTGCCAAGCCCCATGGCTAAAACTACTCAAAAGAGGCATAAGGGTAGCATTAATCGCTCAAGTCTTTTACTGCATGGAGTACCGTTGTCCATATTTTAAAAACTAAAAGTACCCGTTAGTAACATTTGTCGTCTGCCCGGAAAGGGTGTGTGTAGGGGGTGGGACTGGGGGTGTGGGGGGGGGGTCTGAAATATATACCAGAAACAAATCTTGTCAGGCATTAGATTCATTTTTATACCTAAAAGGACCAAATGTTAAATGTTGCTGCTGGTGACAACTGCCGTGCATGAATCGAATGCTAGGACCTAATGAAGTATTCTGAAGGCTGAATGAAAGCTATAGAGACGATTTTATAAACTTAGCCGACATATTGGCTAAACAACTTTCTTGTACAGAAATGATGGATACAAGGAACATGTGATACTGTGCCACGATTTTAAAAATGACCCCAGGAAAACGCAGTAAATGAGCACACACAACATCCGTCAGTCAACCCTTCCGGGACAAAGGAGAGCAACGCGCAGCTCCTTCTCCAGAACAAGCCGGCATCTGTGTGAGCACACAACCCAGAAAGTCAACACACGCTTTGTCCAAAGTGAACCCATCGACCGCTAAAGCGTGTATTGAAGTCCAATTATTAAAAATGGCACCACTTGGTACTCAATACAGGATTCACTGGCTTCTCTTGTTGCCCTTGAAAAACTCATCTAAGCAGAAAATACTGCATAAGCTATTTCCAGTTCTTTTAAAGACCAGTCTTTTTGCTGATCAGTAATCCTGTATCTTGCTGCCCCAAGAAGGATATGGAAAAAAATTATTTCATAGTTTTCCACTTGACTTCCAATTTTTTCCCAATATATCCATAGAACCCTGTTTTATGGGAATGCCATGGGAATTGGACCAGAATGAAAAGATGACCTAAACGTAAAAATGGTCTCATACCCATTCATTCACAGGGATACAGCAAAGAAGTATCACCTTCAGTAGATTACTACACCTGGACAGTTCTAACCTACGCAGGAGGAGTGAGAGGCAACGACACCTTATTGATAATATGATTTCTGGAGATGAGCTGTGACACAGGAGACCCCACTGGTGGCAGACCAGTAGGCTAATAATGTCATGTTCAGGTTTCTAGCCTTTCATTCTTAAAAAGGCCACTCTTAAAATTACATATAAATGGTCGGTATTCCACCTATCACTGAAACCTCCAGTGAAACATAGCCCACGAAAAGCCTTGCTAACAAATTATCTGATGCTGCAGGACAACACCAAGCAAGGCTGTTTCACTGTTAATCTCATTCTGGGAACTGAAGAGTGAGCCTTTTGTTCCCAGCCATTGGACTAGGAACTCATCATAACCATGTGTGAGTCAAAATAAATATCTATCCCTGTCCCTGTCCCCCACCCCAACCTATTCCTGGTTACCCTATTAATTTTTTTTAAGTGAAAAGACTATTTCATTAAAAAATGACTGCAATTCTTCGTGGCTCTGAAAACATACATGAGGTCATTATTCCTAGTTCTTTCATCTTTTCCATGCCTGCTTTTTCCTCCCTTGCTCAAACAAGAATAGTCCTGTCATGCATTACCCACAATGCCAAGGGCTCATGCAGACTACTGATTTATTCAAGTGGCACAACAACCTTGGGGGGTGGGTGACATAGAAACTATTTTACAGATGAAGTAACTGAGTTATCAAAATCATCAGAGGTCACACAGGAGGTAAGTGATAGAGCCAGGAATCAAACCCTGGTGGTTTGATTCCAAAGACTGGACTTTGAGCAATATTTTGCACTGCTAATATTTAAATCTTAAAAAAATTCTATAAATAAGCAAGAAGACCAGTACTGAAAACTCAAACCCCAGAGCTCAAAACACTCATGAATTTGATGTGAAATTAATGAAAGTACCTTATAGGTGGTGATGATTTACATTTACATGGTGTTTTACTGCTAAAAGGTCTCTAGGTACTTCATAGCTGTGCAAATGATATACACCGGATTCTGTGACACTGAACTAAACACGACAATCATCTTCATGTTAACTTGAAGCAACTAATCAACAAAAGAAGAGCCCCAAACTGCAGCTCTACACATTCCCGATGTGAAGACTAAAAGCAAAAATATAACTACAACACAGGACAACATAGCATCCCCCACAAAGTGTCTTCTGAGGAATAATGACCCCATCACAGGCTCCAGAAAAACAGAAAGGAAGCTAAGTAGAAGGGCCTAGAGAATGGTGCAAGCTATCTATGTATACCCCTTTTCCAGAAATTCACATCATACTTTAGCAAGTTAAAGCCTCTGAAGTCCTGTAGCGAGGACATTTAACTTAGTGTAATATTCTTTCCTACACTTGATTGAATACACATACCCGCCGCATTCTTTTTGTCTATTAATACAAGTCCTGAGGAACTTTAGGAACTACTATTATAAAAAACACCAAGAATGTGCTGGTTTAATATTTCTTTGCAGCCCTGGCTGGTGGCTCAGTGGATAAGGTGCCAGCCTGCAAACCCAAAGGTCGCTGGTTCAATTCTCGGCTAGGGCACATAACCAAGTTGCAAGCCAGGTCCCCAGCCAGGTCTGTAGCTGGAGGCAGGTGAAAGGCAACCATACATGGATGTCTCTCTCCCTCTCTGCCTCTCTCCCTTTTCCTCATTCTAGAAATAATAAAGTCTTAAAAATATATATTTGTTTGCAATTTTCTATCAAACAAATCACACAAATGTTAAGTCAGAATTTTACTTTAAGCTGGTCTGGAAATACTTTTGACTTTTTGTGATGTTCCTGTGCAGATACACCTTTGCTGTTCTAACTGACTGGTCAACCTTAATTATCCCTGATCCCAGCTTGGAGGTGAGAGTGCAGGTCTGCAAAATATCAGAAGCTGATGTTATTCTTTTGACTCTGAAATTCAGAGAACACTGGTTTTCTCCTGCAGAATCGTGCTATACCAGGACAGCTCTGTCATTGACCACAAACATTAAGAAATCAAAATTTAAAACCCTTCATGCTAAAAGAGCTACAATTTAATTCCAGTAGATTAACTAGTCAATCCACAGCTTAAAAATGCTCCTTCTCTCCTTCTTTCCAAATTGAAAACAGAAAGAAAAAAGTGGGGGGGAAACGTGATTAGGCACACAGTTTGTAGCAAAGAACAATGGGAAATAGAGAGCCAGCCGTTTTCCTGGAAAAGATGAGCATTAGTCCTCTCTTTTTTAAGCCACAAAGATAGAACAGTCAGTAATGACCTAGAGTTCCGATCCTGGAAAAGAGGGAGTTTGGGTTGCCTGTTGTCACTGGTGAACCTCACTTTGCCTGGACACGGTGCTGCCTTCAGAACAGTGGATGCGACCAAAGTCCGAGCATGCTGAGTATCTTGAGGCATCAGTGACACCAGCATTTCAGGGCGCTGCCCGGAGTTCGGGACTGAAATGTCATTCTCCTTTAAAGCGCCTGTATTTGCCCAGCATAATCTACTATGCAAAGTAATTTCACTTGCTTTATTTAAGACAACATACCCAAGAATCCCTTAGATGATCACTTAATCCCTATTTTTAGATGAGATTAACCAAATTCAGAAACAAGTTTATACCAGGGACAAAACGAGGTCTGTCCTGAAAGTATTGAGCCAATGTCAGTTTGTGCAGCCGATACTCTTGGGACCGGCCTCATACAGATATTAAGAGATGAAACTAGAACGTAAACTTCCAATTCCAGTACCAAAGCCCATTTTTACAACGTGTCACCTGTTTTGGGCATAGTTTGGATGGAGGTATTATCAGCGTAGGTTGTGGTAATAAAAATTATCCCACTTGTCTTCTTTCCCTGTGTTCCATAACCCTCCCCTCAAATATGTAACTAAATTTGTAGCAAGTCAAGCCCTTTGAAGGATGAAAATGTTAAAATTGATAAACATTGTGAGTGACCATCCTCTGATTATTTCACCTGCTTCAGACAACAGTCAAAATAATCACCCTCACTCGATGTCACCTATTAGGTGACAGACATGTAAACCTGATCAAATTGAGGCACATGAGTTTTTTGCTTTATTTTCCAACTGCAGGAAAATCTTTCATTGAAAATAACCCTCATTCCAAAGAGTGTGCAATTAATCAACATAATCATGGGGATAACTTAGCTGTTTGCGGAGGTGTGTCAAATAACTCTTTAAGGCCACTAAAGTGCCACTTGAGCCACAAGAGTAATGACTTTCTGAATCAGCAATTTGTACAAGGGTCCCCTAGATACCTGAAAGACTAAGGGCAACCCTGAAATCACTCGACTTACTTCTCATCAGTAACTTACCATTAGCTTCATACAAATAAGATCTTCATAGTTCTACCAACCCTATTTCACATTTCTCCCGCCGTGTCTGCGGTGACTGGATATAACCAAGGCACCTGAGGAACTGTGTGGCCTCTGAAGAAACACTGGCATTTGAAACCTTTTTTTTTTTTTTTTTTATCAGAAGAAATGATAGTTTCACATGAAAATGAAAAAGGGTGATATTTGCAATATGTACGTACTAAAGGTATCAAAAGCAAACAGAAATAAAATGTTTGGATATTTGCAGGAGCAAAGGAAGCCACAGGATGCGTATGGAGAAAAGTAATTCCCCAAAATTCAGTTCTAAGGTCTTTAAGAAGCCTTGCTGATCATGAGGATTACTGGTAAGACTTTTCTCTACCCCCAGAGTACTTGAATTCAGTGCAGTGGGATCTGGCATTTCTTTTTTCTTTTTGTATAAAATTCCACTGGTTAGGTTAATGAGCCTAGGAGTAACCAATGTGAGAGTCAGGCACAGGCTTTAGGGTTGCAATAGATGAGACCAATAAACCTGGTAACCTAGTGGAAGACAAAAAAGTCAATTACTTCCTGGTGCTACCTATTTACCTGGATTTTAAAAAGACAAACAATTGTTGCTCTCAGAAGCCCTTTCGGACAGTTGACTAGTAACCACTCCATGCGTTAGAGGAGCAATTTTCAACTGGTGTGATGCAAGAATTTTTAAAACGTGCAGTACCTGGCTAGTCAGGGACATTGGTCTCCTTTTCTTTAGCCTGTCAAATAATAACAGCAACCAACACAATAGCTGTCCAGCGTGAATGAATCAAAATTTTACCTATTTTATTCATCATATCAGCAAAAAATATATACTTTTAGTGTGTTGCAGGGTGTTATTACGTAGCTTACGTGTGCCAGGAGACAGGAAAGGCTGAAAATCACTGGGTTCGGAAACCTTTCCCTGGCAGTGTGCTAGGCCTGGAGATCTGTTCCTCTCCGCTCACAGAGGCTGGCGGTTTTGGAGATTCCCTGATCAACCACACAGGCCCACGATGCGAGAGTCCTGGAGGTGACCCACTGCTTTGCTCCTATCAGCCCCCAGGCCACTACTCAGACAGCCTCTTGTTCCCTCTTCCACTCCAAGAGAGAAGTCACCTTTAGTCTCCCGGGTCAACGTCCAGTGAACGCTACTTGGTTTAACTCAAAAGGTTCTCACCTCATACGCTCCCCACCCAAGCTCTTCTGAAGGCATTACAAGTTTATACTAAAGAATCTGTTTCTTCGATCTTTCTGGAGGAGATTTATGACATTTCTGGCCAGACACAGGAGAGACTACATCCTATGAGTAAGACTTTGTTGCTGGGCTCAGTTATTTGGAAACAATCAGCAAATTTTAAGAAAATCAGCAGCTACACTTCACCACACAAATCACTTTTGGCAATAAATTATGTGCTGCCCATTTAAACATGATGTCCTAACAGAGTCTTCCTAGCATGGAATGTAAAACATAATAATGACCAAATGCCAAATTAGGTACATGGAACAGAAAATAGAGGAAAAGGTTTAGTGTTACGTTTGTTACAGAGCATTTATATAGGAAAATTACATATTTTAGCACCTGGAATGTAGGCGATGGCCTCAGTTTTCAAGCTGAGACTTACAGCTAACAAGAACATAACAATTATCACCTCGTAAAGAAACCACACACATTTTATATGATACTCAAGACTGCACAAAAATAAAAGGGACAGGGGTTTCATGAAGATTTTAAATAGTTTATACATATGTATGATACATGTTAAGTATTACACTTACATCTATATACCATTTATATAAGTAACATGTTTAACCCCAGACAAAAGGTAAGCCAAGTGTCATTTACATATGTTATCTGTAACATATTAGATGAGATTTCTTAAGCCCTAGCACTATATTACACTTGGCCTATAGTCACTAAACTTATACTCCCCAGAAGTTAAAGGAAAAAAATAGCCCAGAATTTAAAAATATAAGAGGTCTGTCCAGAAGGTATCCAGCCACGTAATATGAAAAAGAGACATTTATCAAAGATGATACCAGGCAGAAGAAACATTGTACATAAGACAATGACACATCGGTCCCCTTCAAAGTAGGCCCACCTTGGGACCTCAAAGAGTTCTCCCAATTGCCATCAGCTGCCACATTGTATTTTCTTAAATCTCATGACAGTTGGAAAGCTCTTCCCTTTCGAAGGCGATCCTGGTTTTGGGAAAAGCCAAAAGTCATAGGGCACCAGGTCTGGGCTATATATGGGCTGAGTCACCTGGGTGATTTGATGCTTTGCCCAACAACTCTGCATGTGATGAGACACATGAGGGGACACATTGTCGTGATGAGGCTGCCCATAGCTGCGGCCTTCGGGATCATCTGAATAGTTTCCTTGGAGGAATGTTCAAGCTTAACGCCAAATCTGATGCAGATCTGTCGCTCTACTCACTCAGTCATTTTGAATGCAATGGCCACACAGTCCCCATGCTCACTCAATGACACCACCCCCCCCCGACTAGTACAGTGAGGTTGTCACAGTTCACATATGTGCATTCCAGTCTACTCTCCTTGGCTGCCAGGGTCATCGGAGTGGCACAAACCGTTTTCATTAAACAATGGCTGGACTTCTTCCAGACAGACCTCGCATTGGAGAGCATCCGCAGATCAGACAAACCAGGAAGGCTGCTAACCCGGTGGGCCTGCTTGCTCGTCCAGATCACCTTTAAGAGAACAGACCTACTAAAACCAAACTCAGAGGCTAACAAGACCAAACTTCTCAGATTATGATTCCCCTGTGACACTAGTCCTTGTTAACAGGTGATAGTTCACTGATAAAATTACACAAGCCACTGAGTCCCACCCTGGACATTCAACAAAAGCCTTCCAACCACTGACTATAAGAATATGACTAAGTCAAGAGAGGAAGGAGGTGGTGGGGCACAGGAAGGAGGTGGAGAGGCAGAGGAAGGAGAAGGGGCTGGTCAGCACAGTGACCTCTCGTATCAAAATATGTAAAAAATAAAGTACATTACATAGGACGGTTGTTTATAGATGTCAATTTTCACCTCTGACTCTTGTAAAAATGATCTTCTGAATAGGTGTGAAGAAAGTCTAAAAAACATGGGATAGAAAAGCGACCATTGGTTGAGTGCCTCTGTGTACAGCCCGGCGGCTGGGGCCAACGGTGGACAGCGTTCCCAGGAGGTGAGAGTTTAGAGGACTGAACTAGGAGGGAACAAGTCCAACACTGTCCCTAAGTAAGGGTGAAAGGAGAACAATGAGGAGCACAGAGGAAGATCACCCAACTAGCAACAGGAAAGGCATGCCTTGGAGATTCTGTGCAAGGCGCCACGGTAACCGGTTTAGTGGGAACTTGATATTGGAATGCAGTTTGTAGCTCCTTGACGATGTTCAATAAATCAAAGTAATGAACAACTAATAATGATCTAATTTAGCTCAAACAAATTTTCAAGTCACTGGTACCTAAAATGAGAAAGATAGAAAACTAAAAAGAAAAAAAACCACTTAGATGACATTCTCCCTATTTCCCAACTCTAAGCTTTTGGGTCATTTCATATTTGGAGCAGCTGGCTTGGGCGTTTTGATGGAATCTGCTCACAAATGCAAGAAATCTATTAAGAGAAAAGAACTGTGAAGAACTCTCTTTCCTATAAAACACTGTACTAATTCAACCAAGACATATTTCAGAGATATGTAGAAATCACTTATAATTAATTATCATAAAGAGTTTGATAAAATGTGTCAGCCAAAATTGTTGCTATTTTAAGACCTGCTCCTCATACAGAGCCCTGTGTTCACTGGCAGACGCCAAGGCGACTGGGCATCCCAGCTGGGGGGTGGGGGGTGGCCAGGATGATCCTGCTGTGACCGCCCTCATAGCAGCTCCTCCTGTGACCTGGGAATGCCGAGGCCATCAGGGATTTGCTCCTTCACCAGTTTGCACTCCATCAACAACAACTCAAAGTGGCAAAACAAAACATAAAGGGTTCCACTCAAACTACCATTCTCAATGTCTGCCAGAAAGGATAGCTTAATTTGATCTGCAGGAAACAAACAAAATAAAATGCTTGTATAAAATATAACAATGCAAATAAGAGCTCATTTTCCTTAGCAAAGCCTGTGAAAACTGTCAGCTCTGTCAGGGAGTTCTCTACCAGGGACTACCTACCAGATCCATCACCTACAAAAACTAATGTTTCAAATTACAACGATTTATCCTTTTAAGTCAATTCGCAACTTAGTCAAACAAGAATTCTTAAGTGTAATCAGGCCAGGAGGAACTACAGAAATAAATACGATTAATGGAAATGTAAAATCAACCACTTAAAACCTCAAGAGTGGCATATATTTTACATGTTATTTACACTTTCAGGACTCTATTTAGCAAAAACAAACCAAAATACACACATACATACCACTTTTATTTCCAAATAGAAACAAATTAAGTGCCATACTCACTATTAACCTGCAACTTTACAATTACTGCAAATATATGATTAGTTGTGTAAAAGTGCAAAAACAAAGCAAAACAAAAAACAAAAAAAAACCCAACCTTGAAAAGATATTAAGAACCCACACACCAGTCAGTTCCAATATCAACAACCAGCAGAGGGCGCACATGCCCCAACAAGAGCTGATGGGCCAGGCATCACTCCAACTCTCAGGAATAAGCCTGACCAAAATTTGAATTGGGCAGAGGGTTGCCTATCAGTGGCATTAATAAAACAAATGTGTTCAGTGTATAATTAGTAAGAAATACACACAAGTACACTTTATTAGCAAATACTGACTTTAACAGAAATTTCTTAGCTGCTTCATAGAAAGTTGTTCATTAAAAAGAATGCTTTTGTATAGAGGTTATATCCATTCTAGTTTTTATAGACAGCTATTAAGAATTATCTATAACAAATGATTTCTTAGAAGTAAATTAAGTATTAAATTTTTAACACATAAATGCACATTTTGGTGAGTATATTAAATTACCGTTTGCACGCAGTCTCTCAGTTTATTTACAGGTGGCAGGTACACATTTATTAATTTTTGCAACCGCACGACAATCAAATATATACCATTTTGTGATTAAATTAAGATGCATTAGTTACTTATTTCTCCACTGGTCTGTACTTGACTGATTATTTGTAAGTTGTCTATTCAGTGTCTCTGCATTACAGTAGCTTTTGGGTTACAGCAGGTTATACTGGAGGAGATCCTCATAGCTGTGTGTACAGGTATGTACAGAATGAGCAACTTTTATTCTTTTAAGGAAGTTTTCCTACGAATGCAAAAGTCATAAACTCCTTCCAGTGCTGTCCAAGCTTGTGATTTCAGAAACAATATCACAAATTAAAATAAGAATTACCTCATGAAAGAACCAAATTCAAATAAACATCAAATACCATACTTTTTACATTTACAGGTAAAAATGAGATAACCCACCTATGTACCATCTCTAATTTGTAGTGTGTTAGAATAAACAGAAGGTTTGCATTTAACTCTCGAGGCTGAAAGCTTGGTAGGATAATTACCTGCCACTTGTCCACCCACCTAAACAGTCACTTCAACCTCCCCTCTATTTGCCAAACAGAAACAATGAAGCCATATAACATCTCTATCAGATGATTTTTTAAAAGTCTTCTTAGTAGATTTGAAAGTTAAACTGAATTTACAACATAGACAAACCAAGTTTAGCTTACATGTAGGTCACAATAAATAATACTTATCTTTGGGCGATGTGGCTACACCACTTCTGCCTAAGTTAAAAGGACGATGCTTCATTATTCCTAAGCACTCAATTCTGAAATGTTTGCACAATCTGTTACGTCCAGGCACATTTAAATGATTCTGACATGCAGCCTGCTAAGGCCAGTGACGGGGATAATGCCTCTTTACGTGGGTAAAATTTGTGGCATATAGGTCACTCTCTTAAGGGGAATCAACTGTGTGTCTCTTCTTTGCGTTTCCACCACAATCCTTCATCCTGCAGCCTGGAGCCGAGAGCGAAATGCAAGAGAGGAGCTGAGCGCTCAAAGCAAAAATCTGCTTCCAGGACAATCCATTATATCTGACAAGTTAAATGTTCCATGGTAGGCCATATGGCAGCAGCACAGGCCCGACGATGGAAGAGGAGAACTCAGCAAATGCATCACAATTAAGGAGTTTGGCTACAGACTTTACTTTGAATTACTTTATTTTTTATTAAATTTGAAATGCTGTCCCCCTAGTTTTTAACTGAATCTCTTGCATGAGACCATTTTTAAAGAAGTCCCCTAATTCCTTGCTCATCTCATGACTGTGGGTACCGAAATCTAAAGGTTAAGGTACACTATAGCCAGTGTGACGAAACAGTTTCAAGGAGGAGGACCTGTAGCCTCATTTCTAAAAGTGCAAGACAAACCATGTGTACACCTTATCTGTTCGCCAGTTTAGAATATGCAAATGAAAGTGGTCATTAGGTTAAGATATTTAAATGAAACTGATAAGGCACTAAATGAAGCCAATTTCCATTTTCAAGTGCAAAAAACTCTTAAATGCTGTACAGTCATGATTTTCATGTTCCTGTTTCCTCCAGAGTTTAATTTTAACCAACTTAATGAATTGACTGAAGACTATCTCAGTTGAATCTACCTCTGCCTAGCACAATGCCAAAAAGGAATGCTCTATGCTCCTAATACTATGTCCAAGAGATAAGTCTTCTAGGCTTCCTAAGATCCTCTGATTAAAAGGAGATTGTCTATGTTGATAAATACTTGATGTTAGAAACAATGTAAAATAAATCCTATTTGTACTATATTCAAAGTATGCATTTATTACATTAAGGAAGGAGATGATTATGTTAATGAATGGCCAAAGTAGTAGCATTATGCAGTGGTATATGATTACATCATAAAGACAAAAAAATGTTCCTATTTCTTGTGAAGAATTCTCAGAAAGAGAAATGGACCAGCGTCACAGAGCAATTTTATCAACTCCCTTACTTCCTAGGGATGACGCATGACACATTCTTGAGCAAATATAGTATGAAATAAATTGTAATGGGTAGGGTTTTTAAAGCAATAATGATTATCATTTAAGTATCCACACCGGTTTGCAAACATGAAATTCACAATAATTAAGATAAACATGTATGCGATTTTCCGAAAGAGAACAGACTAAGACTCATTTCCCTACACTATTTTCACTCTCCATTTCTCCAGAGGGTCACTATTTCCCTCAAATGTACCCGCCTCAGCCTTAATTAAGAATAACATTATTTCAAAGAACATATCCACATACTTTATAAAAATGGGTCATTTTGCATCATGTTTAAAATTATGAACACACTCTCTGGTGGCCGCAAAGTTACTATTAGCTAGTACTCTAAGTTATCTTATATTTGCATATCCCTAATTTTTAAATATGACAGTTTATTGAATCATGAACATGGCATGTGGACTATGAACTGGTAATTTATATTAAAAATCACTTTTTAGACTTCTTGGCGTTTTATCAAGTGCTTTCACATCACACTTTTAGAAGCTTCATCATAATTCTTTTATGCTATTATCATTAACACTTTTGTTCTGCATGTGAAGATAAAAGGAGACTCAGAGAGGTTACTGTGTTTGACTGAGGGCGCACAGCTGTGAAACGAAGGTGCAACATCAGCATGGTCCTGCCACGCCACCGCACACCACGCGCAGAGGCCCCGGGAGGTAAGAAAGATACAGGCGAGCATTACTTGGGAATGCAATGATATATGTTATACATTTTTACTTGTTATATGAGACAAAGGATGTTTTGGTAGTGATAGCACCCAGTTTGAAAAAGGAACCAGAAATCCTATGCCTGGGTTTCCTCATGAACACATATTCCATGTACAATTACACTTACACAGGAGCACGCGAGCATGCACACGCATGCGCGCACACACACACACACACACACTTAAACTTGTAAAATGGGGCCATGCACACGTCAGCGTCAGCGGAGTGCACTGGGCCATTGCGTACTGTAGATCCTATTTCTGTACATCCAGATCCACATTTTTATTACTAATTAAAATGTCCAGATGGTAAAATAACACCTGATCCGAGGAGCTTTTAAGAACAGTAATTGTCAGCGCTCAACTCCTACATTGTTAACAAGTTGGACAAATGGGCCTGCGTTGAATTTTGTATGTACTGTTTCCAAACCATCGCGAAATGCAGTTAAAACTGTAATCATTCAAACACAAAAAAACCCACATTAAACTCTCTACCAAGAGGGGAAAAAAAAGGAAGACTGGCCACTCAAATCATTAGTCTTAAAGAACGCTCATGAACTCCAACAGAACTGAATGTCCTACCATAGCAGTTGTGATTCAGAGAGGGAAAAATACAGTATCAGGAAAAGAATGAGAGCAGAGCCATTCAGTATCTCATTTCATGGGGCCCTTTCCCTCATCTTTTGTTTTATAGGTTTACTAAATAATAACCAATTAATTTTTAAATAGATATCTTTTTTGGTTTTGTATTTTTCTACTACATACAGGTACAGATCTTAATCACAAAACAAAACATTTTCTACCTTTCATGCTTTTTAAAAATATGGATTCCGGGATGACTCCTGAAATTCTAGTTCGGCCTTGGCTCTTGAATAATATATACTTCAGGAAATCATAAATGCTTTTTAAAGGTTTAAGCAGTTACTTCCTAATCCTACATGGATTCCTTTTTTCTCAAGCAAACATTTTTGCAAATATTTAGGCTGCTTTGATAAGCAAATGTCCTCTCCCAAACATTTCCATCAGCCAGCCACTAAAATCTCTCCACAGACCCTAACCAATGGGAAAGTTCGTAAGGGACATGTGAGAAGCAACTGGGTGTGAATACGCCAGGAACTCTGGCTCCCCTGGCCACAAAGAAATGTTGATGTTGTTGCAATACCTGAAACCAAATCTTCAGGTGCCTTAGTGAAATGACTACTTTAAAATTCCCAGTCATGGGCCTGTAGTTCTCCCTGACGGGAGCCACAGCTCCTGGGGAGGGTGAAACGGATCACCCACAGGTTGCCTATTTCAGAGTTCAGTAACTCCAGTAACTGCGGCTTGCTGCTGGACAGTGAAAATCTCATCACGTTAAGAAGAAAATACCCAGAGGAATTAACATGTGCAAAACAGGAAACAGAAAAAGCAATAAATAATGCCACATCGAGGGCCCCAAGTCTTGACAGATATTGTATTAGTAGAGTGCTTTCAAAAAGGCTCTCCCGAGGGACCAGGCCATAGCAGGTGAGGCTTCTGTAGCCATCTTTATTGTGTAAATAACTCAAGAACTAATTTGTGCCAACACAGGATTTCTAGAAATAAAAACAAGGGGTTAGCTTTCAAAAATAACTTGTAAGTACAGTACGATTACAATCATTAAGTAAAAACAGTCCTTAATACTCCCTTTCCCTTTCATACTCTACTCCAAAAACACCCCCAAACCTGCTTTGCAAAATAATGGGATTCCCTAATACCAGGTCAACAAATCATTTCAAAGAATGTCTCCAGTTTCCTCCATCACACAAGCCCCCAGAGGCCAGCCACACTGAAAACAAAACCAAATTTTAGGATTCCAGTTGCCAACACCATGTCAGGCATCACTGAGGAAGGTATGTGTTGGTAAACATTTGTGAATTTGGTGGGAGGAGAACACTAACAGTGAGTTTATCAAAGCCAGAGAAACACAATTTCTACCATTTATACAATTAAAATAACCTGTGTTTCAAGAGCTAACCTGCAGATCTGCACGTGTCCCTTCACTTCTGCCACTACTTCCTCATTTACACATATTAGAAGTGGTCAAAGATTTCATCAGATGTGGTTTTGACAATAGCAGCAAAGTGCCTAAAGCCACAGATTTTAATTGAGCGCAAAATACAGATTTAGGGGGAAAGAACCAATTGCAGCAGGAAGTGTTTTAAAAGAAAAAAGTAGGAAAATATTATCTTGAGTAGCTACTCTGCACTTAGTTGTACTGTACGAAAAAAAAAATTACAAAGCTCTATAAAATGTCAGAATTAACCTATCGTTTCAGATTGCTTACAGGTGAAATTCTACCATCTGGATGGGCAGTTTGCCCGCATAAAAAAAGTGAACTATAAGAAAAGAAGTAAAGCCTTCTTCTGTCTGCTATTCTGTCTGCTATTTTAACACAATAGATTTAAAAACAAAAGACAAAAGACAGCGCCACCATAATCTCCAAACAAGACAATCCCATGTCTACACACACACACACACACACACACACACACATTCCTGTATAAATTGTGACAACACAAAAGTTTGAAAAGCAAAAGATGTTCTTGGAACTCAGAGAGTAATAAGGAATAAACACCTAGTCATTCTTAATTGCATAATAGAGAAAAAAGATTTACTTTAAACTTCTGGTTAGATAACTGGTATTACTTTCTATTTTACTGCAATACTTTAAAAAGTAAGACCTTGCTTATCAAAGTTGCTATCTTCTCATAACAAGGCATATTTATATTCTTGATACTGGGCTAGGAACTTTGGGAATTACAATTTAACTTTATATAAACAGGAAACTGCATCTTAGGAACTGCCTGAAGTTGTTTTACATCATTCCAGAGTGAAAATGCTTATAAATTTGACAATTTATAAAGATATATGCTTTCATTCTCCCCTCTTCTTAATTTTTACACAAACCCCTCTGTTTTCTTGAAATACATCTGCCTCAGCAAAAAGATCTAACTGAGTAACAATCATTGTTTTAACCTAAAGATTAAATCTGAAATCAGGTCAGAACTCTACTGAGCTTTTTCTCTCTAGTGCTGAGGGCGAGACAGAACTTTCCGTTTAACTTCAGGCTAGGATGACAAAACATAGTACCAGGCTGGCATCAAATGGTTTTTGCCAATCTACAGTTGCACATTTTGAAAGCAATGCACTGAGGGTTTATAAATTAATAGCTCTGTACTGAATGCTTCTCGCTATCTCTGTTCTGGGGTTTCTGGGTATCCATTTTGATTGTATAGTGTGTCCTAAAATTACATCTGAAACACAACACTAAACCAGAAGTGTTGAGTGAGAGAATTATGGGCACATTCCCAAACTCTTACACTAAACCACAAGGGAATGGATTAAACAGAAAAAGCACTAAGAAAACAACTATCATCCAAAAAAGAAAAGAAAAAAAAAAAGACACCCACCCTGAAGAGCGAAATAGAATACTTGCTTTTCTTTCGACCTTACGGGCAGCACAGGGAGGGCAGCACCAGAGGATCTAAGCACAAATACGTGGTGAAGAGTCAGTCGCCAAAAAGCATGTGGAAGAATAAACTGTCGTGGCGTAAATTTGCCAGCTAGAGGACAGAATACAACACGCTGGGGTTCGGCTGTCCTAACATGTTTTACTATGTAAATTTAAAGTCTTGAAAGGGAAAAGGAAAGAGGGAAAATGGTGGAGGGACATTTTTAATATTAAAAATAAAGTTTGCCAGAAATCCTCATCCTTGGATCACAAATAAAAGTAGCTTCATTACTATTAATTTTTTTTTTTTAAATCTAGTTCTTAGGTTAAAACTCATCACATGCTTCCTATGCTGGAAATTTCGGGGGGTGGTTTAAAGAGTTAAAGACTCCCTACCATTAATTTGCATCTGGTGCTTTTAGTGTGTGTGTGTGTTTTTTTCTTCCCTGAAAAGTTGGCAGAGCCTCCGATTTTCCATAATGCAAGCATTTGGGAATTGTGAGCGGAATGAAACCGATCCAATCTCCTGACTGCGACATGAATTTTCATTAATTACAACCTTGTCAGCAAAAGCATTATCAAAGCTGAATATGAAAATGCTAATGAGTCCTCATTTGCATATTTTTCTTTGTTGGAATGTCATTAATTATTACATTTTATGATGATGAATGCAGCTGTCGAAGCTCTCCGATGCATAATTAGCCATCAGAATGCCAGGAGCCGATCAGCATTTTTGGGGTGAAAAAAAACAAATTTCACTTCCACTCTCCCCCCATCCCAACACCAACACACACACACACACACACACACACCCCCCTGATGACGACAGTCCTGAAGCTGGACTTTGGGGAAACTGAAAAAGGCTCCTTTACAGGGAATTAATTTTTGCTTTAAAATTATTTTGTTTTTAGCAGATAACGGTCTTATACAATAGAAGCAGTTCTTAATAAAAAAAAAATCGTTATTCCAGCTTAATTAATGCCACGCTTAATTATAACACCATGATGTCAGCGGTTTTAATTAAGTATTGGCTCCGTTACAAAAAAAAAAAAAAAAAAAAGGCACTCCTCACTGCAGTAAGAAGAATCAGAATACACAGATTTGTGCAAATCATTTCTGCGATTTTTTTTGGTCCTCCGTGGTTCATGAACTATTCAGATCCTAACAGGCAGCATGCAAACTCCAGGCACACACGCTTGCGCGGGAGGGCGCACACATGCCCAGCCCACTTTCACACTCTCTCTCCCTCTCACACACACACCAAGCAAAGGGGAAAACCCGTACTTTCCTGCTACATTACTTGGAGAGACTTTAGAGCTTACCTAGTTGACTACTTTTTTGAGCTAAAGTGTAAGTGAAGATGACAAAACATAGCTCATCCTCTCTCAGCCGCTGGGAACGGTGTTTATAAGTAAAAAAAGAAAAACAACACAGAGCAGATGGGACCATTACACATGACCAAACCAATCAATCACAGATGAAGGGCCCAGGTGCAGCGCAGCCGTGCAACAACGCACCATTTCACAGTCTGTCAGACACACACACACGGTCGTTCATGAGTGACCCTCGTAGGCTCCCCCCGGACCTCATCTGGAGCGCTGCACCCCTCTCGCCTGCCTAGGCTCCAACTGACGTCTTCATAATCGCCCTGTCTTTCTATCTGCTTGGGCTCCGGTGGAGGGGAGAGGACGGAGGGGTGGTGGCTGGGGGGAGGGAGAATGGGGAAGGGAGGGAAGGAAGGGACTCACATCATTGTCACTTGCGTGGAGTCCAGCCTTCTTCCTTCTGCCATCCGTAAGGCCCCTCCCTCCCAAACCACCATCACAATCACTTCTATAACCATCATTAAGCTCATTAATTTTTAAGGGTGACTGCTTGGTTGCCGCACCCCAACTGTCTGCCATTCGAAATAGAAATTGTGTCTCTAAGTTTGTTGTCTGCAAGGAAGAAAGGTGTGTGTAAGTTGACAAAGTCGCAATTAGATCGAAAGGTTAGAAATTAATTAGCATGGTTAGCAGTACATGCCATAGCCTCCCAAAACTAGTTCAAACAAAGCCCTAGTTACTCACATGCCTCTGAGAAGCCAACTTTGTCTCCACATTTTAAGTAACTTCCATGGCCTTTGGTGCCCTATCACAGACTCATCCAGGAATCGCTGAACCCAAATGAAATAGTACATTTGCAAGGGTCACAGATTATCCTAGCAACACACAACTGAAATACCAGCTCAGACACAAGTTAAGAATAGGCAGTCTGTTTCAAAATCAGAATTCTTAATTCACAGTCTGACTTTGTGACTTTGTGCTTTTCCTTAAGAAACAAAACCAACCAACAAACAGAAAAAACTCGGTGGGGAAGAAAGTAACCAACAGACTGCCGAACATCACGACAATATACTCAACGGAGGTGAGCCAACCACCTTTGGGAAAAAATCTCATCATATGACATCAAAAAAAAAACTACTGGTTTTGACACAATCTATTCTTTCATCATGAACTCTTTATGCTTAGGTAAGGTATAATCAGTTTTTGAGATGTGTCGATAGAGCCCAGATATTGTAAGACACAAGCTCCCTTGACTCAAAGAACTGAAAATAGATACTTTGCCCAGCTTGAGGAGACGACTCTCAATAATTTATGGTTGACTTTCCCCATTTGGAGATGAGGAGTTTCAAAAAGCCCTTGAACCCTACAAACAACAACTGCGAAAAACTTAAAGAATTCATTCATCAAAATGCTTAGGACATTTTCGAGATTTACCAGAAAATTTACACTGAGAACAAGGAAAAGTTCATCAAAACAAGCCATGCAATCCAACCCTTCTAAGGATTAAGTCAAGTATCACTTCGTGCACTTTCATGCAATGGTACAAAAATAAAATCCTGGCTAAGTTGGGATGAGAAAGTGTGTCCTACCTAAAATCTGCATGCCATTCCATTTGCAGGCAAAGGCCATTTTACAGAACACTAGGCAGATTGGATTCGTTGAAATGAAAACTTGGTCTCTTAGCATGGGCCCTACCATCAATTCAAACATGTTCTCAAAAATGGTTTGATGGCACACTTGTTTTTGGTTTATGTTTTTTCCTTTGAGGGTTCAGTATGCCTCTCATCTCTTTACCATCTAATTTGTCCTTTGAAAACTTTTCAATATTGAAGTAATCATGAATCTTTCTGTTCTCCAATGTGGCCTGTAATTTTTATGCTTAAGCCTTGTTAACAAAGACCCTCATCTCTGAACTCCAGAAGGAAAACAGAGAACATATTTATTAAAATCTTACATAGATATGCAGAAATGATCACCTTGTGTTGTGAATGTGTTTTTCCCCTCAAGGAACAGACTCTACACATTTGCATTAATAAATTTCTATTTTCAAGCTCAATAGAAATTGCAGTACAAAAAGCAGATGTGTACATTGGATTCTTCCAAATTCAATTTCCAAAAAGCAGAGCCTATTCTAGCTCAAGATCAAAGGAACTAAAACATGATCTCTCCCCCTTTCAATATAATTACAGAGATTTCGTTTCTTTTGTTACCATGAGCACAACAGGTAAATCTTAAACCTGAAGGAAATGATCAGGTGCAAGAGCTCAGCTTTGCTGGGGAAGTGGACTTGCTCTGCTCCACACGCCTGCTGTTGAAACTACCACTCTGCGGGAAGAAGGGACATGCCCGATGCACTTCTCTACTTTGTTCTTGGAGATTTGTTTCCTCTTTAATATGAAGACTACGCAGAATAGTTCTGAGATGGACACAACCCATTCTAGCAGGGCTGTTATAAAGGAGGGACAGCCATGTTCTTCCTAAAATGCACATCAAAAAAAAAAAAAAAAATCACATTCATAGGTGTTTTTTACTGGTAGGCTACCTAAAAAGCCTTTTGGAAGTAGATGGGGTATAAATAATAAATACACGAGGAGTGACACTATCATGAAATGCCATATCCTGGCAGTCCTGTGACAGGACAAGGCTCTGGGGAGGGAGAAGAAAGACAAGCAAATCAGTACGTCATCGAAAGCTAAGGTTTGAAAGAAATCCTGATCCACTCTGGAATGATTAGCATGACCTACTTCTCGGGGAATATATATACATGTATATATAGAGAGAACAAAATGTAATGTCAAAACCCACAACTTGGGGAGAGAACCCCCTCTAGGCGGAGATGCCTTGAGAGTGGCTGCATTCTACATATGTATTTCTATCTTCCTTCTAAAACTTCTGGTACCTCAGTTCCTCCTTTGCTGCCCGTAGGCCTCTGTTCCCCTCTAATTATTTGCCATTTAGAAAAACTCTCTTTAAATTCCTTGTGCATCTGTCCCGTGCTTAGTGCATATTGTGATGCTTAAATGCTTTATGTAGAGCAGCCTTGCATACAAGTACTGCCCCACCACAGAAAATAGTTCAACATCCTTTCCCCCAAAGTAAATTCAGTATTACCAGGATGTCAGTTTGCACTACTATATACATCTCACACACACACACACACACACACCCTTCAGAGACTTAGCTGTGGGTAAACAAAGCCTCTAGTTTATCTTCCAACCAATGCCTTCCCAATATAACTGCCAGTTGTAACATCCTTTCCAAAATAAATGTGTTTTCTTCTAAATAGCCAGGGTCTTCTAGCCTCTGAATTATTTTTCGCTAGTCTACAAAATGGAATATGATTATTGTGCGTAGAAATTTACTTACTGTAAAGAAATCCTCTAGAGAACATCAAGAACCCAAAATCAAACAATCTTCTTTCTTCCTACATCTCTTCTGCATATCCTTCCTTCTCCTTGCCCATTCCTTCACCCTTCCATCATTCTTTTACCTCTCCCTCCCTTTACTCTCCCTCCCTCAAAAAAGAGGTGCTGTGTGAGGGAGAAACATTGAATTGGAAACACAAAATCTAATTTGGGCTTCTAATTTGGTTTTGCCAATAACTAGTCAAACACTTCTTTCCTCACCTAAATTAATAGTAAATGATGGCTAGGTTGAGGAATAATTACTACTAGTATTAATAACAGTGGCAAAAATAATAGTAATAATTTACTGTGTCATGCACTTTGCAGTGCAGTGAGGTAATTAACAGCATGGATTTGGAAGTGAACGTACCTGGGTTCAAATCCCAGATCGATCTCTAATGAACTGGTTACCCTGGCAGGTACTGAATCTAGCTTGAAGCCTCCATTTTCTCACCAATAAAATAGGACTCATAGTAACATCTACATCATACGTGCTTGTTCCGAGGAATAAACAAGCTAAGACATTAAAGGTACTCAGAATATGCATGTATTTTTTTCTTTCATCTGTCTCCATCACAGTGTGACTTTCACGTATAAAGGGAGTATCTTTTGTTCACTATAGTCACATAGCCGAAAACAGTGCCTGGCACATGGTATGGAGTTGGTAAATAAGCAACTGTTCAATGAATAGAGGACGGACAAACATGCCTTGTTTTGCTAGAACCAATGATTCTAAGACTGAACTATTAAATACCAGGTATAATTTATATGATACTTTGCATGGCCTGAAACTAATAATTTATTATGAGAATGAAACAACTGCTGTTATCAACCTCAGAGAAAAAATTCACCTTAGAAATATAAGGTCAGAGGAAAGATAGCTCAGTTCTGAGGGATGGAGAGTGGAGTATTCTTAGCCCATGATTCCTCCATGTAAACTCTCAGAAAACTGGTCAAGAATGACAACTAAGTTGTTAGAGCCAATATACAATGTTCACTTCTCATCTCCTAGAGCAATCAAAAAGACATCCTTATTCCCTTCTTTTTAAAACTCTGCTTGATGTCATTATATTTCCTTTTCCTCCTGTCCTTGGGCATCCTCTTTCATGTTTACCCCGATACCTGTGAACGTTGGGAACCCTTTCATTGCTACTAGGCCCTAGGCCCACTTGACACCGAAGGCTCCATACACAATCTCTAACCTCAACCACTATGTACCCAAGACCCTTCAGGGGTAGACTTTTTCTTCCAATCTCTCTTACTCCATCCAACTACTTTGTTGATATCTTCAGTTGAATGGTCTAAAAGTACCTTAAACTTAACACCAACTCAAGAATTTTTCCTTTTGCTCCTAGACATTTACTAATGTTCCCTGAACTTTTACAGAAATTGAAGAAGAAATTGAATTCAATTTAGAAGAATCATCTATTTCTAGCTCCAATGTTAGATGGGTATCTCATTTAACGTTCATTACAATGTTCTAAGGTAGGTAGCATTATCTTCGTTTTTACAATGAGAGTGGTAAGGCTAGGAGAAATTGTCTCCATTTCATGATTGACCATGAATTTCTGGATTCAAGTTAAAATTAAGATGAATAATGTTTGCTGTCAAGAGACAATGGCGTTACCTGAGTTAGTGCCACCTCATATGCTAGAAGGGCTTGTTACGTTGTGGTTAGTCTGATTTGTGATGGGAGATGTTTAGGGAATCACTGAGAGTTCTACCCAGTGGAAGGGGAAAGTATGAGGCAGCAGCTTAACCAGATAAAAATAGACAATAAAAAGTAATAAAACTTACATAAGAGAAATATAAGTGGGAAAAAAAGTTAAAGTCTAATTAAATAAGAAATGTAACACATAATGATATTAAATATATCTTGTGAATAAAAAGCTGCAATGATAGGCAATTTTTTAAATTGACAAATATACTCATAATAAAACTAAGAAAACAAACTGAAAAGGCTCTCAGAGCATATTACTGAAATCACTGCCTGTTGGCAAGGACGTCCGAAGTGGAGCACCATCACATCTTGACTGAACCTCCCAGACCGAAGGCCAGGGCCACTCCCAACAGCAGCAAGGCCACACGTTTCACTGAGCCTGCTCCTCCATCTTTCCTTTGGGAGTTTTTGCAGAAGCCACAAATCCTGGTATTCTTTTGCCACAACATGAATGACTGTACTTCCTACCTGGGCTAAGTATGTATCCTCTCTTGGTAACAAGTGGCACATTATGCCATCATGTTGTTGTTACTCAAGAAGAAAATCCCATCTCTTCTATGATAATTTCTGAAAATGCCATTTAATTGACTGACTCATCAATGATTGAGACCCCCATCCCCCAAACCTATAGATTCCACTGTTTCTTGACAAGATCTAGCACAGACTATTAAATCCTGGCCTGCTCAACTGTCCACAGGCTGCCTGCCTCCTTAGAGTAGAGACCCTGTGACTGGAATTATTCTCTCTGCACACAGCTGGCTGGAGGGTCCCAGGCAGAAGCAATTAGATATGTTGACCTTAAATGTTACTGTATTATTCATATAATATTAATATTGGAACATTCATCACCCTGTATTCACAGTTTCAGACCTTTGATCTCTCCAGCTGTCAAGGAAAAAGAGTTTTCTGGCAGAGAGCAAAGTGGATCAAATACTTAGCTCAGACAGATCCTGTTGCATTTTCTGGCTTACGAGTGAAACTTTCTCTCTTCCAGTACTTGCCATGCCAAGCTGATCATGATTCGTTGTAGGTAAGGACCGTGGGTGGGTAGAGGAACAGAATGGATAAAGGCAGTTCATCTTTTGGCTTTTACCCAGAGACCACAACTCTGGCAAAGGGAGTAATTTTTAAGTTTTCTATTAGCAAACTGGGAAAGGCAGATTCTTGGGGCAAAAAAAAAAAAAAAAAATTATTTGGGCTCCCAAGTCAGAAATGTCACTTGCTGGCTACATAAATTCAATCTCCAGGACAGAGTTTTACTGATGATAAATTAGTAGTCCAATATCACAATGAAGCTAGAAGCAATTAAGCTAGATTAAACCCCACTCTAACACCAAACTCCAAGCTCTTCCCATGTCTATACTTATAAGGATAAAAAAAGGAAAGCAGATAATGAAAGAAAAGAGCCCTGGCTGGTGTGGCTCAGTGGACTGAGTGCCAACCTGTGAACCAGAGAGTCACCAGTTGGATTCCCAGTCATGGCACATGCCTGGGTTGCAGGCCAGGTCCCCAGTTGGGGGCACATGACAGGCAACCACACAATGATGTCTCTCCCCCCTCTCTGGAAATAATAAATAAAATATTTAAAGTAAATAAATAAATATTAAAAAATAAAAGAGTAGTGAGAGGAATAGAAAGAGTTAGCTGATTTTGACATTGTGGATGTTGAGGGAGGTAGACTTCAAAAGAGAAGACTACCAGGCTAGAAAAAAGCCATGGAATTTGAAGCAGTGCCACCATAGAAGATGACCAAACTACCTCTGAGCACATGCAATTTCGCTCTTGACTTTACCTTAGTGAGGTGTTGGTTTGTAGGCCTGAAGTGTTCCCCATTTTAACATGATCCCAAGAGCCTTGAAGTAAGTGATGTACAAACTATGCTTGGACAATCAGTGCCAGGGCAGAAGATTTGTTCTCACGTTTATACACAGAGGGAATGGAGTCAGGGGGTCAAAGGATAATGAAAGAAAATAGAAACTGAATGATTTCTGAAAAACGATCCCAGGACAAGAGTTAAAATACACTGAAAGATGAAAATGTTGAAAGTTGCCAAAAGATTGAAGTAGGGTCACATTTTCTTCTCTACATGAGAGAAGAAGCCAATTGAAGTTTAGTGGCAGATATTCTAAGATCAACTACCTGAAATTAAGCCCCACATTTTAGAAATCTGATATCCTAAAATTCTAGGGCCCCTGTTTTATTGTGTTGCCACTTTCTTTTCTCATCTGAGGACTACTGGTCCTCAGATCCATGTACAGTGGTGAACTTGGACTGAACTGGAAAGACTTGGAGGTAAAAGACAGCCAGCAATGGCTGGTGACAAGAGAAAGAATGAGTTAGACTCTAGACATCTCCACCAGCAGTTTAAAAAGAATCAAGTGAGACCGGAGGTACTCAGATGGTCTCCCCAGATCCAATGCTTTTTTAATTTAACACATCATAACATGACACAAATAGATATTCAAAATTGCTCATGGGTCATAGAACAACTAAAGTCAAAGGGTCTTCCAAAGATACAGCAGCTTGGGAAGCAAGAGGGCATGAAAACACAGAATGGCCAGGGGAGGGGGGGGTTGAAGCTTGAAAAGTCAATATATTTTATGAAGGTTAACAGGAAAGGTAAATTAGAAATTTTAATTTCTGTCACTTAAAAATGATAATTCTCATCAATAACACTGAACAAAAATTAGTATGTATTTATTCTCTTAATTGGGTCAAATAAGTGGTGGAAGGCAATAGGAAACTGGGACCTGCTAAAGATGTATCAAGTGCTAAATCTTGGGCCAGATATTCAATACTTTCAAAGCACTGTGAAGGAGTCCTTGTTATCTCTACCCCAGCACACAGAAAAAGGCCAGATGTTTAAGTGTTTGGGCCAGGATGCAAACATATCTGAGTGACTACTGAAGCAGGGTCTCACAAAGAGTAAACAAACAGACCAAAAAAAAAAAAAAAAAAACCAAAAACCTAGATTACCAATCTGTCAATCTTTCAGAGAAATCCATTATGAGGTGCTCTGATTCTACTTGAATTCTGTTCTGATACTGTTCCTGAGAACTTTAGTATTATTTTGTTTAAATTTGTCAAACATCATAATCCATGAAGACACTTGGATACAAACACTGAGGGGAATTCCATAGAGGAGGCGAACTCCAGCCCAGCAGTGCAGTGGGCAAATGGGGGTCCTTGCCACATGGGTGCATTTCTGTTGATGAAATGACAGACCCTAAGTTCATCAGCCTCACGTTTCCTTTATTAAAAAGTAATAGTGATGACATTATCCCTTGACTTCTGTGACCCTTAACCTTTCTTCTTATAAGGTATTTTTCTTTATTATTGGAGCTTCACAGTATATTGAACTATAAAAAATATAAAATAATGTGGTCCTTTAACCCTTGCATTTTTGTTTTTATATATATAATCTTCTCTCTTACATTGACTTCCAATCCTTTTTACCTGTTAAATCCACTGTAGGGAAAGCAGTCAGCTCTGTCGGTTCAGTGTGACAGGGCGATGTGTAAATCTCATCCATGCCACTAACCCACTGGAGGTGTCTCCTTCATCTAAATTATTTTAGCCTCTCTGTCCCTCACTTTGCTCATTCGTAAAATAAGGGTTAATAAATATTCCCCATGGACTGTTGTAAGATAAAACATGCAAATAATAGCACAATGGTGGGCACACAGTAAGCGCAAATAACTAGCAGCTATTGTTACTATGTAGATACTGATAAACATTTATAGGCATTAGCAAAAGGCACTATAAATATTGTTGGACAAAGGTCCCTGTCATTATTGACAATTTAATACTGACGGGACATGAATTTAATTTGCACTCGTGTGAACAAGTCAGTTTGACATCTGTGTCACAGGTATAAAGGCTGGACCTGTGAAAGTGCATGCCTTTGGTGGCACGGGAAGAGAACGGGAACAGAGAAGTGTGAGAGTAACGGTTTCTCCAACTATATCCAACTGTGTGTGCTGCCGATGACAGGAATGTCTAAGCAAGAAACACCACACGTTTTCAACTGCACATATTTGTATTATGTTAAAAAGGAAAGCATATATCACCTCGGTAGTTCCCAAGGCTTTCGATTAGCTATTATATCTTAGTTTCAAACAAGCTTCCTTGTTTTATGACCTCTTCCCTCCGCACCTTTCTCTCTGCCTGGATCCCTTATGTGCCCAATCTCCATGTGCAAGATGCTGACAGAGCCATTTCCTCTTCAGCTGTTACCCTTGAGTAGTTTTCCAGTTCTTTGTAGCCTAACATTTAAAAGCACAATTCCTACCCACTTGCAACTTTTATTCTAAAGGAAATAAATCAAGCCAAGTTTGCTGGAGTGAAATAAATTTTTCAAATACTTTGCACACACTGAATATTTTCATTCAGTTGCTCTTGCAATTGTAGGGTGAACTCAAACAAATCTTCCTTCATTCACTTTGCTAAGCTATATTTCTCTTTCTGGTTCTAAACACTGACTTCTAGCATTCTCTTTGCTCCTTGTTAATTCCACCAGGAAAGTATTCACCATCCTAAACCTTACTTAATTACAATAATTAATTTTGAGTGACAAGCAAATGTCCAGTTTCAATCACTGTGTAGAGTATTTGTTTGCATGGTAAAAAAAAAAAAAAAAAAAAAAAAAAAAATCAAGCTTTTTTTCCTGGTTATTGATATTGTCAAGATGCCGCAAGGAAGAATTCTAGTTCTGGTAACGAGTTTTGAAAACGGGCCACGGGACAACCTGCTCCTACTGATCACCTCTCAGGCACCCTCATCTACCGCTATCAATAGGACCCTGCTCCTCAGGTACCTCTGTGTAGTGAATTAGCAACCCTGACTGCAGTGCACCTCAGTCACTCCCCTCAATGTGGTAGGCTGATTGCTTAGCCCAAAGCCTGGCACAGAGGGAGTGATCAATAAATATCAATTACAGGTAGCCTCCAACGTTCCCTGCAAATATATCAAGTTATCGATAAATCTATCTGCAACCATCAGACCGGAACTGGAAATGATTGCAAAGCTATTTTTATTAAATAGTCTTTGATTTGGCTCAATGATATTGGCAAATGCTGAGACTATAACCATTTGGACTGCACATGCTTCTGGCCTGTTTTCAAAACCACTAGCAACATGTTTATCGGCTGTCTGTCCCCACTTGAATAAAAACTCCACAAGGGCAAGCATTCTTTTCTGCTTTGCTTCCTGACGTGCCCCAGGTGACTGATACGTAACAGTCAGTACTGAGCACGTATCTGCGGACTGACTGACAAGCTGAACACGCTTTAAGAGCCTGAGTGGCCATACCCTCCATCCTCCTGGGCTCTGAAAGGAGCACCTAGTCCTTTCCCAGATCTCCGGCCTTCTGCAGAGGAAACTCCCGCGGCCTCAGAAATCCTTCTTTCTTGTTCCTACGCCAGCTCCCTTTGCCGGACAATGTCCTTCAGACCATTCAGAACTGAACTTGATGTCAACTTCCCCAACTTTCTCTGGGCTGTATCCCTCCCTGCTAGAGCGAGCAGAGAACTCTGTATTTCTCTTGTCCTGTTTACATTCTGTGTCTTCCTGGTGGTAAGAAGTCAACTCCAAGTATGTGGTATTCAAGTGTGCGTCCTCAGAACCAGTGCCAAGTATTGGGCACAAAGCTGACGTTCAATAAATATTTGATGAACGGAACTCATGGGTGACTTAAAGACTGAATACAAACATATGACAGAACCATTAGAAGCAAATATCTACATCCAGAGAAACTAATACCAATCAGCACATAGGATACAAGTCAAATGAGCTTACAAACAATATAAAATTCAATCAAGCAATGTTTTGTTAATCTTTCCTTAAGTTGTAAGTATTCTCCGCCTGTTGACAGTGTAAATAAAACTTCACCAATCAAGATTCTATGATTAGAAAAGAAGTTCCTGGGTAAAGAAATGGTTATTAATATCCTGGGAAATCATTTCACATGATTAAGGACTTAAACCCTTTATCCATTCAAAATACAAGAGCTTCGGCTCTCTTTGATGGTTACATTTTCAACTTGGCTGACATTCGAAAGGAAAGTGTTAGTTTCAGTGGCAAATGGAATATATTATTAATCCATTTTGTGCAAAAAACCAGTAAATACCTAAATTCCATACATTTTCTTTAACTTTGGGCCACATATTACAAAACATAGAAGCCTTTAACTGATTTTCTCCCTGCTTTTTCATTTTATTAGGTTAAATATTCTACAGAAGCAAAAGAGTCCATCTCCTACTGTGACAACATGTTACCTGCAGCCTCATGTGAACAGCTATGAAATTACAACTTTAAGCACGCTGGGGTCAGCTCTGCATCCACACTGTGATCAAAACATTACATGTATGAAAAACCCAAGTCAGACAAAAACAGCTCTATTACTCCAAAGGTGACAGAACATAACAAAATATACTTACTTATCTACTTCACTATTGCACAGATTATGGAAAGAAATACATAAAATAAACAACTTTGTATTTGTGTTCCTTTTATTGAACAGTTAGCCTTAAAAATATTTCATTGTGTGCAATGGCTATACATGACAGCTAAATTAATATTATAATGCGTAACTAAATCACCCAAGTACTTGAGGAGAATATACTTGTCTACAATCAAGTCGAGGCTAATTTCATAGAATTCTTAGCTATTCCCTAATACTTCCGCGTACAGTAAAACTTCCCTCCCCAATATCATTTCACCTTAGCTGTATATTATTTAAAAATAATAAATAAATGTTCTTTTTGAAATATTTATAGTGTTTATTTTCCTTTAACTTGGCTTGTATTTCTTTTAAATTGGTAAAAATAGTGTGGCTCAGTGGACTGGTGCCTACCTATGAACCCAAAGGTCACTGGTTCGATCCCCAGTCAGGGCACATAACCAGGCTGCAAGCCAGGTCTCCAGCCAGGTCCATAGCTGGAGGCAGGTGAAAGGCAACCATGCTTTGATATTTCTCTCCCTTTCTTCCTCCCTCCCTGCCCTTCTCTCTGAAAATAATGAATAAAGTCTTTTTAAAAATACGTAAATTGGTAAAAATACATTAACAATTTTCCTGTCATACAAAAAAATTACTTCCATTGTCTATACATAATGCTTAATTGTGAATCTACAGCAACACATATCTGTTGCTCACATCACTATCACAGAGACAATTCTTTAGGGCCATTAGATTAAGCCTATCGACTTGAAGGACAAATAAAAAATATAGATCATTTCAGCCCTTCCTGAAAGTATGCATAAGTTTAACACATTCAAAATTATGCATGTGCTTTGACCTAAAAAGTTATTAATTTAATTTACGGCATAAAAATATCTTGATAGGGATGGATGTAATACAACAACAATAAAATTAAAAAAAAAAATCTTGATGGTAAATAGGTGCTAAATAGGTGATGACTCACTTTCACTGAGTGAAGATGACACAAAAGGATTTAAAAATAAAATACTCCGATTGAGAGACATGAACAGTTTGAAAATGAGAATGTGCGAGTCAGCAATTCTCCAACCTGGCAGGGCATCAGCCTCACTGGTGCACATTTTCATCTGAGGCCTGGGTGCCAGCCCAGGCCTGGGGACACAGAATGACTGTCAGCTGAGCCCAGGTGTCTGCCTGGTGTGAATGGCCCAGAGGTAACTCAGACATACAGCAAGAAAGGCTGAAGATCTACAAGATGCGGCCGTGTTTACTTATGGAGTGCAAGGACCATGGGCTGATAGCTGAAGAATGTGTTTAATCAGATACACTTTTGCATCAGATATACAAAGGCACCAGGAAATGGTGGGATGAAACAATTTAAAGTGAGCAGAGGCCAAGAGCTAACTGGAAAGCTTCTTTCGGGCATTCTCAGCCTGGCTCTGGTTTGCACAGCACTGGCTGGCGGGGCTGCTGTTGCTGTGTCTGTAGGTGCCTCACTCACGCTGGTCCCCTCGATAAAACAGCGGTCTCACCCATGTCCCACAGTCCCCGAAACGACAAGCTATTCCCAGTGCGATAACCAATCAAATTAAAACTGGCTCCATCTAAAAGATGAAAAAATGACCAAAGAATTAGGGTGTGGCTTCTAAGAAGCTGATCCTTCTTTTCCTATGAACAAGTCAGCCAGCTTCCAGCGACGCTTAAGCGCCCGCAGAGCAAGTGCGCAAGAGACCGCGGGGCTGTTCCGCGCAGCCTCGCCCCCTGCAGTCCCCGGAGGAAAGCCGACGCTGGAGGTTCATGTCCGCTAGAAGGCTTCTGGCCCTGGGAACAAGGTACTGCTGGACAAAACTGTCATGGGCGAAAGTTTCTTGGTCTCATGTTCCCTTCTTTGGTGGCAACTAAAAGGCTGTGAGAAGGCGGGAGGAACCGACCCGGGAAGGCCTCCGTGCCACCGTATTTGCGTTAATGCGCGTCTGTTACTATCTCTGAACGCGAAGCAAAGGAAGATTCACTCTGCAAAGGCCTCTTTAATCAGCAAAGCTGACTGGGCCCTAGGGTTTCCGCAGCAGAGGGCAGGATACTGGGTGGTCCGGAGGGAGGGAGTGGCGGTCAGCCCAGGGTGGGGGTGTGCACATGAGATCCCACGCAGGAGGGGCCACTGCAGAAAGGAAAATCGTGCCTGCAAGTCCAGCTGCTCGCCTGCCCACGGCAGGCACTCTGGGTCTCAAACAGCAGTAGGAGGTCAAGGGTTCCTAAAGTCATTTGATGGCAGCTGGTAGGGAGCAAAAAGCATGAAGTCTGGTTTGGAGCCATGGAGAGGGCAGCAGCCCGGACAGAGAAGCCGCATCTAGGGTCTAGAGAAGGAAACCAGGCTCCCCACTGGTCACAGCCCAGCAAACAACCCAGCCAAAAGAGGAGGCCGCCCTTCTCTAGACAGTCTCCATCAAGAAGGAAGGCAAAAGAAAGAAATGACACCAAACTGATCAATGGCTTTTCCCCTACCTGATTTGAGTAGGGTTGCTTACAGGAGGGAGGGAGGAGGAACTTCAGACACCCTAAGGCAGGGGTCCCCGACCTCAGCCTCAGACAGCACAGCAAGGGGTGAGCTTGAGCGTAATGCGCTTGAATCATCACAAAACTACCCCTTGCCCCCATCCCACCCCCGATCATGGAAAAACTGTCTTCCGTGAAATCAGTTCTTGGTGCCAAAAAGGCTAGGGACCGCTGCACGGGCACATCTTTTCCAGTGCCATGGTTCAGGATCCAGCACATGGTCTGACACTAAGAAATAGTCAATAAAGACTGGTGGAATCAGTGACTCTCTGACTACTTCGGAAAAAATAATAAACCTTAATAACACTTAACACATCTTTGATACACATTAAACACTGGGCACAGTGGAGTAACTGTTAGACTGGGAACTTGGTTATTCAATGGCCATTTCAGATACATTTTTTAAGTACACCAGCATATTCCCCTTTTAGGGTAAATTTCAAAGGGCATAGTCTCATGAACTAACTAGTTCAAACAAATCCACAAAATTATTTCCAACCATTCTAAAAGGACAGCTGTCTTTCTTCTCCTGCCCAGCTTCTTTTTTCATTCTTCTTACTTGCTAAAGATTTTTAGGTAACAACTGCTAAAATGTTAGGGTTTTATATATTTTTTCCTTCTCACCAGTGCTCACCTGCTTTGGCATGATTCTGATTTAAGTCTCTTCATTCTCCCTTGGGAAATTTATGCCTGTTTCTGGCATCTGTCTCCCATCTTCTTTTGTGAACACTGAGGTGAAAAATTCATTTATTTTACCAGTGTCTTCATTGCCTGTCAATAAATTACCCTTTCTATCTCTTCAGGGCTTGACAAACCACTTTTCAGATCTCTTGGTTTTCAAGTGCTTTCAGAAATAACTCATTGTTATTTACTGTCATCATCTCATACGTAGTCTTTCTTTTTCCACTCTTAATTTTGGGACGTTTTTATTATTTTTGGTATTTTTAACATCCTCTTCTATAACACCGGATGACAACTGTTCCCCTTCTTAATAAATAATTGCTTTGTGCTTTTCAGTTTCCAATCCCGTTCGCCTGAAAGTTGGAAAATCCTTACAGTGTGTTTGTTCTTAC
Organism: Noctilio leporinus; assembly: GCA_004026585.1. Taxonomy (NCBI): domain Eukaryota; kingdom Metazoa; phylum Chordata; class Mammalia; order Chiroptera; family Noctilionidae; genus Noctilio; species Noctilio leporinus. The sequence continues at coordinate 80,573 of PVIW01000174.1, read as the reverse complement.
AAAGCTTAATTTATGGGCATCTGCTTACTGAATTTAATCTCTTAATGTGCATGCCCTCTCCACACTTGCTTCTTCTTTCTCTACTGACCCCAATTCTCCTCATTTGGCTTTAAAGGGTCTAAAGTTGAAAGCTGACTTTTCAATTTTGTTTTGGGGGACGGAAAGGCTGCAGCTCTGCCTACGTGCATTCTGCACTTTTTGTGTTTTCGTTAATGGCTGGGATAAAATTTGCTACGAAAAGCATCATTGGATGACCAAATCTAGCACAATAATCCATTAGGTCCAAACTCCTACACGTGTCGCCAATTTGCAGAACCAAATCAAACTTCCCTGCTCCTCCTTTCCCTCCTCTAGTCTGACCACAGACTTGCAAAAGCCTCTACCTGGATTGTCCTCATGCTCCAAAAATACTCTCCCATTCTACACTTCAAATCCTATCCTTTGTTCCACATACGACTTAATTAAGAGTAGTTTGATGTAAGTCTCCTTGTACATAATATGGATAAATAACTTCAGCTACATTTTGTGCATTCCCAACCATTTTTTTTTTTTTTTGTATCAAACTCAGATAAATTACATTTTATCTATGTTATTATCTTTCCATCATACCCATATTCTGGTGGCCCTTACTACCTGACAGACAGAATTCAACTCTTTTTCCACTGCCATCTACATAACCTTTAGCCATCAGCCAGTATTAGCTTGCACCTAGGATTTCAAATGATGTATATTTCTTCTGAAAAAAAAACAAACAATGAATACCAACAAGTTTCCTAATTTTCTAATCAGTGCTTATCGTACCAATCTATTGTATGTGGTGCATGTGTTAAAATTTTCAAATATAAACTATACAGAATAGAAGAGCTTGAGCTACCTGATGGCTACCAGCTGACAAATATGATGAAAGTGCAAAAATGAAGGATTTTGCCCCTCCGGTGTGGAACAGAATAAGAGAGTTAAGTCATAATACTGAGTAATGTGCCTCCAACCAGTAGAAACTGTTCAGCGGTTCACAGCATGATGGGAATTTATCTGCTGCCCTTTTATTTAAGTAAGTGGGAATCTGCACAAATAGAAAGGGACTTCCCTAGGATCAGCAAGATTCATGGTGAACCGGTCTAATTGGTGATACTTTCAAGCACCACATATCACAGGCTTTTCTTACAGCACCAAACGTCCCTCCACTGACACACATTAGCGGGCAATGTATTTATAAAACTGTATCAGCCCGAAAAGAATGAACAATGACTAATGTACAAAGTAGTCAATTACAGGCTTCAACTTTAAACAAGCATTTACAATGAAGATTAAAAATACTATCTTGGCTACTGGGTCATTTTCCAGGCTACTAACGGCGAAACCATGTGTGGAACATGCTTGCGAGGTAACCCTCCGGATTCTCTAAAATGGCGGAGTTGTTCTTCGACTTGAGTTTAAAACAAAGCTGTTCTACAGAGAACCCGTGAGCTGTTTGCCACAGGTGATCTGAAACAAGAGAAAAGGGGGAAGTGGGGTTTATTTTAAAGGCCTGGATTTGTCTGTCTCTGAAACTGAAAACTGTAACCTTACTTTGGTTTAGAAAAGAGCAGCGGTTGAGCTAGTGCCGCATCTCCGTCGGCTCCCAGCGGTAAGTAACAGGAGCCGATGCAAACCACACGGAGAAAGTCAGGATGGTCTTCAACAGCTACAGAGAAAGTTGGCATGTTCCCTGCTTAACAAACCACCTCTCAGGACTTACAAGTAATCAGACACAGCGAAATCTGAAAGTTTCGCTTTCAGAAGGGCTGTCTTCCCTCTCCCGATGGCACCCGACCAAAATCTACACGCGAGGAAAAGGCAGAACAGAAGCCTAGCGCGTGGGAGAACATTTGCAGCCTGAGTCCACTGGTTCTAGTTCCACACACTGGTGTGATGAACCATCAGAGCAGGCTCTTGCACGTGCCATCTGTACTTTTGTGACTATCACCAAACCAAGGAGAAAGAAGTCGGCAGTTGCAAACAGTGTGCTGATATCCCCAATGACTTGCCACCACTGTGACCATTACTATGAAAATAAGTCAGGTTGACCTAGTGCAAGATTCCATTGCTTAGTTATAAAACAGATCGCTGGATGTTAACCCACCCTCTTTCTGTGGCCAGGCCTACCTATCAGTTTAATGCCCTAGACTAGGATCCCATTCTTAAAACTCCTTGGGAGCTCACACATGACTCTCCAGGGATCTTTGCCACAAAAAACTGTGTCCCTGAAAAGTTGTCTTGATTCTAATCTTGACAGACTAAATCTAAAGGTATCCTTTGGCAAAAACCCTCTGTGTAAAGGAAGTAATTACCATTTATCTTTAGTATTAAACCAAATTTTCATATAACCTTCATAACCTATAATTTAATATCTGACTTGTCTTGCAATTTTCTTTCTTAAAACTAGCTGTAAGTGAAGGGACACCTTGGACTTTTGTCCAGGTAATTCTAAGATTTTCATTGTCGTGTGTCTGTTTTGAGTTATTTTCTCACAAGGCCCAACAAAGTAGCCAGTTAATAACTATCAATCAATAGCAACTTTACTCATCATCATATCCTATTTATTACCTGATAAATTTGGCTATTCAATCACACAGCTCTAAACCAAAAATCACATTTGCTTCTCCATTCATCACAGAAGAACCATTTGTCTTAAGCATTTTTCCCCAGAGAGCAGAATATTAACAGTAAAGAAAAGGATTCACAATTATAGAAATGGCCCCAATTCACTCCCCACACCCACTGCAATCGTAGTAGTGAACATGGACTGGGTGAGTCCAATGTTCTAGGCACCCCTCTATGCCTTACATATGCATTATCCCATTTATTTTATCCAACAATCCTACCAGGTAGATTTCAGAATGATCAGCACATAAATGAAGATGACTCGTAAAGTTAAGAGTCAGAATTGAAACCCAAGAGTGCTCACCGCTAAGCATCATACTACTCTGCCTCCAGGCTTGACAGAGTGAAAGGGGAGATTCAGGGCACGTTTTCAGATCAAACCCAACAAGAAGAAATCTAATAAATATAAGATAAATTCCTATTCTACACAAGGACATGGAAAGCCTGTTATTACTCTTTATTACTTTCACTATAAAAAACACTAAATGATTTTAGTGGACTGCAAGCTCAATTTTAAGTCAATCCTAAAACATGGCATATAAATGGCATCTTAGACTGCATTAACACCAAGCAGAAAGCAAACCCACTACTGATTAATCCAGATCTTGAATACTGAGGTAAGTCCTGGATTCACCACTTGGAGAGGAAGAGAGACTAACTAGGACACATGGAAAGGACAGTGATCAGGAAAGGAGGTGGCGTAAAACGCTATTCTATATTATGTTAAATGTTTTCCAGTGCCAGTTTTGAAGGAAGTGCAGATTATCAACCTGGGAAGAGTGTGGAAAGAGAGACAATACACAGTCCTCTATAGCTTCAGAAGAAAAAACTAGGATCCCAGGCTGACAGCTACAGAATTGAAAAAAGTGATGAAAGTGTGAGCTGTCACAATGCAATGGACTGCCTTGTCAGGAGTGACTTCTCTAGCGCAGGAACGAGTGCCTGTTGGGGACCCACTCATTCATAGTGTCATCTGTGTACGACAACTTTGGTCGGGTTGCATCCAGAAGGAGCCCTATGCTGGAAGGAAAGCTGATATAAATCAGAAGGATTACAAAAACTCAAGTTCCATTCCACTTTCAAGAATCTATGATGTCTTCCCAATATAGTAGATAAATTAGGACTCTGAAAAGAGTGTTTCATTCTAACCTGCCTTGGTGAAAGAAAGGAAGGAAGGAGGGAAGAAGGGAGAAGGAAGGAAGATAAAAGGAAAGAAAGAACTTAAAAATAGCATATTAGGGATGAGTGATGCAACACTGAATACAATTACGTGATCAAATCAAGAATTATCCAAGTTTTCTTTAAAATGCCAATTTATGTGTATGTGGAAGAATGTGAGATAGAGGCTTTTTACTTCAATTTAAATCTTTAGAGAACAAAAATAATTAAGCAGAAAATAAGTTCCTTTTTCTCTTTTTTGTTACCCATTCCCATGACTCCGACTACCAAATATGGAATACTGTACACCAGATCTGCAGCCCAGAGCCACAAATCAGTCACCCTCAGACATCTCAAAAACCCATCATGTTCAACACCAAATTTATCATCTTAATCCCCTGTGACCTTACTCCTCCTCCCATATCACACAGCTCCATGAACGGTACTGCCACCCAGCAGGAGGCTCAAGCTGGTCACCTAGAAGCCACGGAAGACCCCCTTCCCCCATCTATAACTGATTAAATTCACCCATTTCCTTCGGTGTAATGTCACTCAAGCTCTCATCTTCCTCTCTCTGATTCAGTTCTATTTCTCATCATTTCCTCTTGCAATTGCTTTAATCACCTCCTGAGTAATCTCCTTGCTTCTCATATTGCCTCCTATTCACACTTTGATGACTGATTGTTTTGCCATAAATCAGATCATGTTATCCCACTACTTTAAAAATCCTTGAGTTGTCACCACATGCTTCCGTGCAACTTCAACTTCCTCCCACTACCATATAAAAAAGACCCTTAATTTTTCAGGGACTGGGATTCGAATCCAGCATCCCCTGCCATGCCTTCCTCTATGGACCATAGACATGCCAGCCTTATGAAGCTAATTCAGTCCCAGGCTTCCTGTAATTCTCTAGCTCTCTCAGCTGGGAATTCTCCTTTTACCTGGATAGTTCTAATTCATCCTTTACGGCTCAGCTCACTCATTATCATTTATAACAAAATTCATGTTGACTTATCCAATGACCATTCCCAAGCCCCTTCTCTCCTGCCTGCCTCTGAATCACAGAGCCAGCTAATGCTGTTAAAAGTTCATTTCCTCAGCTTCCCTTATAGCTATGAGTAGGTATCTGCTAGGGATTTGGCCAAGACATGGTTAGCAGAATTCTGCTCAAGGTCATAGGAACCTTTTTTTTTTTTTTTTTTTGGTCTTTTCCTAATGGAATAGGATAGCTGTAGGTATAGGTGCAGGTCTATTTCTTCCTCCCCTGTTTCTTATCATGAACTCTGATGTGCTGCTGGGGTATCAGCAAACACCTCACATAAAACATGCAAGGGGAGAGAGAAAGCCGAAGAATGAAAATCAGCATGTTGAGGAGGACAGAAGGAAGGATGGGGTACTGATCTGCTGAATTCACACAAGTGAGCTCCTACCTCCAGATATCCCCTTGGGGGAGGGGAGAGCCATCTTTATTTGACTAATCTGCTATTATCCGGCGTTTTCTAAGTTGCAACTGAACGCATACGTAACTGAGATTGCACCTCCCGGAAGTCTTCCCGTGTTTTCCACAAGTGAAGCTGTGCAGGGTGGTTAGGAACAAGGGGTCTAGAGTTCAGCACACACAGGTTCGAATCTGGGCCCTGCTACACAACACCAGACAGGCACCCGACCTGTCTTACCCTCAACTGCCCCCTGTAAACGGGAGTGGCAATGCTTAACAAAGAGGTTCACTGTAAGACGCAAACAAGACGTGGAAAGTACTTAGCAGCTGCCTAGTGCTCGGTGAACCTCACACCACAACTTCAGCCATTACTGTGAGGCTCAGATATATAATCCAACAGCACCCTGTGCGCACAGTGATTATTTCCCTAATGCGCGGATTTATAATTATCTGATACCAACCGAATTTCTTCCACAGACTGTGGGCCACACTGAAAGCAGGAAAGGCCAGCACATCACTAGCTAGTGTCCGACCTGGGGCCTGTGGGACACAGACTTTCCACAAGTATCTGTCGGGTGGATGAATGAATGAACCAAAGACTAATGTGAGTGCTGAAGTTTATCATTTGGTTAACTTCTAGTACAAATAAAATCTGTATACATGGTTTATAAAACTACATGTACTGAGGACCATATGATTGCAGAGATGCTGATGACACATTAATTTTATTATTCAAGAAGCCAATCGAACTTACTTTTAAAGATTTTATTTACTATTTTCAGAGAGAAGGGAAGGGAGGGAAGAAAAAAAGGAGAGAAGCATCAATGTATGGTTGCCTTTCACCTGCCTCCAGCTACGGACCTGGCTGGAGACCTGGCTTGTTACCTGGTTACATGCCCTGGCTGGAAATTGAACCAGCAACCTTTGGGCTCACATGACAGCGCCAATCCTCTGAGCCACCAGCCAGGGCTCCAATGAAACTTTTAAAGCAGTAAGATATTCTACTTTAGTTTCACAAATATGTAATTTGCCCTTTCCTTCACTGCCATAGTCCTCTCTTTAAAAATCGAGCTAGGTCATGAGATGTAAAAACTGCTCATCATGCAACAAAGCCAAAAACCGGACTCAAGACCTGTATCTTCTCTTCTCTCCCCCTTTCAGTTTAACCTCTAAAAAAGCTCTCCCTCTGAATACATACTCATGAAGAAGTTATAAAATTAGCAACCCTCACTGTTTGGGAGGAAGTTAATGGGGGCGGGGGGTGAGAGGTTTGGTAAGTCAGCAGTCTCTAAACCCTAGAATTCCCCCAAACATTCCTTCTAAGTAGCATTTTGTCATCTACCGTTAAACCCATACACAATAGCACTATAAAGGAATGCTATTTAAATCTGACTGCTAAAGTATGTTACCTCATCAGTGACCACGGCAAAACAAACTGTGTTTGCTGTAAAAACCCGCCCTCCCATAGTCATGAAGATTGTCACTCGTACCAGGAGCATCTTCTCCCACAGGGAGGAAGACTCCATTGTAAGAAAAGGTGAGCTGCTGTGGTAAAGCTTTTAATAAGTGCTGAAAGTTATGTTATATTATAGTTTTATAAGCCTACACTAATTATTTAAATTACCCAGCTAAGTGTACACTACTTTACACATCCTGCCCCTTAACTAGAAAAGCCATTGTACTCTGCCTGACTAATGGACCATGTCTTGCACAGCTAAATGGCCAGCAAAGGCAAAGGTTTCCCCGTACACACACTCGCCAGTGTTAACGCAAGCCCATTCCATCCCCACAACCACATTCCACCTTGAGGAACACCGGAACTAAGGAGGACATCTAGGTATGGACAATATCAGCCCATTAGGGCTATTTTATAAAGCTCATTTAACATTGGCAAGAAGCATTACTGTTCAGTGACAATTGTAAGAACAGTGATTGCTCATTCTTATTCTGCTCTGCTAATATTTTATTTTATTATTATTATTTTTAAGATTTGTATATTTTTTAGAGAGAGGAGAAGGGAGAGAGGTAAAGAGGGAGAGAGACATCAATGTATGGTTGCCTTTCACCTGCCTCCAGCTACAGACCTGGCTGGAGACCTGGCTTGCAACCTGGTTATGTGCCCTGGCTGGGAATCGAACCAGTGACCTTTGGGTTTGCAGGCCGGCACCTTATCCACTGTGCCACCAGCCAGGGCCTGCTCTGTGAATATTTCAAAGAATTCTGCTCTGTGCATATTTTAAAGAAGTCACACAGAGGCTTCTTTTTATGCTAGAACAGGTGTGAACTCAATTCTACCCTTAAACTTGTATCAGCTCAGCTGAGAGAACAACCATAAATTTTTATTTAAGAACTAAATAAAACTCATGGGGGTACAGAGCAAAATCACTAATAATATGCCTTTAAAAGGCAGTGAGCAAGACTGCTTTCTTCTGTTTTATTTTAATTTGGTGTTCAAAGGTATACATCTTTAGAACTGTTTTTATTTAGAAGTAACAAAAAATTTTAAGTGCTTCCTCCAACCCCGAACCACATGTCCATGAGTCAGGTCAGTAACAGAAATAAGGAAACCAGGGTTAAAATAAAACATGTCTTGTCCAAGATCGCAAAAAGATTACTTAGCACACTACTGTTGTATTTTCCCATATGTAGTTACTATGACATCTAATGGAGATTGTCCACAGCTAAAGTGGTCTGTCAAACTATTTTAATATTTATGCTTGCTGCATCTCAATTTCCAGATAATATGTGTAAGATCATCAATAAATAAGAGAAAGGAAACTCTGCAATTAAAAAAACCTGAAGACATGCAATATAAATCATGAATTTGATCCTGCTAGGGGATCACTGTTTAAGACTTCCAAAAATATGGAGATTAGGTTCATCTGCAATCACTCAGAAGTTCTGAAGGAGACAAAGTCACCAATAATTTTCCTCCATGATTCAGTATTGTCCAATTAAGTACAATCAGTTACACATAAAGAGTTTATGCTCACACCCAAAGCATTCAGATTTGGTTACTGAACTGTTAAGAGTACAGCTTGGTCTCAATAGCCAAGGTGAGAAAAAGGCAAGAGCAATTAGCAACACAGTCATTTCAGACTGAGCCAAGCCAATGCTGGTAACACAATGCTAGAGAACCGTCCTTTGTGATCAGAATGTTTTAAAATTAGCTTTGTATGTGTCTCTTTCTTTCTCATCCTTCTCTCCTTTTGTCTCTACCCTTCTCCACCAAGTGTTATCAGATGTTACACACTGTCTATTTTCATTCAGCTTTAATATGGCCCACGAGGGGTTTGCATTTAATTAATCACTTCACTTTGTGCCAAAATTCACCACATGATTCTCAAGTTGGCATAACACTTTTGCCAAGCTGGTCAGATGAAATAAACAGAAAAATAGTTTATATAAAATGAAAGTGGGTATAATAATAATTCACAGCAACTGAATTCAAGGTCCTCCATTTAAACACAGAGTAAGTCAGTGCTCAGATGGGAAATTCCATCAGAGTCCTAAAGGTGGCCTAAGGTCAAGCCAATGCCCAGCTGAGAACAAGCCTTGCACTTCCCCATATCAGGCTTGAGTGGGATTTTCAACCTACTGGAAAGCTTTAAATGTTTTATTTTATTTTTTAAAGATTTTATTCATGATCTTTAGAGAGAAGGGCAGGGAGAAAGGAAGAAAGGGAGAGAAACATCAATGTATGGGTGCCTTTCACCTGCTTCCAGCTATGTACCTGGCTGGAGACCTGGCTTGCAACCTGGTTATGTGCCCTGGCTGGGAGTTGAACCAGCGACCTTTGAGTTCACATGCTGGCACCTATCCACTGAGCCACCAGCCAGGGACTAAATGTTTTGTTTTAAACATAAACAAAATAACCAGTTATATTTTACACCCATATAAAAAGAAGCTTCCTTACAGTTTTCTCTATTAATAAATGTGTGTCAAGTAACTGAGAAATAATAGTAAACAATCATTACAAAGATAAAACATGTTTGGGCTCTAGTAAGTGTTTCTGAGTAAGTTTACTTTCATTCCAATCTATGTTCCATATATTTTTGCAACTGTTGATCAACAGGCCAGATATTCTGCAGAATAAAATCAAACGAGGTCTACTAAATGCCTCTTTGTACTCCAAAATAATACAGTTACTTAGGAAAGACTCAGAAACCCTTGGGAGCAAAGGGAATAAGAAAATAATCACACCCAGAGGCAACATGCTATGCCAAGCTTCTCTGGAGAAGAATGAACTGAGAAGTGGGAGAAATGAGGGTCTCCAACGCATCCCCCAGAACATGGAAGGTACACATCTCCTTGATGAAAAGCATCCATAATGGTCACTCCACCACCTACAACACAGGCAGAAACACCTCAGCTGTCACCCCTTGAACGCCACACTGACGCATTTTCAGCCAAGTGAAACAATGACACTTGAGAACATTTAAGTTGGAGAGAAAAATGGCTGGAGGAAAATATTTCAGAGGCTCTCATCTGACTACAACATAGTTTTCACAAAAGAGGTCCTTCTTTTACAGGATTGCTGTTTTGGCTGAAAAAGAAATCTTTTCATTGTGGTCTTGATGTTTAGAGAACTGGATTTTCTATACCATCTCTACCAGTTCTTGCCTTCCATTCCAATCTCATTCGAAAGAAAGGTGTTTTAAAACTGCTCCCACTGATGCCCCGAAGAATAGAGGCTTTCTTATTGATGTATATTAATTTACTTATTACACTGTTTACAATGACTATGGGAGTAGGTGTGGCAGATATCACTACCTTCACCTTAGAAATGTGAACATTGGGGCTCCTGAGAAACTGATCCAAGTCTAAGACCACAGTGACCACGAGCCTTTATTCCATCATGCCACTTAAGTCCTACTACAGTGATTAAAATGGAGGTCCCTTGTTTGTTTGGTCCCCATGCATGCAAAGAAAACGGGCTTATTTGTGTTGAAGATCAACATAATACTTTTTGTCTTCCACACACTTTCACTGCCTTAGGCTTTGCAGACCCTGTGCACGCACTGACGTTCTGCTGGAGCTGAGGGGCAACGCGAGCTTGGAGAGGTGCATGTGACCCCCTGCCCAAGGATCCAGGCGGGAATTCTGCTCACTGATCAATGCTACCACAGGTGCATTTTAAGCGCCACACTTATACAAAATTCAAAGGAACCACTGTTCCACTGCAAAAGTTTACTGCTAAATAAAAACAGCACTGTGGATTCCTACGCAGCTTACCTTTATTCAGAGGGCCCTCGCCCTGCCTGCATTCCCACTGGCCTGACTCAGGCCAGGACCTTATTCAGCAGAGGTGGGGGAGCTTCTGGCTCCAGGTTGGATCCAGCTCTCACCACAATTTCATGCAGTCTTGGCAGGGAGACGAAAATTCAAACTTGCTTTTTGGCTGCACCTAATCCTCCACATTAAAGAACAACAACTACAATTGTGTACATATTAAAATAAAGCAGGGTACTTTTTGCCCCAGGCAGTGGGCATTCTTGTCTAGCGCTTCCTGGCAATACGGCAGGTTGGTGGAAATAAGCTCCTGGGAGACTACTTGCAAGGGAACAATCGCTGTCGTTTGTAGTGGCCTGTCCTGGGACCCCGCTGCTCCAGGCCTGCTCACATGGCTGCAACAGGAGGCGGTGCGCATGGGCACTGAGGTGAGGCTGTGCCAATGGCCACCAGAGAAGCTGGGGAAATGGCTAATGTCTGGAGCTCTGGGCCTGCGGCCCTGGACACACCAGAAAGCATGGCAGCAATTCAAGAAAGAGGCCTCTGTTCTGGGTGATTCTCAACTGATCCTTCAGAAATACAAAGGATTGTAAGAAATTACTACAAACAACTACAGGACAAGAAATATGACAATCTGGGTGAAATGGACACCTTTCTGGAAATGTATAATCTACGAAGACTGAATCCAGAAGCAGCAGAAATCCTGAACAGGCCAGTAACAACTAGTGAAGTTGAAGAAGCAATCAAAAACCTCCTAATGCACAAGAGCCCCAGACCAGATGGCTACACAGGTGAATTCTACCAAACATTTAGAGAAGAACTAACTCCTATCCTTCTCAACCTATTCCAAAACAATAGTTTATATAAAATGAAAGTGGATGGGGAAGAGGACAAAGGGGCAGAAAAAGGGCCTGGATATAATACATCAACAATAACATTTAAAAAAGAAAAAAAGAAAGTTCTAGGTGACTCTGCCTCACTCAAAGGACAAGGACAACGAAGGCACAGGCCTTGAGGGTGAAACGAGAACAGCACGTCTCGGACTCCTGCCCACGTGTGACACTCATGCCTCTACTGTCTTCCTAATTTCAATACTTTCTGTCAACTCCATGGGTTTTCTTGTTGTTTTTTGGGGTTTTTTTTTTTTTTGGTCTTTCTAATTTGTGGGCCAGAATTTAGAGTTGAGATCCAGTTTCTATTTTGCCTATGACATGAAAAGTTTGAGCCCTGTTCTTAATTTTCAAAAATATTCAGTTGAAAATTACATACTTTTCTCTTAAAAGAAATTAGGTAAGTAAGCCGTCAGTTGCTAAATCCAATATTCGTGCTTAATTTCTTTCTTGTCTTTCGCCATTGGGATTGAGTAGGGCGGAGAGGCTGCTGTGTCCCTTCCCATCCCCCACCGGAGCACTGCACCTGGGGCGGGGTGGCGGACTCGCCTTCTCCCACTCCTTTCTACATCCGGCCCAAACTTGACACCTGAAGCTGGGACAGTCATCTTGAGACAGTGAGGAGGACAAAAGAATCACCAGCCCGGACATCACTGGACTGCAAACCAATTCCAGCAGTGGCCTATCTCGCCTGACTTGTGGTCTGAGAAAAGTTCCTCTGAAGCCACCAGTCTTCACATCCGCCACTGCTCCCAAGCAAAAGCATTCCTACATGATCCAAACTGCTTTGTATTTTTACTTGACTCTAAAGTGGTTTGTTTTCTCTTAGGGTCAATAAATGTCTACGTGAGAAATCTTCCTCCGGTATTGAGAAGATCTACGCTTTTCTGTGAACTGTAGTTTCAAGTAACATTTTTCTGGTATCAGTTCTTCTAAATTGTACAAAACCTGGTTGACTCCATCTCGTTTGCTATAAAAACTGTTTACCACAGTGTTCATTACACTATACCCTAGAGTAGACAGCTGGGAACAAAGCAAGGGTAGTAAAAGAGGAACAGAAATATTTATTGATTGGACAAATGGAAATAAGTTATCTTATTAATACTGGAAACAAATTTTTTTTCCAGTAGCCTTTCAAAAAAATACTGATTTTACTTACTTCCTTATGTAAGTAAAACAATCTGTGGAGAGAGTCATTTTAAAGTGAAATCTCCCATACTGTAATATGGTCTGTTTCCTGCCATGGGTAAATACTGTGTATAATCGAGGATACAATACCATAGAATAAGTTTCTATATGGCTAGCTGGCTCTGGCTTACAGCTGTCTTCCTGATAACAGTGACATGGAGGCCTTGCTTTAATTTACGGGATTTTCATTCAGGGTTTAAACCATATATGTATATCTGATTCCCTGACTTACTCATGAATGAAACCATTCAACAGCCACTCACCGACGTTTCATAACTTTGTGCCAAACATTGGTCCATGCATCATACCATAATTCTCTTAGTGATATTTATCTTCAATCAATTCAATCCTTTAACTATAGATTTGGAATCCGTTAAGGTAAGGAAAGAAACATCCATGTGAATCAAGTTTTAAAAATTACATTTGGAAAGCATACCACTAGCAAAATTACTTGAAGGTGTCATAAAATAGAGATGGATGGATTAGAAAGGATGATCAAACATCTCTAAAGATGAAACAGAGTATAAAGACAAAAGGCACACCTAAAAGATCAATGAACCATTACATAAGAAAATTACCTCAGGGATCATCTAAAGGTCTCTTCCACCCTCTATTTAAAGACTGGAAAGTATCTGCCCTGGGGACCCTTGGGCAATTGTAGCAAAACTGAGAGTACAAAAGCCAGTTCTGAGTCCCAGGGACTTTGCTCAAAATCAGGATTAATAAAACCACGCAAGATGACACTTAAAATGGTCTTATTTGTGCATACTTTGGGAAGACATTTTAAATTTAATATATTTCAGTAATGAAACCTCCAAACAAGAAAACTAACCACAAATAAGCCCACTATTACACATTTCTTCTCTCAGGAATGGCTCATTACCATTTTATGCGTCCAACAAATAACAGATGATATCAAAATAATCCCCAGTTAAAAAGTGTAATTAGCCCTGGCTGGTGGCACAGTGGATAAGGCACAAGCCTGCAAACCCAAAGGTCGCTGGTTCAATTCCCAGCCACAGCACGTAACCAGGTTGCAAGCCATGTCTCCAGCCAGGTCCATGGCTGGAGGCAGGTGAAAGGCAACCACACATTGATGTCTCTCTCCCTCTCTGCCTCTCTCCCTTCCCCTCTCTCTAAAAATAATAAAATCATTAAAAAAAAAAAGTGTAATAAAAAACAACAAAAAGACAGTGAGGCTGCACAGATTTGCTCTTCACTAGTGAACTTGCAAGCAGCCTGGTACCACTCTCTCACTTCAGACACTTGAAAAGTAAACAGCAATGTCTACAGCAACATCCATACTCACAATTCCATTATTGTGACCATCACTACATATTATTTGTCCCCTGGCACTTTTGAACATCAAGTAATTGTTATTATTACACAGGTTTTCTTCCTTCAAATTGTTTCCAATGTTTATGTTATCTCAAGGAAAAAAAAAAAAGCTATCTGACCAAGGAATCAAGTTAAATCTTACCTATGCTTTAAACGAACTGTCTTTAGGGTCATTCTTTTCCTTTGTAGGTTAGTTTTCAAAAACAGTTTTCCTAATAAAAACCCCTTCGTTGGGTATTTGCAGTTTTAAAATGAAAAGCAACACTCCCTGTGTGAGCATCAACTCACAGTTGCCGTTTTACAAGAAGACAGTGCCACTTGCCTCCGCTACTGGGACTTGGAAAAGCTCACAACACTTCACCTTTATGCTGGGCTAAACTCGGGGTGGCCATAAACACTCTGAAGTAATACAAACCTAAATATTCCTGCTAGGTGGAGGGAGCAGTGGAACCGAATTATAATGAGCTAGCAGCTGTCACAATATGACCACAGTAACCAAATCAAAATATCAACTGCTAACCCAGATGAGATTCAAAGGTCATCCTATAAGCCAGCAGCTTTCTGCAGTTACGCCTGACACCTTGGTCTATTCCAGCACTAAAATGTTCCACTGAGGTAATTTAGCAACCGGTGCCTACACAGGGAAATTGCCCGCTGGTCTAGCAGAGGACCAGCAACAGGGCTAGAACCAAAACCACAATAAGGAAACCGAACCCTTCACAAAGGGACATGTGAAAACACGGCAGCTGATGTTGAACTGAGCTGCACCCAACCACACAGAAGTATCACTTTTCACATCCTGCTGCGCCGGTACTCCTGCTGGCAACACCCTCCCTCACTCTGATTTTCAACTCAGGCTTGGGAACAATAGAAGGAAAGTGCATCCTTAGATCCTTCCTTTGGTCAAAAAGGTTTAGCTGGACAACATATTGTATCCCGTTGTAAACGTATATGGACAATTACCTGCGAGGTTGAATGCTTCGCAACATACATACATGCATAAATAAATGAATAAGTAAAGTTTTTAAAGTCCATACTCTCTGCATATAGTTTCCGCCAGAAATTTCAAACTATTCCAGATATTTTAGTCCCCTTACAAACAAGACTCAGGTCCGTGGCCTCTCGCTCCTATTAGTACGTTCTGAAAGCCACCCCCTGACCACTTGGATATGTTTAATAAACTATTCAAAACTGCAGCAAACCAGTTCCCAACAGATCAGGTGTACAGTATTATCGTTAATAATCACAGGTAGTCACAAAGAAGAAGTGGTTTGCTCTCTCTTCAGTACAAAACAGGACCCAGAAATTCAAACAAGTAAAAACGCAAAGGGACCCAATGAAGGCAGAGAGTGAGGGCTCAGGAAATGTCCAGCAAAGAATGTATCAACTGGTCAAGGCAGACAGTCAGCTGTGTGACTTGGTGCTTCAACCTCTCAACACCTCCACACTCTCCCACACCAAGAGGGAAGCAAAAAGCCATGCACACTTATTTAAAGAAAAAAAAAAAAAATCAGGGGTTTGCTCTTTTGTCTAGTTTATGTTCTTCTTTAGAAAATGTGCACGTCTAAATCTTGGTACAACAACTCAAACTACAGGCTGGAAGAAGAGGAGTCGTGCAACCTTATAAACCAAGAAGTGTCGCTAATTTTTCTAGCATAGTAAGTGTGTACGTGCACACACCTGCACAAGTGTCTTGTGTGCATTTGTTCACTTTCCGTTTGGGATTCAGAAGCTACCAAATAGGGCACTATATTCAGATAAGAGCTTATCTCTAAAAGAGTAAATTAATGAAGTCACTCTATTATTCATAAATTATAACCCACTTTTCATAAATGAGATATACAAATAAACTGAGTTTTATTATTTGGGTGTCAAACATAAGTATTATATTATACAAGCTAACATTTACGCAAAACCATTCATGTGAAGTAACAAAGTTCGGAATTGTAATAAAGGGTCTTATTAGCATAAAAGAGTATATGAGCAAATGGTAGCAATTCCTGTATCCGTTCTCCAAAATAGTGTACTGTCATAAAAAACAAAATATATAATATTAATTCATCCCCAAAAGAGAGAATGGTTCATTACCTTTTTCTTTTCTTGTAATAAACTAAATATTACTTTTTTCTTTTCTTGTAATAAACTAAATATTACTAAGTAAACAGTTTACATTTTTTTAAAAATCAGGTCATCTGCAGTTAATAACTCTTTCCAGTAAAATTACTGTCACTTATTTCTGTAGCAGACGCCTAATTCAGTTATAGGCTTGATTGATTTGACAATAGAGAATCTGGTCCAATAAAGTGGCTGATTTATTTCTGATGCTATAGCTTTTACCCTAATGTGACATCATAGTAGATTGAAGTCTTTTGACGTGTAGAGAAATCCCTGCTAATTAATGAAAAGCAAAGATTCTGAGAAGGGATATTGGAGGCTTGTCAAAACCTTACATTAAGGTCTAATATGTTCCTTTTGATAGACTGAGAACTTCCACAAAGATCCTAACACAAAGAACATGGATTTGTACACAAAGAACAGTTTAGAATATACCATATATTTTGTGAGTTCAAATTGGTCCCTATGCTAATAGATCTTATTTTGTGTCTTTGTCTCCCTTTGTAAATGGTTGCCTTTAATTTCTTGAAAATGACCTATCTTCTCTTTGTGAAGATGCAGCGTCACACCAAGCATCGCTCATCTCAAAAGTGGCCTCATTTGAAATAAACAGCAGCTTGACAAAATCAATGAGAATCTTTGTCCCGGAATCTAGCCCTGAGATACTCGAGCAAATGAAGAAGGCGTTTGGGATGTGAGAAATGATAAGGGTGGGAAGAGTTTTTAATGTAGCATCATAGTCAGCTCTCGAAAAATATTTCTCAAAAATTCTTCTCCAAACTAAAAATGCAAGGTCTTTCACAGCTATTTAAGTGCCTTTTCCTCACTTTTCCCTTTCTGCACACTGCACCATGCCCTCCCGCTCCAAGGGTGACTTCCCTGACCCCAGTCTGACACTGCACCGCTAATGTCAGATAAACCATTTAGCCCAAGCACAATTCTTTTCTGTGCAAAAATCTGCTTGAGGTGGAAAAAGTAGCAGTTTGTAAACAATAAAGAGCCATGTTTCAGACCAGACAGCTTATCTAACAGAGAAGCCCTTTCATTGGGAACAGTGGGTGGGAGCCCCGGACATAGCAGCATTTCCTATCACAATGCAGGGGACTGGCTTGGCCTCCATATTTAAAAGAGTTTAATGGGAAGGAGGGCAGACAGATAAAAGAACACAGCTGACATCGACTTTCAGCTTAAACAACAACCAAGTGAAAAGAACTCTCTAGTCTAGTTTTAAACTCTGGTCCCCTTATATTTTAAATATTATTTGGATTGAAAAGTGAATTTGGTTGGTAAAATAGTTGCCTATGAGGACACAGGAACAAAAACAATTATTTACTATCTTTGTATTGCTTGATGATTTCTGTAATTAATTGATCAAGTTGTTCTTTAGGAAACCTTTTTATATGAACTTTTAAATAGGCGTAGTACTTTATTCTATTTTACTTTAGCTTGCCAGAGGATAGTTTAAATATCTGCTAAGGGAGTTCTTTAATATACTCTTTAAAAGGTGCTACTTCTCAAGATTTTTAATTTTCAAATTAATATTTTCTTTTTTATGATGTTGGGTGAGGATGAATAGAGAAGCAATGGTATTAGAATTTTAAATTATTACTATTGCCACTAAAGTTGTTCTTTAAATTTTAAGTTGATAAATATATCCAGCCATCTGCAGGCATCCTGAAAACAGAAAATGTGTTATACCTTTTTATTCACAATAGATTAGAAATTATAATAATGAAAATTTTAAAACCTGGGATTCTTGGTTTAGCTACAAAATTCAAACGACATATATAAGAAATTTAACATGTTAAAGTAAAAATAATAGCACAACTTTAAGAACAACCTAGAACCAAAGGACAATTTCGTGATTCTCACATTTGGGATGACGCACAGGGCACAACATATGCCATTCCCCATTAAAAATAATTGCTAGTTCTTCTCTGCTTTGTCTGTTTATGTTAATATCTGCAGTTCTTTAGAAGGGTTTAATGGTGATGTGGGGAGGAAAAAAGAGGCTGAAATTTAAAGATTACCTACACCTTAAATTAGGAGTATTGCTTCCAGGCTTAAAAGCTGAGCATTTGCAACTACGGCTTCAGAATGATACAACTGTGGCCCGTGTGTTTTCTTGGAGTATCGTCCAACAACTGGCACCAAGAAACTAAACTTCATTTCTTGGTGGATTCTCAATAAAATTTGGGCAAGTTGAGAGCTGTACTAATGTTAAAACCTCCTATTTACTAGAACAAAGATCTTTTTTTTTCAACCAAACGTAAAGTAACCAGCTATTAAGACATTCTAAGGCACTTTATGAATTACCTCTCCATTGTGTAGGTTACTGCTGTCCAACACCCTACCGTATACAGTCAGGCACGAGTAGGAAGGTGTCTCAAGCTGCACAGTGTGGCTCACAGCACGGTAGGAAAATGACTGCCTAAACCACTAGCCCTGAAGTTCACCCTTTGGAAAATACACAACCAGACTGTCGAGTTCAACCTGAAGCCACTGCTCTGACTTTAGCACAGTAAAGCTACTAAGCACACTATGCCTATTATTAAAGGGGTTTGCATAACCCATTAATAAAAATTCACAGCTAATACTGACTGTATCTCATTGCCAACTGGCAGGCCCAATATTTTAAATATTCACCACTTTGATTTCATCAACCTTTATTTAGGAAACGACTATCACCACACTGAAATTGTGATAAGTGCTTTATGTCTAAGAAAGAAAACGTTTACATGCAGAGTCCATGAAATTCTGTAATTCCACATGGTCTTGAAACTTAGTTCTTTATGCTGTATTAGCAAGCAGAGACTACTATTTTCCTTCAATTTAAAATTATTATAG
Source organism: Noctilio leporinus (assembly GCA_004026585.1). Taxonomy (NCBI): domain Eukaryota; kingdom Metazoa; phylum Chordata; class Mammalia; order Chiroptera; family Noctilionidae; genus Noctilio; species Noctilio leporinus. Next base: position 61,724 of record PVIW01000174.1, on the reverse strand, counting down.
AGAACTGACTAAAAACCCAAGTTCCTAAAACGACATAACATTTGTCTGGGCTTGCGTTCTCCCTTCCAAAGTAAAGCATATGCATTCAGAAAAATCATACTAATTTAAAATTCGTCTTACTTTGTATTCTGGAATTGACAAAAGGTGGAGAGAGATTGTCATGTGAGCCAAGGTCCCTGCTGGTCATGTGGTCATAGGGAGTCCCATCTCCATAGTTCTGTAAATTAAACAACAGCATAAATTTCCATTTTACATGAAAAACAAACTCAGCACGTAAATACACCCCTACTACTGAGACCTTTCTGATCCAAAAACCTTGAGTTCACCACTTTGACCCGGGAATCTCATCTCCATGGGAACAGTAGTTAAGAGAGGGCTCAAGGGTTTCCAGAGTTCAATTTCTCCTCATAATTTTGTGACGTCTAGGGAATAAATATAACAGAACCAACTTGCATGAAGTTGTTGATATGATCAAACGAAAGAATGCATATTAAACACCTGACGTATAGAATATATTGTAAATAGTAAGTTATTATTTTGATAAGCCCATATTATTTTCTTAATTACCCATAGCCTACAGGGCAGAGCCTTTGAAAAAGCAACATTTGGTTTTTAGGACATTCAAATTTCAATGTTTTGTTATAGTTGTTATGGTTGAGAATTAATCATTCCATAACCAATTAACATATAGAATATTAAAATTATTATTACGATAGTACTTTGAATGAACATCACAACTTTAGTATAAATAAATTAGTACTTCTGGATTTGGACAAAGTGTGGCATCAATAAATGGTTTTAAAGCAGACATGTTGTCATTATTATGATTAACTCCTTGTTTTATGGGGAATTTAAACATAAAATAATGTTTTTAAAGGCTCACTTACTTTTCATGGAGGAATTGATACCATATAGCAAAGAGAATCATGTATATTATATAGTTCAAATTTCAATCTGCTAAGGTGAATTAAGCAACCGAACAGGAAAAAAAAATTACAGTCATTCTGCTCAGCTGGTTGCACTGCCCATAAAGACTAAGTCAAATTTACTCAGAGGTGTCAGTTGGCACGTGAGCCAAAGGGCAGAACCTGCCCACATAACAAAGGCGGACGCTGCATGAAAAAGGAAAATGCGTGCGGCTCACCAGGGAATAACTGGAACCCTTAAATATCCAAACCAACCTGTTTTCAATTGCCTTTCCTCGTTTATAAAAATGATGCTCTAATCTAATGCTGTCAACATGTCAGTGTATAGAAAGACATCGCATGACTAGTTTGGGTTTTATACTTGTTCTATGCCAAGCACTTCAAAATACTAATTATTAAGTGACCCCATTCTAAAGAAGATATTCTAAATGTTTAATATACATTATCTAATTTAAACCTCAGCAGAGTACTACAAGGAAGCTGATAATATCACCATTTTAAAATGAGAGAAGATCTGGCTGGTATGGCTCATGGACTGAGTGTCAGCCCCCAAAGCAAAGGCTCACTGTTTAGGGCACATGCCTGGGTTGGGCACGAAAGAGACAACCATACATTGATGTTTCTCTCCCTTTCACCTTCCCTTCCCCTCTTTCTAAAAATAATATAACAAATAAATAAACAAATACAGTAAAATGAGAAGGGACTAAGGCTGTATGGGTACAAGTCAGCCACAGCAATCTGTCCCATGCACACTCCCTGGATTTAGAAAATACAAATTGCAAAATATTGAATCAAACTATTCAGCAACACATTCCTTTAAAAAACTTAATGAACATTAAAAAAAAAAGTCAAGATGATTCTAGAAGGACCTTGTTCTCAGAAATATAATTAAAAGTCCTATACGGATTAAAGGGAGAAATCCTAAGAAATTAAGGCTGAATGAACTAAACAGCAGAGGGAGGCCCTGTCACCCGCTGCACTGCTGTCAAAGGGAACGGATTTATTTCTGCAAGTGCAGACTGTCACATGAGGAGGAGGAAAGATTTCCTCAACCCATCCATATCATGCATTAGAATGTCAGGCTCGACAGCTGGTACAAGGGCTCAACAAAGTTACTGTTACGCTTAGAGATCCTGCCATACCCTGAAGACTAGAGCAGGAACCACAGGCCAAGGGAGATGGAGAAGTGAGTAACTACGGCTCACTGAAATGTCCTCACTTGGACAGCTTGATTACCTACCGTCCTTGCCTCTTATGACAAAACAGAGACCTACCCCCAACCCAAATTTATGTGAATGCTTAAGAGTAAAATGTTACCCTTCCTAAAGAATGCTCCATCTATACAGCTGGTTAGGGGATGTGCAGATGTTTATTCAGCTATGTGCTCCAAGTCTATTTTTAATTTGGGATTACATATATATATATATATATATGTGTATATATATGTTACATATGTATATGTATATGTATATATATGTATATGTAACATATATATATACATACATACATATATATATATATATATGTGTGTGTGTGTGTGTGTGTGTGTTATGAAAGCTGATAGGGACTTTAAAGAGCCTAGAAATGATTCTGATGAAGACAGATTATTTATCAAATCATAACTATTTAAGTTGGAAGGAACAGAGAAGATCCTTTGGTTCTACTTCTTCATTTATGTTATGAAAGTGAAAATCAAAGAGGTGAAATAACATGCCCAAAGTCACGTACTTATAAAAATACATATTGCCTTTCTCGCCACATTTCATTGTCTTCTTAATACATCCAAAGTTATAATCAAATCATGGAGAAAAGCCATGAAAAAGAGTAGCAAAAATATGAGACCACCTAAATGAACGAACCTCACTGGTGACCAAAGGGCACTACTGGTGAAGTAATAACATGTTTACAAAGTGAAATCAACGCAGATTTATTATGTAACTTACACTGATAGGCTAGGCCTTTGTACTATATCTTCAGAATTATTTAGTAGTTTATTTGCACCAATGTATTACAGGAATAGTAGGATTCTTTCCAAAGGTGTGCCATCTACAGAGAAATAACTTTCTATATAAAACTAGATCAATAACTGGCAAAGTAAGGCCAAATATTTAATGAAGAGTTTTTCTTCTGGTTAGCAGAAGTAGAACAGGTGTCAAGTTCAATAACAGCATCCAATAAGAGAATGAAAAAAAAATCCACACACAAGCTGATCCTCATTAAACTTAGTGCACATATATATCTGTGCAGTTGTGTATGTGCTTGAGAGAAACTCACCTTCACTTTGTCAATTTACATATGTGGCATGTCTGGATGTGGGAAAATGATTAGATATACTTACCCTGGATGGGCTTGGATGTCCTCCATTCCCCCAGGACCCTGAGCTACTTCTGTCTTCTACATCTAGGGACAAGAGAAAAGTTCTTCAGGCTTTCTTACAGTAATTCTTTCTTTTTGTATATGCACTTTTAAATTAATGTTTCAAATTAATCTCCTGTTGCCTTTAATTAAGAATCAGGCACAGGGCTACCACGATGATAGTGCCTTCTGACCCATCTACTGAAATTAACTCATTTAAATTCACAGCAAAAATGAACTGGACCCTCAGGAACCAGAGGTACGAACATGGAAATTACTTCCATCTTTCACAGTGTTTCATAGCCTCAACTTTTATAGACATGAAGCTGCACTTAATGTTTAATTTAAACCTTTTAGACAAAATAAATATAAAAATACACCAATACAACGTTCATACAAAAATAAAATTAAACTCAGGTATGTATTCATACTAACATCAGCAGGATCCATGCCATAATACCCTTCAACACTCTTTGTTCTCTAGCCAAGGCTTGTCATACCAGTAACAGACATGCAACAAAATACACAGCACAAAAACAATTCGGTTATCTACTTCTGCCAGTTCACTACATGGAAATTAGAGTTTTGATTTTAAGTTAAGGCAACACTGTCTCAGCTTTTTAATTTTTTTTTTTTTTTACACAGACTTGGCCACTTGACCTCTGATCCTTAATCTGGGGTTGAGATGTGGAAAGTACAGTTGGCAAAGTTTCATTTTGATAAATGATGATGAAGAGGTCCACAGAAGCTATAAGAGAGTTGGACTTCTTCTAAAATCTGTAGCAGTAAAGTGCTGATGTTGATCGGATTGCTAAATGTTCAGTCGGTGTTTCACATGGTCTATACTCGGGACAGAGAGTGTAACAACCACGTTATCCTATTAATTGCTTGAAACATAAAAGTGTTTTAAAATTTTAAAGATCAGTCACTCTATATTTAGAAGCGGCTTTGAGATTTTTGATGAAAGGCCCTTTGTAAGTAGAAAAAGTTTCACTGTTCTATTATTTTGATCACGGTTGATAACAGATGGCCATCACAAACTTCCTCTGACAGAATTGAAGGAGGAGGTGTGAAACTTGGGTTCAGCAGACACAATCCCATTTATTGTGTTTCCTAACATTTCAGTGATATTGTTTATTCTCTTAATGCACTACTGCCATTCCTTTTGTTACTATTTTATTATCAGCAGAAGTAATCATAGTATAATTAATTAACTTATTTTTTTGATACAGTGGAGTATACAACATTTTAGAATACCTTAAGAGATGGAAAAACAACTAGTAGGACTCAACTTGAATTCTTTCTTTCTTAAAATTATTTTGGTTTGGGTTTCTTTTTTTTTTTTTCTTCAGAAGAATAATACAACTACAAACAGATGTCCTCTGTGGACAGCTAAAATCAGGGACTGTGAGTTTTAAGGAATGTCAAAAAAAGCTCTGGGGAATACATTCACTATGGAGAGAAGATGCAATCCTTTCCCCAAATCTGCTGTCTAACACCCCGACCTCCTGGTCTACCCTGTACATGCTGAACGGAAGTACATCTCGAAGGGAAGGAACTTAGAACCCTTTGGACTCGCACAAGAGTAAGTTTTGTAGCCTATGTGGTCTTCTTCATCTTTAAACCCCCCCCCCCCCAAAATCACATATTTCTAGCAAAAACAAACAAAAACTGTGTAAGCGACGACAAAATCTCTCAAACACTCACTGCATCTTTTCAGAAGTCCTGCATTCCTTTAACCTGAAATGGCCAACTTGGGTTAACTGTAGAAATTCCTGCTCTTAAATTTGATCAAAAACTAAGGGAGGAAAAGAGCTGAATCCCTATCTCTACTATAAGATGTCGTATCATTTGGACACATTTTATCTTTTTCAATTTCCCAAAGGGAAGCAGAGACAAGGAGGAAAAAGACCATAGTAATGCTAGGCCCATGGTTCTCCACCAGGGCTAATTTCGGCTCCCAGAGGACATCTGGCACTATCTGGTGACATTTTGAGTTGTCACACCTCTGGGAGCAGGAGAAGAGGTACAGTGGCATCCTATACACACACAGAACAGTCCCCCACAACAGAAAATGCTCTGGCCCCAAATGTCACCTGTGCCAGGTTTGAGAAGCCCTGCTCTGAAGGCAAAATCATATTAATTAAAGAGCAAAAAGAAAGAACTGAGTTGGAGAACAGATATACTAAAATTTTATTTATAATTTAGTACAAATTCTTACTAAATACAGAGTGACATGCATTTTTAAGGCTGACGTGAGCTGGAGTGTTTCAGGAGACCTTCATATACATGTTCTGTCCACAAAATAACGAGAAAATGATGGTCCACCATGCAGCCTGCTAATTAATTAGCAGGCAGATAAAACACATCAGAACTTGAGTATTCCCAACTGGGCTATTTCAAAAGTGAGCAATCCACTAATTAAAAATGCTAGAAGTTTAGTTTTTTCCAAACACGTTAAATACTGGCTGGGTTCCTTCCCAAATAGATGTTCAACCAATCAAATCTAACTGCTCTTTTGACATCCTTTCCCATTTCCACCTTTCTGATTTCCTGGCTCATGCAGGGCACCTTCCGCCCTTTTACTGCTCTCTTCCCCACAGGACTTTCCATCTCTTAGCTTCCTGCTAGATTTAGAAGGTAACGGCAAACCTCTAGCTCTCCAAAACCTAATAGAACAATCACATGACTTCTGATTATATTTTTATCTTTGAAATTCCGTATTATCTGTGTAACTGGTGTTCATTCATCCATAGTAAGAAGACACAAAACTAGAGCACAAAACTCATAATGAATGTAAGCATGCTACTTTTACGTTCTCTGTTCCTATCTTCCCTCTCACTGCGTTTCATCAGGCTAGCCAGTAAGTTAGGGGCATTTCCTGAACAACTCTTCCAGCAAGTCTCAAAGTGCATCAGAGGACCACCCTGCATCTGAATCATGTGATATATTCATCAAAAACCTGCATCTTAGGGTCCGTGACTAGCTATCTGGAGACAGGGCCAGGGGATGGGGAAGCTGTGCTTTTAACAAGGTTCCCAGGGAATTTTCACGTACACAGGAGTTGGAAATCCACCACACAACTCTACTGCAACACAAGACAGGTACGTGCCCAGCATCAACAGTTTCATGTCTCACTCCATTTCTTTAAGTCCCTGCCTAGGTTGCTGGATTCAGTAACATAAATACACACTCAAAGCACATCTGCATCCCAGTGGTTCTTGCCCAGAATCACTTTTTCTGTAAACCCTGCCTGCACTTGGTCATTGTTACGCATCTGAACATTGCACACATGTACTTTTACACCTCCAGGTTTTTGTACCTCTATTCCTCTTGCCTAAACTGTTCATCTCTGAAAAAATAATAGCAACTAACATTTCGTGAGCTTCAATACGTGTCCAACTCTGTTCTAAGTAAGCACTTCAATGCAATAATAGTATCTCCAATTTATGCATGAGAAAACTGAGGCTTAGATGGGACAGACAACTTCCCCAAGGTGGCAATAAATGGCAGAGCTGGCCAACACCGGTGCTGTCCGTGCTAAAAGCCATTGAGTGTTTTCCTCCACCCCAAAAATAACCTCCTGGTAAGAACTTCAGATCTCCCCATGACAAACTCGAAGAATGTTACTTTCAATCATGTCTCCCCGGGCAGAGCAAATGTATTTAATTTGGCAGTTTATGCCCATTCTTGTGTCCACAAAAGATTACAGAATTATACACAACACCCATTACGTAGAAGTAAATATTTGATACAATCAAGAGAGTGGAAAATAAAAGTAGAAAAACAATGAGACCAGGGGTGTGATGAACTTACCAGCAACATGCACAAGCTAGACAGGGGGTTAAAATCCTAGAAGCTACCGGGGAGACAAAGTGAAGAGCGAAACAAGGTTCACAATGAGCATCGATAAAAACACACAAGCTGTTCAGAAAAATCCATGAAGGCCATGAATGAAAAACTTCCTGGGACAGAAGCCATCTAAACATTTAGCTCTTGCCTCTCCCTTCTTCTGTTGCCACCTCTATCCAAGATGAGAATAAATAACAGAAAGACAATAACCGAGGCAGGAGGAGGGAAAGGAGGAAAAGTGGATGACAGAAATTACTCTCCCATCAGGCTGAAATGACCTTGATTGTTCAAGGTTTTTCAAATTTATTTTACCCTAAACTAGGAGAGACAAAGTAACTTTCATGGAATTGACAGCTGCTTTGGGAGGTAGCCTGACAGTCCACACATTTTCATGAGTCACTCTAACAAGTCGGGCATTTCAGGGAGGGTAAGAGAGAGCTAGGATTAAACACTCCATTTAGAGAAAAGACAGAGACATAACTTAGAATTTCTATGATTTCCCATCAAAAGTCATCAAAGTCATGATTTGACTTCTCAACTTCCATGAGATCGGAACTGTCAGGCCAGACAAATTTGAGGAAGCACAGCCCTGGGAGCTGGGAGGGAAACCGGGGTGTTAGCAGCACCTGTATTAACCAGCTCCAGGGGGAGCCAACCCCCAGCCACTTGGAATCCACCACTCTTGTCAACCGTAAGTAAGTGGGTTTCATGTCCATTCTTGGAAACAGCACTGGCTAGGCTAGTTGGATAACTCTCCCATAAAAGATCACTAAAAATGATGAATTTAAAAAAGTTTAATCTTCTTTCAAATACCAATCAGCTGACTATAGAGTAAGGATTATCAAGCCAAAATCAAAGTGAATGCTGGGACCCAGGAAGGAAGAAAACACATTTTTCCCTGAGGATATCTGCTGGTCTGAAAAAGTGAATGGCCTCTTGGGTCTAAGAGAACTGAAGTGAAAATCCAGGATCCACCCTAAGTAGGTATCTAACAGGAGATAAGGGGATAATAGTATTTCCAACCTCAAACACTTATTATTAAAGTAAATGAGGTCATTAATACTTGCTAAATACTTAGGAAGTACCTGGCCCACAGCAAATACTCACTGACCAATATCTGCCATGAGAGCCTAAAATTTACTAATAACCATCCAAAATCTAAGGTAATTAAACCCCATAAATGTGTAAAATTGTGATCTAACCTGTTAAGCAGAACTCGTGGTCATAAAACTATGGCCACGAGTTCTGCTTAACAGGTTAGAGACTTGCCAATATTCTCCTGGATTTTTGAAATAGCCAATACGCTTGGTGTAAACCAACCTGACCTTGTCCAAGAACCTCAACAGCACAATCACAGTGAGAATTCATTAGATTTGCTTTGTGGCTTAATTTACCTTTAGAGTATCTTCTTTACGTCTCACCATTTTAACATATTTCTGTGTGCTGTATAAATGATATGCTGTCAAAAGTTATGTATGCTGACCAACAGCCCAAGCTAAATATTATGGACATCTAAACTTGTTTATTGAAATAAACAAATACGAGAGCTACCTAACTGATTATTTGTGGTCATTAGAGTTGTGCATTGGGTCTTTCCATACTTCGAACCCAGATCATACCAAACACCCAGGGCCCTATTCATGAAGTCAGAAAACAACCAAAGTAGCTTTTTGCATTGCTCTTGAAGTCTACAATCCCCACCTTTGTAGAAATAAACCAATCTCCCAATGAAAGCTTCTGCACACTCAGGATGCACTGGGGGACTGAGGCTGTTTTTCCTGGAAAGAGAGTCACTCTGAAACATGTTGAAGTCTACACTGTCTTCAATCCTCTGCTCCGAAACAACAGACACTATTAAATATCCTCCACATCATCATGGAGACTCACAGACTGCGTACATCTGTGGCTCCTACTAATTTCCTAGTCCAGGAAGAACCCTTGGCTCAGCCCTCCACACAAACTGAGATGGCATATGCTCTCCGTCAGTGCCAGATGAATTTAGAGTTCAAAATATTTCATCAGCAAAGAGCGTGTTAAGGATGTGCACATTTTCATTAGCAGCCAGTATAATAAGAGCTTTAAGTGGAGGAATCTGAAGTCAAATTTGAGTGCGAAGGCAGAGAAAAGAAGAGCTGACGAGCTTCAAATATTGAGAGACAACGTCGGCACTATCACGATCGCTTCTTCCTGTTTCTAAGAAAGACAGGATGTACTTCATGATGAGGGACCTAAGCAGTGAGTGACAGGGACCTCCAGCCCCTCCCAAACGGGCTGAGCAAAGGACAGGGGCTGTGGTGCTGGGTCCCACACGTGAGATTCTTCAAAAGCAAAGAACACAGTCCCTGGCTTTCCGCTTTCACCACCCTGTCAGCGCTGGGAATTTGCTTATCAAAGAAACCTGAAAAGGTCAAGTACAAGACGGTTTTATAGTTTATATGTAAACATATAAGTTGTATGAAGGGTAAATGTGGTATGCTTGGGGGGGGAAAGTACAGAGGGAAAATTTGTTCAGAGAGGGATGATTGTAGTATGTTTGTCTTTATTAACCTCCAACTCACACATCCATTAATGTGTCCTTTAGAATACTGTTGAAAATAATAGTATTTTCCTTACATTAAAAAAAAAAAAAACTAGTTTTAAAAAATGTACATGAAGTAATCTCAGATATTTAAAATATGAAGTTAATTGCTTTTTGGTGTTATATAACAGTAAAAGCATCTTCATATAATATAAAATCCAGACTAATCTTCATATGGCATGAAACTCAGAAACTAAATAAATGTGTAATTAGTTTGTTATAAACCTACCAGTAGTGTTCTTTATTCTGAAACTCAAAAGTCTTCTTGAAATTCAAGGTGAGTAAAAAGCTATATTATGAAATTGAGACAAAAGTAACCTTTAAGTCTTTACACCATCAATCCACATAATTTGGAAGCATCAATAACAATCTAAGTTGAATAAAATTCTAACATGAAATATGGAGACATGGGTACTAGTTGGCACTGCTGCATTTCAAATGTGTGACACTAACTGGTTAGGTTCTTTTTATTAAAAGGAAGTCAGTCCTTCCAGGACCTCATCTTTCTAATCAGGGCCTCAGAAAGTAGAGCCATGAATAATGAGGGCAAGAGTATCAGTAGAGTGAGGTTCACATGCCTCCTTTGACTTCCTAACATGTAACGAGTCTCAAAGTACTAATAATAATGTTCAGGGAGTGAGAAAACTGATTATTTCAAAATCAGTTGACAGTAATAGTTGAAAGAAAGCTGCCTTTCTGAATCTGAAGACTTCAAAATATACCATCTAAATCCAAAATTACATAGATCAGCTTCAAAGTACCTAAATTAAAAGTGAACAGAATTTGGGGAAATTTTTAATTAGGTGTTTGGTACCTCTTAAATATGTATTTACCAACAGGTGTCATAAAATGCGAGAAACAAAAGGTAAGATACTTTAGAAAAATAAAACATTAAACAACAAAGAAAGAAATTGTAAAATGTGCTTCATTTCTAACAGTTATGCATGCGTTCTTCAAATCATGTATTTAATTTTACGGTGCAAAATCCATAATACTATGATGATTTAAAGTACACAAACTGGAATTTAAAATCCCTATTTGATAAATAATTTATTACATTTATTCTAATGGAGAGGGAAAAGGAGCCAAGATGAAACATATAACAGTTTTATCTTTTCTCCCCCCCTCCCCATGTCTCTGCTCTCCCTGGGGTGCCATTTGTGAGGTTCCAGGAAAGGGCTGCTGGCTTAATTGAAATATTTGTGAGCTGTAATTGCTCTGCATCTCCGCAATGGCCCACTTCTCCCAAATGGCATCCATGCCCTTTGCTTTCTTTCTCCTTTACCTTCTCTTCCCTTTGGTACTTTCACTAAGTCTACTTCTGGTCTCAACTCATCTCATCCCCTATTCCGCAGGCTTGACTAATCCTGGTGAAGCCAAGCAGTTTTCAAGGTTCAGAACTCTTTCCTAAAATCCAGTTTTCTACCCACAGTCCCTTTTGTTTATAATAATCACCCCCATAAACGGATCTTCGTTTTAGTCTTTCAACATCCCAGCCTTCCACCTGTGTTTAACACTGCAGCCTCTGACCTGGCAATGACAAGCAATCAATCTTACATGTTATCTTCAGGGGTCATGTCTTAGTTTTAGGCCAATTTTCTTTGTATTTAGGCTCAAATGTGCAAACCACACTATATTACTCTGCAAAACATCAATGAGAAGGCTTAATTAAGTAACACTGACAGATAAATCCATTTCTTTTGCAGTAATCAAATCAAAGCAGGTTGACATAACACAGGAACTTAATATAATTATTCCCTTGTAATTGGAAAAAGGCCCTTTACTTCTCATTAAAGCAATCTTCTGGGTACTGGCATAATAAGAATGCTCAGAGCCTTAATACTGCCCTATAAAAGTCTCAAGATACAGACCCCTTAAGCAAACAAGGCAGATTATCTAATTCCTTGATCACAGCAGAACATGTAGTCCCTACTGTTCTAAACTACTAATTCTTTATCTCTGCTGCAATTAAAAAGAGGTAAATCAGTATCAAACACATAAAATGAAAATTGTAAAAATGCATAAACTGCTCAGTTTTACAGCACCAGCTCCACATGTATTTGAAGGGAAGTCGTCCACTAAAAATGAATTTGAAATAATATACAAATGTACAATTGTAACAGCTTGAATTGGGAGGTGGGGGAAATCTTCTTATTTTTACTTAATGGGCTCAACAGAATGCCTTTTTCTAAATAGTCTGATCCTCAACCACACAACAGAAGTTTGATGACCGGAATTATGAGAGAATAGCATTTGAAGATGACATTGCATGTGTGTGGTATTTAAAGACCAGGAAGTTACTGTCCCCTGGTCAGCTGTAGACCGCTCTGACCAGGTTGAACCCACAAAGAACGCAACAGTACACCAAGTTCATTTCTCCACACTATACAAAGTCAATTTTCATCCTTCCACTCCAAGTTTAGGAATTTTCTGCTATTTATCTAGTAGCACCTGAGCCATCTCCAAATAATTCAAGCACCTCTTTCTGAAAAGAAACCTATAATCTAGGGTTGTGATTCTGAAATGTGGCTGACCATCAAAATACCCCAGGAACCTCAAAAGAAAAAAAAAAAAAAAAAAATCACAGATATCCTGGCTCCATCTGGAAAGTAATCAAGAAGGGATCAAAGGTTAAAGTCTAGAAACAATGCATTTTTTAATTTTTCTTACACTTCTCTAACCTTTTATTTTTGAAAGTGAAAGCCATGTGATTTGCTGTGTCTCCCATTGCAAGCAGACCGTACCAGTAACAACCTCTTATCCCTCAGTCCTTCTGTGTCTATTCCCCAAGAACAAAAACAGTACAGTTATCAAAATCCGGAAATCTCCCTTTGACATAATGCCTTTATCTAATCCATAGTCCATGAATGATAACTGATCTCAAGTATAATAAACACATTTAACCAAGCACCACCAAAAAAGAAAAAAAAATCCAGGATTACTCACTGCATTTAATCAGCACATCTCTCTCACTCTCTCATCCTTTTGAATCAGTAACAGTTTGTCAGTCTTCCTTTTCCTTTGTAATATTGGCATCTTTTAAGAATACATGCCAGTTATCTTGTGAAATTGTTTCTCAATTTGGCTTGATCCATGCTTCCTTCCCCATGATTACATGCAGGTGGGCGTAATACTACCTAAGTGGCCTTGTCTCTCTCCCAGGACGTCACATGCAGAGCCACAGGCTGGCACAGGGGTCTGCCCTGTTGTTATGCTAATGTCCTCGCCTGGGCAAGGTATTATGGGAAATCTCCACTGTACAATTAACAAGTTTTCCCTGCACAACTAATCAGAAATCTATAGGAAACACTTGAAGACTCTCGCAACTAATTTTTAATTATGTTCTTTATACACAAAAGTGTATAAAGTAAAAAGTGAAAATTCCCTTAACACCCATTTCTCCTACCTTCATATCAGTGATAACCCTCTGCGACATCCCACGCAGCCTCACAGAACCTCTGGTCTGTGACCAGCTGGTTTTTAAACCCACAGGAATGCAGAGCAGGGAATGCAAAACTGACTGAAATTTCTGTCCTGTCTGAATTGGTCAGAAATACGCCTCAAGCGTTTGTTTACACACAGGTGACCTCCCAATGGATAAAATTCCTAGTGATAGAAGACGACCTTGGTGAGGGTGAGGCGGACAGCAACTGGAATAGATGAAGACACGGTGTACTGTTAACTTGGGAGGAATTCAGCCAAGATAAAGACAACCTACTAGTGAATCAACGCCATGCAGAAAGCCAAGTGAAATCATCCATTCTGGAGTCAACGCTGCCCCGAATGGTCTCTCTGTACCACATTCTAGAAACCACCATGTACATGCAACGGAGATCTGCCATAGCAGCACTGCCCAAATAAAATCCGATGGATTCAGAAGTACACTTACAACAGACAAAAAAATCTAGTGTGGTTTTGTAAGCTGGCAAAAAAAAAAAAAAAGTAAGCCCTGGCTGGTGTGGCTCAGTGGATTAAGCACCAGCCTGCGAACCCAAGTGTCACTAGTTTGATTCTCAGTCAAGGCACAAGCTCAGGTTGCAAGCCAGGTCTCCAGGCAGGTCCCCAGGTAGAGGCAGGTGAAAAGCAACCATACATTGATGGAAAAATAAAAAGGGAAACATCTAAAACTTTTTTTAAGTGATAAGTAAACCAACACCTTAAAAAGAATATATTCCCGCATTTATAGGTCAGGCATGTAAATAATCAGGCCACAGTCAAAAAGTGAGGAGAAAAGTTTAAACGTAAAAAGGATTGTGGGTAAAATAGTTAACTTATTGTCATCATTATAAGGTGGGAATGGTCCCTTTGTAAACTTTAGGTAAAGCCCATGTTATTTTATAAACAGAACAGGGCCGGTGGATTTCAATTCAAACTTAGAAAATTTTCCTTCCAATTCCACTTTAGCCAAATACCTGGGTAGACACTGGCAAAGGTTTTTCTTAGTTGGGCTTTTAAATGCGCATTTTCTGTGTGTGTGTGTGTGTGTGTGTGTGTGTGTAAGTCAGAGAAGTCTGGTGGACTTTTTATCTCACAATAATGTAACCACAATTTTGTATTACGCTTTCTGAATTCCAAAATGCTTTTTTATGTTCATCTCACTTCAAATGACGTATCTGGAGTCACTGTAAGTATGAAATTGGCATCAAAAGAAGTTGCATACTTAAGTATAAGAAAACGAACACCATTTTTTCCAAAGCACGGAAACAAACATCAAAAACAGAGAAATTGGTAGTTACCTGGTATGAGAGGCCGTTCCATTCCCCTCTTTGATTCTAACAGGTAACAGGATACTTGCTGTTCATTAGAATACTTGCAAAAATAGGAAACTTGGGTAGTATTGTAATGCCTGAGGTTTTCTATCTGGCAACATACACTTTTAAATCACATGAGCAAGGAAAGCGTGCGAATCTCCCCTCCAAGCTGCCCTGTGTCCCATACCACACCATCCCACTGACAGGACGTAAGCCGGGCACTGGTTTGCGAAAGGCCCAGGGTAGCGACTGCAGGTCTGGTCTATATTGACAAAAATGGACTGTCACTTTCCTCTCTCCCTGCTGTGACTCTCACTTTCACTTTCAAGGGCTTTAAAACCCTCTCATAACTAAATAAGTCAAAATACATCTGCGTTCATTTACTGGACCAGCTTTGCAGGGTCAGAAATGGAAACGCATTAGAATCAACTGGTATTTTCCTAAGCTTAGATCGACTGAATTCCTGGGAATGAGAATTTTGTTCTCTTGGTAATTCTGCAACTTGGATGCAGCCTGCCTTTTGCCCGTCTGATAATGGATTACTGCTCAGGAGGAGGTGAGCAGACACGATGCGCTGGTCTTACAAATTCACTACGTGGCGTGGTAAAAACCTGTAACTCTTCCTCAGGAATGGAAGAAATGTCCTTAGTTTGAAAGCAGATAGACGCAAAGGACTGAATAGTGACAATAACCAGGCATCTTGAGAGAAAACAAGAAGCTAGGAAGGGGTTCGGGGAAGCCAGAGCTGTTGGGAGAGAATAATGATTTATCTGATGAATTAGCAGAAAGTTTGATTGGAAGAGATGCCCTGTGAACACAGCAGAGATTGCAAAGCTACTTGAAGATGTTGTTGTAGGAAGAAACGGTGCCTGCCAAATGTGGTCTGTTACAGCACAGGCTAGCCATGAGTGGCAGTGGGAAAATCGCCACTAAGCCAGATTTTATTTGATTTGTACTGATGATTTTTATTAGAATACATGGATCATTGCTTCAACCTTTCCATGTAAAACCAAATCAAATTCAAAAACTCACACATCAGTTACCTAACCTTATGTCATTCCGTCTGCTTTACTAAAGTTGAGCCACATTTCAGCTGATCGGTCCTCGATAAATCGTTCAGCTACTCAAACCTGTTGGGCCAAATTCTGGGAGGCAAGTGGCACACAAAAGAAACCGCTGAATTTGCAGTTACAAATAAGAAAGCTAAAGGCAAGACATACTGTAGGCCTTGCCTTATAAATACAGAAGGGAATCAAAGCAACATATAGTCAACGCAAAACAGGACGAAACACACTCTCCTCTGGGCATCAAATGGACTGCCTCTTACCTATCAAAGACCCACCTGCCCTAAGCACCTTTTTCACATCAATTCAAGGCTCTGTGCAGGACCTCTGCACAGCAGTCACTCTGCAAAGTCTACAATCATACGGCAGAGGAAATCTAATCAGCTTTACAACGTAAAAATAATAATCAGCTCTACAAAGTTATAACCTTCATGGTAACAATTTAAACTATTAGATAAAATAATACATTTGCGTAAAGCTTCTGTACTATTTACGAAAAACTACTTAAGGAAAAGAAATGAAATTTAATTACATGAAACATGGCAACAGGTTTCCAAGGAAAAAGTCCCTGTATCCTACTTCCACCGTGCCTTTACCTTATCCTCTTGGCATTAGCATTTTCTTCCTTCCCAAGCAATGCTGCAGATGAATTACCATCTAGATACCCATTTCTAGTTAAAAAATCAGTTCCATCTCTCCCCAAAACACTACTGAAATGCATGTTATTATCTTCTCTTCAGAGCAAGTAAACGACCTGCGCAGGCCATCAGCATCCTCAAATCCAACGTCTTCTACAGGCTGAGTAGAAAACTCAATGCCTCTGAAAACCAGTGGTCACCACTCTCAGGTCTCTGGTGTCACCCTCTGTGGCTAAATCTAGACTGTTTTCCCCAGTTCTCATTTCTGTCCACACCCCAACCCTGACCACACAGGAAGTCTATGTCTCCTATCCTCCTCTGCAGTAAGGTGGGATCATGTGACCAAGACTTGGTCAAGAGAATGAGAGAAGTAATGTTTGCCTTTTCCAGTCCTGGCCATGAAAATCTGCCCTGTAGTCCGTGCACTTTCTCTTCCCACTCTGTTCCAGCCCCATGCAAAGAATCTAGAGAGTTCCTGGGGCCCTAGTAGGTGGCCAACCTGAGGCATGAAAAGAAGACCTGAAGGACTACCGGGAACACTGCCCACCCCACAGGTCTGGTGACACCAGAGGGAAATAACCCTTGTGGTGTTAAGCTACTAAAGTTTGGTGGCTGTTTGTTCCAGCAATTAGCATACCCTGACTAATGCATCCTCCAAAGCAGACTTCTGTGAATTCCGGCGTGATGGTTCTGCTTTCCAAGCAAAGCAAACATAAGCAGTTAGAGTTGGCACTAGTCAGAACTGGGAAGCAGGGGAAACTGGTCTTTGAACTATCCCTCTCTCCTTTTCAGACTTGTTTTCCCCTCTTAGCACTTCCTCCCTCTGAGCACCAAATGTTCTCAAGGCTGCTCAATCTCATCTGTCTCAAGAAAATCAACCCAGTACACTCATTAGCCATTCCTTCTTCCAACCGTTATCTTGCAACCAAGAGTGGAGAGCTGCGGATTACCTCGGTGGTTTTGGAGAAATGTTTTAACATCTCCAGTCTGTGTCTCTTCATCTGTAAAATGGGAGTGATTAGATTCACCCTCCAGTACTGCTGTGATGATTAGAGATATTTTAGGAAAAACACTGCCATGCAACTTCAAACATAGAAGTATTCACTCCTATTTTTATTATAATTACTATTATTATGATAGCATCTACTTGACAAAAATTAATACAAAATAGGGCTCTTTTTCTCTGAAATGTATAGCCTAGATTGGAAGACATAAATAAAGAGCAATCTTTGATTACTAAAAGGAGAATAAATGTTACAGAATTTTAGAGAAAGGCGAGTTATACAGGCTCGTATGTAATTCTTCAATGTTGGCAATACAGAGTATAGAAAGTAGAAAGAAAGCAGTGGCATCCTGGTGTGCTGTGCTGACATACAGATTAAGGTCATTTTAAGTGCAATCAAAATAGATGTCTCCTCATAAATAGAACTTACTAGCCCAGTTACGTGGAGAGTCCAGAGACAAAGCAGATTTGAGGGTTGATATATCTAGGAGAGTCACTACACTAGCAAAGACAACTTGGCTATCTTTCCACTATGCCAACTCCCTACCACCTTCATTCTAACCCTGGGACCCATCCATCATGGTCCTGGGATCCTTGGGACAACTTGCTTCCCCATAACACTGCTTACTTGTAGAGTTAAGTTTACAAAAGAGCAAAATTCCTCCTGAACTCTGCCTTAACTGAGACCATCATGGAACCAATCCCCAAATCCAGGGAAAATATTCATGGATTTATGGATTTGCACAGATGTAGGTGGAAATCTATACATACATGCATAAATAGGGGAAACCTGGCGAAAGGCTAGATGACCCTGGCTGGGTTAGTCCCTCACAGCAGTGCCCTGGAGACACAGTCACCCCACACAAGCTACAGGATACACACACTGTGAAGAAGACGAGTATATGATGAGCACACGTTAGGGAGACAGCTCTAATCGGAGATGAGAGCCTCAAGCATAGTCAGCGCATTAGTATATACTGTGCACAGTCTAAGCCAAGAGGCTTTTGGGAATGCACTTGCAAATCCTATCATGCTGCTCCCTCCTTTCAATATTTCAAAGTCTGCCCGCTGATGCCAGGGTGAGAGGAAAGCGCTTAATTACTGACCTCAAGGCCATCTTGGTAAGGCCCCCCGCCCCCTTGTTTTCTCTCCTCTGGTTATCCAGATCCTTCACAACGCTCCTGCACACCACTGGCCCTGCTGTGAACACCCTCTAAACGCACACACTGCCACCCTATGCTACCACTTGACGGCCTCACTTGGTCTGTCTCACCCCTACCTCAGCTCCCTGCTGACTATCCTTCCCAGGGGGAAGCTTTTTCCTGTCCTCCTGGTCCGGCGTCCCATGCTTCTCCAGCATGGACTGGACGTGTCACCGACGGAGTTTTGCCTTTTTCTGATTCCCAGGCGATTTGTCTCTGCCACCCCGCTCAATAAGGTGCATGACGACAAACGCTGTACCTTGTCCACTGGCCAGCCTTTCCCTACCCAGCACAGTGCTGGACAGAAGGAAGCACTTGGCATCGTCTTAGCTGAATGACTAGGCCACTGGCCTTTCAAATGGGATGTGCACACAGGAAAATGCCGAAAATGGGAACAGAATTCGTAAAGTTATGAAACATTCTGCAGTGCTCTTGTGACTTTGAGAAGGATAACCTAAGACAACGAAAATTCATCATGTTTCACTCCATCCTCTATTCACTGGAGGAATTAAAGCTAGGGTGCCATGAAGATGAGCTTAACGTATTACATGCAACACTTCTTTCTCCACAAGTTACACGTAAATAATAGTTGGTTCCACAAATTTTCAAATATAGATTAAGATTCCGCAGAAAATACACAGGTCAGTACTCATAATCCACTGAAACTCTTGCCAGCCACATGACGAGGGAAGAGAGAACGCACAATCTCAAGCTCAGTAATTTCTATAGTAAACGGCACTGAAACGGTCGGATTTCATACATGTTTTATCCCCTGACAGAAATAACCTTTACATGGTCATTGTAAAGGGAAATAGTTGCCTCTTTATGCCTACTTTGATATGCACAGTGATCTGATTCATATTACATAATCACTGGCCTCAAGACAGAGGAGAAAACAACTGTTACCTCCACAGTCAAACAGCCTTGTGCGATCTGGTGACAGCAGACAGAAAGAGGGTTAGAGGCACTCAGTCTGTGTCGCTTTCTTACACAGCAGTCATAGCTCAACATTTTTTGAAAACCTTTCTGCTGAAATTGCCGCACTGACAAACAAGAATGGCATTAATATTTAAAGTTCTGCTTCATGTATAATAATCAGAACACCATGGTCACAACAATAAACACTCTATAGCTGTTTACTGCTTTTGACTTTTCAGAGCACTTTCACACACAATATTTCATCTTGCAACTACACACATCAGAGAAATTCCAGCAGTGATTCAAGCCCTCAGGGAAAGGCCCTGAAAGAGCTGGGAAAAGAACTCATAATTTCTGTTAACCTTTCCTTATGCCAGGAAAGAGAAGTGACATCTTCACAAACTGAAACCCCAAATTCGGAGGAAGTTCTCTGTAGAAAATTATCTTGCAATTCACATGTCATTCAGAATCCCAGTTTCCTAATTATCAGGACTTTTCCCTTGGGTTAAATACATCCCAGAGGAAAACTCTACTACTTAAATTAATTCTGACTCGGAGAAACATTTTAAACACATTTTTATGTATTTCCCCCTTCACCTACACAGAAGCATAAAAAATATGTTTAAATTGAAGGTACATATAAGGAGATGAAAATATGTATTACTTTGTAAGCTATACCTGAAAATTCTCCAAGATAAAAATACGTAATCAGCTACTTAACAATTAAGCCACTAACGAAGACGGGGCTGTGGAAAATAATGGACAACTTAAGCCAACTCTGCACATCAGTGCAAGTTGCTAAAAGTTTACTTTTCTCTCTTTGTGCGGGACAGTAGGGAGAGTCAAAGGGAAGCAGTGGAAACCAGTCCGCATGAGGGTAGAAAAGCTATTATAAGCTACACTTTCACAGACTTAAGCCTGTATCTCCCATATGCTGTGGTAGAGGAGATAACACAGATTGCGTTGGATTATAGTAACATGAACATCAGTTCCACTTTATTCAAAACACCAGTTTACCAAAAGATGCAGTGACACCATTATCTGTCTACCCAACATTAGTCCCTCTTCTTCGTCGTAGACCAATCAGGGTTTTTGTTGCCATCATGTGTGTGCTTGTTCGTTTGTTTTCAACCGGCCACCCCTCCTCCCCGTGGGTCAAGAGAAGGCGACCTCACCTCCAGTTCCAGACAGGGTTCCTGGGTACCCCTGCCAGCCACAGACTTGCCTTCCCCTGTCAGGAACCAGCCTGAAAATGGACCCCGACACACAGGCCTACGTGCCACTGGGTTCCTAGGAAAGGTCTCTGGGTTCTAGAGGAGGAAAACACATCAGATTTTTCTGCTTGAGCACGATGCCCACAACTGCAACAGAACATCCGTGGCGTTCCTCAGACGAAGCCAGCACACGTACGAGGAAAAGCACCACACTCCTCAGCACAGGTTACATAAAGTCGTACATTTCCTTACATTTAAGGCCACTGAAGTCAGGGTTTGCTTTTGTTTCAGCTGAAAACATCCTCCAAGAAACAGCAGATCCTCAACAGCAAATCCCCCCTCTCTGAGAAGGGCTTATGAATGTAATGCTCATTAAGTTTCTTTGACAATAAACCACCATCTCTGGATAAATCTGGACCTCACCTACCAAAAGGTCATCATCTGCTGGCCACTCACATCAGTCCAGGCCCCATGCAGCAGGCATTATTCTTAGGAAGGATACCAGCTATGTGTTCCATAATCCCTCCATTTAATTCTCCTCTGCGCTGCACATGTATCTGCTCTCTCACCTTCTGCTGTCCTGCGACCCTCTCACAAATACCAAATCAGCCTGCAAATACTTAGTAAAGTGAACGGCTGCAAGAGGTATTGAAAGAGTTCCTTCTCCTCTATTCGCCAATATCAGTCTTACACACGCGGCCTTACAGCACAGCTAAGATAGGAGTGAGAGTGTGTGTGGGGGGCAGGGCTCTCCAGGTCCCAGGCCCATACATGGGCCCCAGGAATATCTAAAAACTCCTGATATTATTGCAAAACTTCCCTCACATATTCAGCTGAATGACTTTTTCTGGGGTAAGAACCTCTGCTCCAAATTAACTATTGATCAGCAAACCACAGTGTGTGAAGGCAGAGAACATGATCCCCTGATCTCCATGTTTCTTGTACCGGAAAAACACCTTTAAGTACTAATAATACTGGAATTCTGCAATATTTTGACCACCTAAAGTGTTGTGGACTGTCCTGATACCCTACTTCAATAGAAGGAAAAGTCAGTCTTGTTACTTCAAGATAAAGAAAACAGGGCCTCTCAAAATTAGTTACAAATCTGAGTTCAAATTAAGTTAAGGAGCTAAAACATGCACTTAAAGATAATTTACATTAGCCCTGGCTGGTGGCACAGTGGATAAGACACTGGCCTGCAAACCCAATGGTTGCTGGTTCGATTCCCAGCCAGGGCACATAACCAGGTTGCAAGCCAGGTCTCCAGCCAGGTCTGTAGCTGGAGGCAGGTGAAAGGCAACCATACATTGGTATCTCTCTCCCTCTCTGCCTCTCTCCCTTCCCCTCTCTCTAAAAATAATAAAATCTTTTTTTTTTTAAGGTTTAAAAAATAATAATAATTTACATTAGCAAAAAGTTTGAAGCGAAGCCATAAATGGCAAATAAACATCAAGGAATTGCGTCCTGACATGCTTTTGAAAAGGGAAAACAGAGAGAAAAGGTGGAAACACCTTCATCTCAAGATACACTGGAGAATCGAGGCCGGTTTTATTTCACTGAAGAGTCAGTCTAACACAGCAGCGAGAGAGAATGCGGAGGCCTGCCTCTTCTCCAACTGCAACGTGCAAAACTTTCACTAGGCCTTATTTGATTTTACGACTGCAGCCTTGACCAGCCTCACATCCTCTCCTCTCTCCTCTCACAATAAGGATCTGAAGACCAGCTTCCCTGACTCAGATTGGCCCTCCTCCCACCCACCATGAGCCACTGACAACTGTCACATCTCCTAGGGCCTCGGCAGTTCCCCATGGCTTTGGGTATGAAGTTACAATTCACTGACCTAGCCTTTAAGGTGCTCGGTGACCTGCATTCATCTTCTTTTCTGGTGCTACCCTGAATATCATGGCTATTTCCGTCTGTGTTCAGTCACATCGGACTCCTTACTGTTACCACAGGTGCCTCTGCTTCTCTGTGTCTTCCCTCTGCCTGAAAAACCTTCCTTCCCACTCAGTAAATGCTTGTAGAATGAATAAATGCCTAAGTGTCTTGAGGGGTGCACACACACACACACACACACACACCCTCATCAGTCCCTTACATGTATCTGTATGATATGCACAGGTAGAGCTAAGGGGTGAAATATAAATTCTGAATTCACAAAGCTGAAATATCACCTCCCCCAAACTAATTATAATTCTACAGAATGTGATCTTTTACTAATTCAAATTTAAGGTTTTAATTATGCAGGTGGTATATGACAAATATGATCAATATATAATATTAAGTGATTGTCTTCTCACAGCAAATATGAACTTTAATTTGGCCCTTGATGGAATATGGCTTATCTTTTTATATAATCAGGTCACTTTACCATAGAATGAGAAATTAAAATGTGCCCTGGTTTGTGGCTCAACGGATAAGGCGCCGGCCTGTGAACCCAAAGGTCACTGGATCGATTCCCAGCCAGGGCACATAACCAGGCTGCAAGCCAGGTCTCCGGCCGCGTCTGTGGCTGGAGGCAGGTGAAAGGCAACCATGCATTGATGCTTCTCTCCCTCTCTGCCTCTCTCCCTTCCCCACTCTCTAGAAATAATAATAAATAAAATCTTAAAAAAAAAACAACTTTATTAAAAAAAGAAATTAAAATGTGTGTATAATGGTGTATTTTAGACATCTCCAACTTTACTATACATCTATGTAAATGCATTGGCCAATATTTTTCTATCTACAATCTCAACTGATTAAGTTCAATGGCATTCATACATAAGGATTTTAAGAACCTATACTCTGCCCTCAAAAACAACAGAAATCACCCCCAAGATTCAAACCTTTACAGTCATTCAGAGTGTTAACTTAGATGTTACTTCCTTAGGGAGCCCGCTATGGGTACTGTGGAGGAGCATACCCAGTCCTACACACCCCAGGATCATGCTCACACCCCTTACACTACTCTATTATTTCACATTTATCACTATTCATTATTTAGGCGATAGATTGATAGGTATAGGCAGATGTATATATTTTTTGTTGTTTATTGACCCCTAACAGGGTGCAAACCTGGGACAGGGGGATGGTGGCCCAGACCCCAGGCCATTGTCTTGCTAAAAACTCAATGAATGTTTATTGAGTAAGCGGCTTTATTAAACATTAAAATTCAGATCTTGGTCATAAAAAAATCATAAAACAAAAACCATGGAACTTGACAAAATAATTATCAACTAAATGCAATTTTTCATATCAATGTAAATACATCATTATAAGGAACAATATAATAAAGAAAGCATTTTTTCCAGTAAGAGCTTTATACATTTTTAATTAAGTCATTACATGTTTATTTCTCTAAAACATTGAGTAGGATAACATAGAAAAAACAGAAAAGAATGGGATGACAACTTAATTTGGAACAAGAAAAACTATTAGATGAAATTCACAAATTATTACACCTTTAAAATAAAGGACAATTTGAAATAACATAACCTGACTATCTGATATGTAGTTTATTACTGACTGGTTTACTCAAGGGATTGTGATGAAGCTCTCCATTTTTTTGAGAAAAAAAGTAGAACTAGTTGGTAGATATACTGCTCTTTAAAACCCTTGTGAACACCACAAAAAAACTGCAAAACTTGTTCAAATCAAATGGATAATTTATTGCATGTATGATTTTGCTAAGTCTTTACAAACATCCATGGATGGCTTTGCATACATTTTAAAAGGATTGACTGTAAAACTGCACCAGCATGAACAAACAAAATTTCTTCAATATTTACATTCATAGTAAAAAATAAAACACTACAAAGTTCTATATTCAGTTGTGGTTGTGAAGATCCTCAGTTCCTGGGTTTTTATTGGTTCTAGTCTAATACACAAAACAACCTGGGTTTTCAGTCTCAATAGAATACATATGTAATTCTCTTTTGGTGCCCATGTATATCTGGCAATTTTCAAAAATGTAGTAACAAAGGAGAAAAGCAAAGCAATTAGTGTATTAATTTTAAAGCAGGTCATGGCTCTCTGTAATACAGAAATGCTTAGGTCAATAGGAGAGAAACTGGTTTTTCTGAGTCTTTCTTACGAGATTTGGCCTCAAAGCGAGTCTAAGAACCAGGGCATGGAGAAGAAGGTAGGGTCAGAGGCACGCGCTAAGGAGCAACTGGGGAGGATAAAATCTGAAAGGTACGTGCCAAGATGAAAGCCCTTTCCACTCAACTAGGGCCCCAGCTCCTCCTCTGGAGAGCCCAGTGCCGGGAGGGGAACCCGCTGGTGGTCTGGGGTCTCTGCTGCTTCCAGTCCTGCAGCCTCTAGGGCAGCACTGGGTGGACAAAGCCACAGGCCAGTCAAACAGCTGTCACCAAATGACACAAAGGCAAGCCACCCTTGGCCCCCCACAGCTTTGGTATGCATTCGGAATCTTTTGTTGTGGCTCTTTTTTTCTGCTTCTTTTCAATTGAGAAACGCAGCTTCAGTGTAAATAAGAGAAATCAAAGGGAGAAAAGACTCTTTACAAAACAAGCTTTCTAAACACACCTGTCCCCTGTTTTGAGGATTCTGTGATCAGTACAGATATTAGATGTGATTTCTAATCCTACAATTGGCTCCATAATTTCCTGTAACTTAAAATCTCTGTCTGGTAATCCTCAAGATTTTGTAGGAACGCACGTCTCACGAAAAGCACATTCAAGATGCTGGCCCCTGGCCACCATACCCACTGGAACCCCAGGAATCTGCAAGGCACAAAACATGTCTAGCACGTTAGAATGCTGGGTACCCAGTTTGATAATGCTGAGGTATCAATTAGAACCACAGTTGCCCTAATTCCAAATGACCCTCAGACCAACTCTATGAGTCAAGAGCACTGTTTAAAACACACACAGACGCACATTCCTGGGTATCTCGAAATCAGAATTTTCACCAAACCTCTCCACATCTACCCCTTCACATTCCCCCCAAAACTGTCTGATGGCAGGGGAGAGCTGTGATCTCTCTTGCAGGTGGCCTACAAGTGCCCAGGAGGGGCAACCAAAGTGAGTATAATGTTCAGAACTTGAGGCCCCAGGCCACTATCAGGATGGATGTTAACTAACCATGACCTTTAATGAAGAAACCACTCCCACCGAGCACCCAGAACTCCACAGAACCTAGTGGTATTAACGATTAACATACTGATATCAAAACTCATGAGGTGGAACTATAAAAAAAAAAACAGTGTAAATTAAACAAGCAAGAAAAGAACCTTTGTGTGAGGTGAAAAAGATCGGCTATTTGCCACAATCTGCATCCCGAACATAAATAAAGACGCCACACAAGGAGACACAATTTTTCAACAGACCTAGAAAGACTCAAGTTTCTTTCCAATTCCCCCCACAAGCTTCAGCAGCACTCAATGATGAGAGCCTGTTCTTAAACAATCCAAAACCGCTAACACCTAAGCACATGTGAAATATCAAAACACAACACTGCCCCTACGCCCAGTCCCCACGCAGTGATGAAAAGCAGCCGTAAGCTGATTCAATCAGAGCGCGTTCAAAGCAGGCGGTTCCGATCGTGGTTGGAGCGCAGTGCAGGCTCTGGCCCCGGGCACAGCGGCCACCCCACCCTCCACGCGTGTTCTTTTTAATGGCACAGGACGGACCAGAAAAAAACAGGTGTGAACCCTTCTGTGGGCAAAACTGAATCCCTCCGTTTTCAGTCAAAAAACATAAAGAACCTCTTACTGGGAAAGGTGCCGCGGAAAAGCAGTGAACGCAAAGAAATGACTAGAAATTGAAATAGTTATATGTAGAAGAGCTGGGGGAAGTCTTCTTATCAAAGCCAGTCCAATGGGGATCTCTGGTTACTTTGACTATCTGGACAAATGCAGCCTGAGTTCCTTTAAGGCAGGTTCAAGATTATTTTATATATACACATATATACATATATATACAAATATATCTATTGATTTATAACGTATGTCATTTCTTTACAAATTTAAGTTCAGCAAAATAAAAACATGGCCCATAGGGACACATATTTCTGAATGCTAATCCCTTTCCGGTTTATTCCACATGGTAGAAGGTAATCTGTTTACTTATCGTATCTGTTTTCTCTTCTAGGAAGTGGGGGTCATAAACAGCGTCTGACAGATTAGATGACGGTTGCACTGTCTTTAGCAGGGCCGTGCACGTAGAAGTGGATGCTAGTACACGCCAGTGTTTCTAAGTGTTACTGTTCACCTTAATAATTGTTGGGATTAACGTTCCTCGGAAGGAAGATAATTCAGGGTCCAGTTTAATTGAGAATGGAGTGAAAAAATAGAACCTAAGTAATCGCATACAGTGTGACCACGACCTGCCCGGTCCCGCTGGCATGGTGGTCACCTTGTCACAGTGGACAGCGACGCTGCCGCCCATGCTCCCTAAGGCCAGAGGCAGGCACACAAAAATGACCAGGCCCGCCACACAAGAAGGTACTTAACAAGTTCTTCAATTAAAAAATCCCATTTGGACCTTCCCAGAGTTCTGATGAGCATGTTCAGGGTGACACAGAAATGTTGACATACAAAGGGAATGCCTTCAATGTTCTTTAGTTGGGAGTGATGAGAAAAGACGTCTCAAAAGTATTAATGCAAAGGTTAAGAAAGGGAGAAAAAAAGGAAGTCTTTCAAAAGATGATTTTCCATTAAACTTCAGCTGATTATGGGGAAAAAAAATTCCAGGCTATTAGTCTGTAGTGTTGGTTAATAGTTTTCCTTATTTTGAGAAAACAATGAAAACTAATGAGTTACATCCAGCAGCTTTAAAAAATGAATTACTGTGCATAATTCGTAAGCCCTGCACCACGTGGCTGGATGCAGTCTTCCTTTCAGTCAAGGTTTCAAACTCAGGTTATTATTTACGAAGAAAAAGCTGGAGAGACGTTAGGAGCTACAATTCCTCTAGACCATCAGTGGGGGAGTGCAGTTACATGCAGAATGGATGGAAGACATGCTCCAGGCCAAATATTTAAACAGGGGTGCAAAGGAGACCCGCACAGCACTCCGCACGCACCTGTCACTGCAATATTCAACACTCACACAATCGAAAGGGCATTTGTGTTCACAAATCAAGTAATTATATCCCTAACTATCCATCTGCATATGCAATTATCCAGTCTGTTGCACAGAAAAGCAGATTTCTGCAGGTGTTTCTTTACCATTTTTCCTTCAAAACCCAGTTGCCCTTTCTGTCCCCAAATCTGGGCACAGACCAGTCCTCTAATTGAATCTTCGTGACACCGTGGTGAAGATCAACTGTTATGTTTTCACATACGGAGTTCACATACAGAAGATTTTTGTAACCTAATCTGGTTCTTGCTCCCCATTACCACTTAACCAATGGTTGACTGGGCTCCGTTTACACCTTGATAATAAAGAACATGCGATGCGCTTCTGAACTCCTTTGCTGAATCTGTTCTTGGGTTTCTCTGACACATTCTAACTCTGCATATGGACTTTAAGATCTGAGTTAAAACTCTGGGATGCCAAGTA
The DNA here is from genome assembly GCA_004026585.1 of Noctilio leporinus. NCBI lineage: Eukaryota > Metazoa > Chordata > Mammalia > Chiroptera > Noctilionidae > Noctilio > Noctilio leporinus. Next base: position 33,719 of record PVIW01000174.1, on the reverse strand, counting down.
AAGTTAAACAAGCAGAATGAAACGAACATGAGAAAACGAACATGGATGTTTCAGGGCAATGTACTGAATCAATAGGAAGCTTTTCGGAATTTTGGAATTGTAGACATTCAGAGTGCAGTGTTTTCTATACTCAGAACCTATTAAACAGTTCTTTCGATTGGTGCCAACTGTACATCTGTGCAGCTGTGTTAATACATGAGAAAGCAGTAACATTTCAGCATGGAGGGCATTGGGGAACCAGTTCCCCTTCATGTCCATTTCAGACGGAAATGAAGCTCCAACCAGCTTCATAGGACCTGAGAGCCGAACGGGAAGCCTGTCAGGTGGTGTTAAGTCCAATACTGATCACAGAAATAGAAACAAACATCCAAATAAGTGAAGAAATATCCAAATCTCAGAATATACTTAAAGAATTGCCTCTAGAATCTTTATATATGTGGTAGTATTTCTACCTTCCATTTCATTGTTTGAAACTAATGCTCATGCTCTGCTGTACAATCATTTATATGCATGCTTTTGCAAACATCGTGTATTTTCTGGATGTACAAACAACAACAAAAATCAATTTAAAACATACCAGTAGTTTTCAATTTTAGAAAGGAGGAAAGTTGTGAGGTTAAACTTTGTTCTTTCTTATAGAAGCTGCTAAAATCATACTTGTATAGGTTCTCTTTTTCCAAACATCAAGCTCAACTTTGAAAGCATTATTATTTAGAACTAAACATGACCCAGCTAATTTTCTGCGAGCTGTAAGTTAAGCAAACATGCCATAAGAAAAGCAAAATGACAGGTGGTAGGGAGACAAGATCTACACACAGCTCAAGTCTTCTGACTTCTTAGCTTCCAATCAAGGATATGACATTGATGGCCCCCAAATATACTTTGTTTGTTCTGCACAGGATTCCTGGAAATGCTGACTGAATATCAATCAGGGAGGGCACACCCCAGCTCTCTGAATCTACCCCTTCCTAGTTCCTGCTTCATTCATTCACATTGCATGCGGGGAGCCCAAAGTCAGGTGCATTTTGAAGTCGTCACTGAATCCAAACTGACGTGAGGATAAAGACACACACACACACACACAGACACACACACACACACACACACACACACACACGTCTCTTTTAGGAAATCGACAAAAGCCATAAAAGGATGTTCTAGTATCTCCACTGATAAAGCGGCCAACCTAAGCTACAGCTACTGTTCGGTGTTAAAATATTTGGCTAGTTCACTTTATTAGCTGTTCACCTATCACAACTAGTATTTCAAGGGAAAACTGTTAGCATAAGTAGCACAAGTATCCTAAAAAACTGTCCTAAACAAAGTGAGAGGAAGACTGAACAGCATTTGGAAAAACCAGAAATTAAATACCACCACCAACTTGCAGAGATTTTTAAAAAATAAAACAGCAAAGTTAGCCTTTCCCAAAATTGTTTTCTGCAAAATGTTTCACATGGGAGATATTCCATGAAAAAAGGAATTCTTTAATCAAAGTAGTTTGGAAATCACTACAAATTATATCACCCTCTTGGGGTATTTTACAGTCTTTAGTGTGGAATGTACATAAAAATAAAATTTCTATTAACATGTCTTGAAACAAGGGGTTTTTTAAAAGCTGGTCTAAATTATTCTTTCAAAAGACTCAAAGGAAAAGGGGAGAAATTAAATTATAAGTTACTGTTTTGTGACTTACAAGAACAAATATTAAAAGCTGATCAATGGAATATGGTATAGGTTTAGTAATTCTGGAACACAGAAAATTCTTGCACATAGGAAAATTAACCTATGAACAATTTAATATATACTGTAGTTATACTGATCAAATTATTATAAATTAATGTGCATATCCAAAATTCTTTTGTCTCCCTACAGTGAATGAATGTTATCTCATATGGGGAAAGTGCACCACCCCATTTTGACCCCCATTTCTGTGATCTTTTGTTAAACTAGTCCTTAATCCAATTTTATTTCCCCAGGTCAATGCTCCTGTACCCTTCCTAACAGCCCAAATATAAACAGCAAAATACATTTCATATATGTTAGAATACGCTAAGTTGGTGAAACCAAAAAATTTAGAATATTGCAATATTCTAATTTGAGGGCAGACTTCATTTTGTAAATGTTGGTCTCATTTTAAGGACTTTGCATGCACACCCCTACTTAAATGTTAAATTCTATTCTTAACTTTTCTAGTCAACATTAACAGCTGGATTTTTACTTCTTTGGCCGAAACATAGTGACGTATGTTATTTCTTGTGTGTTCATTTCTTGTTTTGTACTATGCTTTTTTTGTGAACAAAAAGACTCACCCATAATACAGAACTGGAAAGAGATAGAAGTGAAACAGTCTCAGCGAAAATAGGCTCATATCCAGCTAAGAAAGTAGCCATAGCTGTACATATATTCCATTTAAGGAGGAGAAATATCTGTATATTCTTAACGAATGCTGTAGAATCAGATGAAAGGTGGTTTGGATGTACACCAAGAAAATATGGCCAGTGAGAATAGTCTTTTCAGCTAAACGGAGAGTCTTTTGAGATTAGTGTTATGATTGAAATCTACCTCAAAATGTGCTTTCAGCCTAGTTTTTTTTTTTTTTTTTTTTATTGTTGTTCTATGACAGTTGTCCCAACTCTCCTCCTGTCTGCCATCCCCCACCCCACTCCACAGTCAGTTCCCACCCTGTTGTCCATGCCCAGGTCATTTATGCCTGACCCTTCCCCTTCTTTCCCCCTTACCCCGCCCCCCACCCCTCTGGTCACTGTGAGTCTGCTCCTTGTTTCCATGTTTCTGGTTCTACTTTGCTGGTTGTTTGTTTTATTCATTAGGTTCCACTTACAGGTGAGATCATACGGTATTTGTCTTTCCCCACTTGGCTTATTTCACTAAGCATAATTCTCCAGTTCCATTCATGCTGTTTTGAAAAGGAGGAGTTCCTTCTTTCTGATAGGTAGTATTCCATTATGTAAATGTAGTATAGTTCAGCCTTATTAAAATTACATTAACACTAGCCCTCGTGCATTTGCACTTGAAAAGTTGCCTTACACTACTGAGGAGGCACTGATTCAGTCCCCACTGATTTATTGTATTAGGGAACTACAATCAGGGACACTTTTTCAGGATAAAGGACGGTAATACTCTGAACAAAACAGTTGGAGGATACAAGCCATCAGGAACATAAATAGTGCTACATTTATTTGCAGAGAAGACATTCACCTGCAACATTAAAACAATCCAGAGCATGCTGGACAAGGGAATTATTATTCTACACATGTGATCCTTACCAGTAGCAGCACATTCAATCAGGAACATTGTACCTTTGTAAGAACATAAATCTTGAAAGGAAACAGAGATAATAAACTCTTTTTTTATTTTAAAGTGTCTCAGTTAAAGTTATTAGCTTTGATCCTTTCAATCCTATATTATGAGGAGAGTATCTTATTGCAACATCTATAAAGATCTGAAATAGATAATGAAGCTTTTCTGTTAAGAAAGGAATTTATACAAAGCAACACAGCTCAAAGAAGTGAGTCCTGACTTCCTTTTCAAAAGTAAATACATGCATTCTTTGGCCTGGTTCTTTAATCATCAAGAGCTCAACCACAGGACTACTAGTTTTTTATTTTAACCAACTCAAAACCTGTCCTATTCATACTGCTGACTCATGAAAGCCAAAAGATAAGTAGCTTCAGTGTTCTTGAAAAATCTACACTAACACAAGAGGATCTAAAGCCAGACACAACACCCCCGTAGGTCACACAAGAATGACCCACAGGAAGGGGAAAACCTAAGAAGGGATTTGAAGTTCAAAGATTTCTAAGTTGGTTTATCACTTATTTCTACCTTCAACTGTAGATAATTCAATTTTTACATATAATAAATATGAAAGCACTTTTGAAAATTCAAAGTGTTAAACCAAACTGTTATGATCATTTAATTATGAAAAGTGTTAAACAAATATGAGGTTTTATGAGGGCTAATTATGTTCTACAGTTTAGTTATTAAAAGAAAAATGCATAAAAATTCCCAGGCCACAAACAAATGAGAAGATGAAATGTCAGGCTTTCATTCATTATTTTCAATATCAACACAATAAATAAATGTTTAAACTATGCATTTAAAGGCATAACCAAAAGGAAAATAAGATTAATACTGTAGAAAATAGCAATGTCATAAAATTGTACACTAGGCAGCCATGTCTGTAACAGAAAAATAACCCAGGCCTAAGAGGGAACTTTAATTTTACAATGCTCCTTTTTAATTATGAAGATAAATTTGTGTACATTAAAATGAAAAATACTGTTGGATTTCTGGATAATCTGCATTTTGGGGAGCTGTCCTTTACAAGGGGGTGGTGAGTGATGCGGCCTTTTCTTTCTCAGTCAGCAGGGGTGTCTGCAGGCGTCAGGGCCTCCAGCCAGCTCTCCGAGCCTTCCCTGGGTTTGGGCACTGGTGGATCTCCACATCTCCTCTTGGCCAGCCTCCTCCTATGTTTACAACCACAGGCCTGCAATATTGCAATACATGTTTTTCGGAGAAATAAAATGCAGAAACGGGGTCGATTAAAAGAGAAGCCACAGAACCACAGCAGCATAAGCCTTTAATGCAAACCTGGAAAGAAAAGTAAACGCTCAGAGTTTTCCTCCAGCTTACTCGGTGTGTTTGTGGCTGCCAAATAAAGAACCTAAACTCAAGTGCTTCATAATTGTTACAAATTGTGCCAAAGTACAGTGTGTTACAATAAATTATGGAGTTCTCTACATTATAAAAGTAATTAAACTTTCCTCAGATACTCAGAATTCTGCTCTCCATAAATTTTCTGTTCACTGCATACTGAATGGCTATGTGTTCCAGTTCAACAACAACAAAAAAAAAAAACAACAAAATAAAGAGCTAAAAAGAAAGAAAAAAGAGAAAAAGGTCTCCTTCCAAGAACCACCATGCACGTATAGGCGTACAACATATCTAAATTCCAGAAATGCATAAACAACTGTAAGACTGTCAAACCACAGCAAATGTTAATAAAAATATTTATACTAGAAACAATTCTCTTATTTTTTTCAAGTTTGGTTTTCCTCTTATTATTATAGACGTTTGTTTTAACATGAGTTTTCTCCTCCATCCCAACATTTCCTCCTGGTGTATGAAGCCATAAATCTTTATTAGCATATTACTATACAATCTGTTGCAATAATAACAAAAATAATGAAAGCAATAGCAACCCAGTTATATGGTCCTAGCCATTTGCAACTGAGAACCAATGTCTTTATATACTCTAAGTGGTAAAAATATCTACAAGACCCATCAGCTGCTAAAACACGGCATTCTCGAATGAAATACAGCTGTTGCTGGAATCAAAGTGCACAGGAGCTATAAAATTCTCCAAAAAAAATAAAAGTTTAAAGCCATGAGGGAGTATGTGAAGGATGATAACCATTTCCAAGTTTAAAGAAAAACCTGAAATGGTATATTGATGCTCATAAGGACAAAATTTCTTCTCAAAAGGTTTTGCCATATTCCCAGTGGGAGCAAATCAACAGAGCAGGTGGGTGAGTGATGAAGGAAACCCTTGTTCTATTATAAATATCTTCAATAATTAGCCAACATGATGAACAAATTAAGAATCAGCATACAGTTAAAGCCCAAGTTGGTAAAAAGTTTTCCAGGATTTTCTTTGATTTTTGTTTGGGTACCTGGTTTCTCCATCCTAAATTAGGCACTTCTATTTCAGTATACGTTCCAACTTAACGAAAACATTTATTTTACAAACAGAAAAGGAAATGAGTTTGAATAAGATCTATTTATGCAATTACCATATCTAATAGCCAATTATGTGTCCTAACATGAACAGATAGATAATGTATGCACATACATTTATCAATCTTGTCTGTGAGGAAAAGGAGAAGAAATTAAAAGAAGAGGAAACTATTACATGCCGCATGCCATTTTCATTATTTCATATTTGCATAAGGGAATGTATTATTTGGCTTCAATAAAGCTATCAATTACAAACATTTGGCTTAAAAAAATCTTTAAACCAAATTCAAAGACACAAGTTATTAACCATATTATTCCAGTTGGTGGCTATATTTGTCGTATTTACCATGTTTCCCTGATTTAGTAAAATAAAAGCAGAGAAGGCATTAAAACTAACATGTTATTAAAATATTAATTATTTTAACATTACATTAAATGCCTTTTTAAAAGAATATAACAAAATATGGCAAGAGGTGTTGGGTTATGAGAAGTTAATGTGAGAACAGAATCAGATGTGTACACATTGAAAGTATCCATGAACTAAAGCTCCATAAAAACTGGAGGAGAAAAAAAAACTGACATCCACATGAATACCAAATTAATTCATTATGATCAGTGCTACTACAATGAACACAAAATTAATTCATCACAGAGGAATACACAAAGCACTACCCACTTGTTATACCTACTGACAAAAAATAATAGGACGATTATCCTCCACCAGGGTGACAGACGTGGCCATGGGCACTGCCAGCACGTCAGTCATACAAAAGTGTTTTCTTCCCTGGGAGTCTACCAAGCTATTTTCCCAAGGAGGCTCTTTATCAGTCAGAGGAAATAAAGCCCAGTGGTGAAACCTAAACCACCAAGGGTTCTTCTGACCTCCAGTTGCTCCCTACAAGGCCTGAGTTCGGATGAGCCGTGAGGCACCCAGGTGCAACACTTAAGGGGGGCTGCACTCAGGGTCCTGCAAGTGCGGACCCTCTGCAGGACCCTCCCCTGGCATGACCCTGACAGTGAGCCCTCCACCCCTGCACAGGCTCCAGGCCTCGTCTCCAGAGCGTGACCAGCTAGGGAATGTTCACATGCATGTCTTTGGGAAGCTGGGAAGTATAGTTCCCATGTACCTGTCTCCAAGATTATTCTTGTGATATTCTTCATTCTTCTCTTGAAATGAGTTGGTTTGTTTGTTTGTTTGTTTGAAATCGTCCTTCATGGGCTGATCTCAGACCTTTTACTAAAAAGCTCCAACTTAATGTCACAACTTGCGAAGAAAAGAAATCTGTTCAGAAATTTTCTTGGTATGTACGCGGACTAGAGATATGGATGTTTTTCACTTGCTGAACTGCTCCCCTTGCCCTTGTTCTTCTTACTTCGCCTCTGTGGGGGGGCTGATGCTATACCAACCTATGTGCACACCCCGGATGCGGTCCTCCCATAGGAAGGAACGGGAGCCTGCCACGATGCGGGAACAGAACATTCTACTCCCACCTGAGAACAGGGTCCCAATAAACGATGAAAGCCTGGGGAGGGACGAAAGGCTTAGGTTACGGGTGTGTGGCTGAGGTGGGTGGGGGGCAGAGAGAGGTTTCAACACAAGGGAAAGCACCTTGTAAAAGAAAACTACAAAAGACTTTCCCAGGGCTACCTAGCTTGACCTGTTTATGTAAGACAGAAGTTCTCAAACTTGACTGTACATTAAAATCACCCAGAAAGGTTTTACAATTCCTCCCTTTAATGGGGGGGGGGTGGAGTCAGCATCAGCGCTTTCCCAAAGTCCCCAGGCAACTCTAAGGTGCACCCTGGTATGGATGCCAGGTTGCCCAGGTCAGGGGTGTGGGGAAGCGCGCCCCTCCGAGCGGACGCAAGGCAGTGAGCAGGGCTCAAGCCTGTCTGGCTGCTGGAATCCCACTGAAACCTTTCCTTAAAATCCACACTCCCAGCACTCCTTCAGACCTACTGAATCAGAATGCCAGGGTATGAGGTTCCGGAACAACCTTCAGGTACTACAGTTTGACTGTCAACTGGGATTCAGGGGCACTCACTGGTCTCCATGAAACTCCAAAGTTCTCGCCCCTAACTTGGTCGGTTTCCAACACAACGCTTCATGTTCAGACGGGTAATGTTAGCCTGCCAGAGAATCAGGAGTGGCAGGGGAAAGGGTGGAGGAGGAGAGAAGTATTTAAGAAAAAAATAAAGAGAAAAGACATGTAAGTGTCCTCTAAGCACCCACGAGTCTGCTTCTTAAAGTGCTGATAATGAGCAAAAAGACCAATGAAACTAAATTTTGTACCAGTTCATTTCAACACATCCTGTTTATACGACTATTTAATGAGTCATTCAGCCAGGATGATTTTCTGTCTGAATATGTTAATTGCCTTTTTTTTCATAGCTCTCTATTAAACAGTACAGATAAAATAGGCATGCTCACGATTTTAAAAGCCCCATCAGCCACTCACCCTCAAAGGAGCAGGCAACAGGAGTAAATAAGGGGGTATTTTTTAAGTGTTTAATTCTTTTAACATACATTGGCATTTGGGACCCCTCTTCAGTTCAAAAGCATATGTTAGAGTTAGCATTACAGCGGAAATGAACGAGCTGGTTCTCCCCCATATGCCACTGGCTCCACAGCACCACAAAAAATTAGGACAACACTGTGAAGCCTCTTGCTGGTAGGTTCCTCCACTTTTAGGAGGTAAAGTAAATGTTTGGGGCAAGACAATAGATAAAGACATGGGAATTTTTGGCTCACTTTGGTATTTAAGTGTAGTTCACTTAAGTAAGTATGAGTCAACATCCAATGATTATTCATTAAACAAGAAGCCTGGAAGATCCAGGAAATGGGTAGAAAGTCCAATTAATATTTCGGATTATATTTAATGAACAATTTAAAAAATTATTTTTATGTTTCATTTATCCACAAAGGAAGGAGAATTTACAAATGTAAATTCTGAAACAACAGCAATACTAGAATTGAAGTAAAAACCATCAGTAAAAAGTCCTATCTTTATTCCCGTCATTACTAAATGAAATCAAAGCACTCTTAATATTCATTTTAGCATTTATGCAGTTTCCAGTGCCTTAATTTTAATTTTAAGGATTTACATTAAACAAATTCCATATCATTATACTGCATGTGGAAGGGAAAAGAATAAACCTTAAGGCTATGACAACATATTTCACCCAATACTGCTTTGTTTACAAATATTAAATGGTCAAATTAATAGTGTTTTCAATGGCTCTTTAGCATCTAAAATTTTTCATAAATAAAAATAAAGCAACCAAGGAGATGAAACTCCAGTAACAAAGGTTTATTGGCCTTTGTACCTCATTGAAGAGGTTATATAAATTACATTTGTTCTTTGGAGTAGCAACCAACACAACTGTAAAGGATAGGTTAGGTTTTAAAAGAGACAGATATGACCTAAAGGGACCATATTTTACTGTAGTGAAATAAACTGAGAAAACAGTTTGCAGATTAAAACCCCCTTGAAAGGAAGCATCATCTTTAGAAGAAGAAAAAACCTGAGCAGAGGAAAACAGCTGGAAACAGGAAGCTTTGGAGCTTTCATCCTGCTGGCTTTGATGCCACTGTGTCCCATATCATGAAAAGGCAAAGAGACTGGCTTCAGCTGTACCTTCTTTCAACAGGAGGGGGAAAAGGCTTTGTGGAAATTGTGGACAACCCCATCCAGAAGACAACCCCTCCTCCCAACTGTGCAAACACTAACAATGAGGTGGGAAAAATGGCCACAGATATAAGTAGCAACTCAAAAATAGTGTTTGACAGTAGAAAGGAGGATCTTCATTATAATTTGTTTCCCCCAGCAATTCTCATATGAATTTGCAATTCCCTAAGTGAACACTAACCAAAACACAATAGACATACTAATTATAAGTTTTCTTCTCTATCATACTTTTTTTCAAATGGAGAATAGGATCCTCCTCCAAAACCTTATGTCCTTAAATCTAAAGTCACTGAATTCTAGTTTTCACTCTAATTGTATATCTCAAGTTCTTAAATTTACCTGTTGGGCATTATAGATGTTTTCCCCACTGATACCTTAAAAATATTTTTATTAAGTTTATCGTGAGATTTATTTTTTTTTAAAGATTTTATTTATTATTTTTCAGAGAGAGGGGAAGGAAGAGGGGCAGAGAGGGAGACAGACATCAATGTATGGTTGCCTTTCACCTGCCTCCACCTACGGACCTGACTGGAGACCTGGCTTGCAACCTGGTTATGTTGCCCTGGCTGGGAATCGAACCAGCGACCTTTGGGTTCGCAGGCTGGCCCCTTATCCACTGGGCTACCAGCCAGAGCAATATCGTGAGATTTAAAGGACAACAAAGCACAGTAAAGGGAGCTTTGAAGTTCAGATCATCCTTGGTAACCAGATAAAGAAGCAACTCAATATATTAACAGATAGTACAAACCTAATACGCCCAACTTATGATTTATTGTTTTGTTACTATTTTAGGATACTGTCTAAAGATTACAAAATGAGGCAGTATAGGGAAATGTAAACATAAAATTCTGACTTTAAAAACTGCAACCTATGGCATTATGATAGTAGGTATGTGATGTCCCATACTTCATAAAGATGTCTTGATTCAGATACAAAAAAAAGGAACTTTCATGAAAGTTATATGCAAGATAAGGAATTAACTAATTTTTTTCTAAAGCCATTTCTTAATAGACAGGAAACTTCCACAGTATAAGGGGTTTCACGCAGGATACACAAAATGAGTATTAACTTCATCTTAGCAGATGGCTTGAAAGTAAGGATCTTCAGATATTCAAACTTACAATGGACTTAGGATTCTATGGTGACATTTCAATGTTTACTGTTGACATGGGTATGTGCCAACTCCTTACCAATCGATAGTAATTCACTTTGATTTACCTTTGTTCATTCTGTATGAACTACTTCAGCTACTAATAACATTGAGAATCCTCATGTAGGGTGATCTTAACCAGGTATGTCTCTAAAATGAAGCAATCCTCACAAACAAAAGAAAAGAATTTAGTCATTTGTATTAAATGTAAAGGTTCACTTCCTAGTCGGATAAAATACAATGAATATCAAAAACAGACAACATTTATCACCATGCAGCCCTGTCGATGCTCAGCTAGAAAGACGTGAATTCAGTCTGGAGTTTGTTGGCTGTTGGCATTGTGTTGTCATCATACCACCAACCCTCCCCCACACTTGTGAAGAGCATTTTCACCAATTAGTGCATTTTCTCAACAGCAGTCTTGGAGGCAGGACAGCCATTGCCCTCTTTTTAGCACGGAAGAATAAGCGGAGCCCAAGTCACTGTCCTAAGGTCACAGAAATACTAGCAAGAGTGTCCTGATCTCTGGCAGAGATGCTGATGGTACTCCACAATTGGAAACCAAACCCTGGTTCACAACTTTCACCAATGCCTCAGAAATAACCAGCTCGAGTACCACAATTCTTACATCAAATGACAAAATTCTAGTAACAGTCCAACCCATGCTAGAGAAATGATGTTTCATCAGGCAATGACAATAATAAGGCCAGCATGGAGACCTAACAATATATAGCCGGGTGCAGGGAATGACAGTCACCCTGAAGCACCCTTCCCTCCTCTGCTCTTTTAAATATGTGTTCGTTCCATCACACCTAATGAGCGACTATTAGGGAGCATGGCCACAGTCACGAATATAAGTTTGAACCAAAGCAGGAGGAAGACAATGCCACATGCAGCCGCACACATACGAGGAGAAGATAATAAATGTGACAATGGGAACAGAGATTGGGGTTCTACACCTCCCGGCCAAGGAATGTCTGGGACCAGCAGAAGCTGGAAGAGGCAAGGGCCCTCTTAGGGGCTTTAGAGTCCCTGTCAACACTTTGATTTTTAGACTTAGAGCCTCCAGAAGTGAGAGTCAATTGCTATTGTTTTAAGCACACCCCAAAATGAACGTAAGTTTGAATCCATCAAAGCTGCTCCCATAAAATCTGTAAAAAGATAAGAAATAAGAAATGTACACATGGGGGCAAAGGGACCTCACATCTGTTGAGCATGTATGGGAACTAAACCATTTCCAAGCTTATCTCTTTGAATCCCGATAACAACGATGTGAAGATGGAAACGGAATATCAGGAAAAAATGAGGTTTTTTTGCCGAAGGTTCAAAGGAGTAGGCGAACGAGCTGAAATGGTCATCCAGGCCAATACTGAGCACGTGCCTCCTTTTTCAGCGTATCATATCTGTCTCCCTTAAAACCAATAACATAAGGGGAAAAAACTAATTCCATAAAAGAAGAAAAAGGGTTACATGCACTCAGAAGGACCGATCATTTCTTATTTCTCTAGACGAAGACTGGTAGCGACTATTAACTTGCAGTAGCAGCCTCTCAAGAAAAGTAGAAATGCTACTAATATTTGAGTAGAAATAGCAAAACCACTTATTCACTACTTATAAATTGCTGGTAAGTTTCTTCAATGTTTTAGAGGAAGTGGTCGTGTCATAAGCAATTTAATCTCTTTCTTATGACTTCAACTCATCTAGCTTTGATTCAGAAGCATAACAGATGAGGTGAATTGCTGTACTTGCTCAAATTCGTATCGATATGGAAAAATACACGGAAGCACAAAAGCAATAAATTGACAGATACATATGCCATGCTCACCCACGCACCCCACTGCCCTGCCTGGGGCCACTACACAGGGCAAGGCGAACGTAGGGTCACAGTTGCTCCTATGGAAAATAATACAGTAATTAGTAATAATACAAGAATAAATTCTTGCGTTTCACATTCTTGTAACGGTGAACCTACTTTTTCCCCACGCTGTGTGTGTGTACACACACACACACACACACACACACACATACACAGCATGCCTGTACAGCCTCTCATTCATTCTATTGGCAAAACGAACTGCAATACCAATTTCAAAAACCAAGCAAAGTATTTAAACAAAACAGACATCCTAGCCCATATTTGGACTAAAAACCCTAATTCAAATCTTACAAGCCTCCCCTAAGAACAAGCAATTATAAGGTGCAGAAAGGCAAGACTTTAAAACAACATGCTAATCCTAATATTAGTACTTTGAAAAGGAAAACTGCCAAGATGTTGGAATAATGCCCAGTTATCCGTCTTACCTACAGCAATAAAACTGTCCTATAAATGTGAGCAAGACAGTTAGGATATATTTTGGAGTTCAGTTATTGGCATTTTTTTCCACCTCACCATTCCCTAGGAGAACAAGCCTGACCTATGGAGGCAAAACACAGCAGATGGTAACCCAGCCCTCTACCAAGAGCACTGAGTCAATCCAAGTAATTCCCACAAAAATAAAGCAAGATGTTCAATAATTTATGGACCAATTTCACTAGATAATTATGAAATCCTACTCTTCTACAAAGCCACCTTTTATTGTAGTATGCTGAATAGCTAGCTCAAATGTCTAAAAACAATGTATTATTAACAATAAAATACACTTATGCCAAGTATTTTTTATTAATATTAAAGGGGGGGGGAAAGGGGAGGAAAGGGGGGGAGAGGGAGAGAGAAGGGGGAGGGAGAGAGAAGAAAAGAGAAGAGAAGAGAGATCTATCGATTTGTTGTTCCATTTATTCATGCACTCGTTGGCTGCTTCTTGTGTGTGTCCTGACCAAATCCATAACCTTCGTGTATTGGCACGAAGCTCTAATCAACTGAACTACCCAGCCGGAGTGCCAAGTGTTCTTATAAGCAATTTACAAGAAATGACTGACTTAGTTGGTACAATAATTCTATGAAACTGTACAGATAAGGAAACTGAGAAAACAGCAACTAGGATCAGTAATTATGACACGGAGAATGGAATTTCAGATCCACTATGTACAGACCCAATCCTTGAGCTTAAATTAACCACTATGATGGTAAAAGAGGGAGTTTAATCCACAGGTTTTTCGGAAACTAAAAAATAATGCAATTTACATGGAAAGAATGCTAGGCCTGGATTCTGCTGGCCTGAGTTCTAGACCTGGCTGACCAATACGTAAGCTCCAGGGACACCACTCTGAGCAAAGGTTTCTTTATCTGCGAAAAGGAGGAATGGGCTAGAAGCTAGAAAACAACTTCTTCCAGTTTTAAATGTTTCAAGTTCTGAAGCTAAACCCTTAGGTCTCAGTTTTACTTAAAGACCAGATCACTTTTTACCTTTGTTGCAGACCTAAAAGTAATGATCACTTGCAGTGGGAATCAAGCCATAACAGTTTTTCTTTGGTTAAGTGACCCTCAACCATGTGATTCTGTTATAAAACATCACTTCCTCTCTCTGAAGAGAGGATCAGGCTATTTCTAATAGGTATAGCTCCAACAAACCCAGCGGGAGCTGTAGCTGTGACTTCCCAACTGCAAAACTAAATCAGAGTTTTACTTTTAAAAAATTCAAGAATCCTCTGATGAGCTTCTTGACTCTAAAAACCCCTTTATCTTTCTAAAGATGAAGGCAAATATTCAAGAAAAGCATCACCGGTAATAATACATACACTAAAAAGCATGTACACACGCACACATGCCGTAATCATTTCCACAGGCAAGCATGCACTCATTCACTCCAACAGAATTATCCTCATTATCTTTCCTTTATTCCTTACCAAAGAGTTACATGTTTCTATGCAATTCAGTTGCAGTGAACAGGCAACTGGACACGTGCAGGTAAAAGTGAGTGTTTTTACAAAACCTACCTGGAAACAGCAATGGTGGTGGCCTCACACCGAACTACAGAATTCCCACCTAGGCATAAACACTGCTGGGCCCGGGACAGGGAAGGACATTTGTCTGTGCTGAGGGTAATCTATCCAATAACTGGTTGGGTTCAACTGCTATGTGGATGTGCTTCCCTCAGTGACGCCCTTCCCTAAAAATTATCACGGCTGAGCCAGCCCTGCAGGTAAAGTGACTCACGTGACCTGGAAATGACTAGAATGAAGACTTGGATATAAAGATGTCGCCTATAAAGCTGCCTGCTCAAGCTGATGTTCACCGGGAGCCACAAGACAGGCCCGACAGAGGTCAGAAGGGACTCCTGACCAGACAGACCATGGTGGTGGATGAGGCAGCCAGAGGGCTTGCCCCCAGCACACACAGTACACTCTTGAAACTTCTGACCTTCACCAACAAAATGCCTCTCGCACCTCTTATCCGATATGTGGACTACAGTAACATTATTTAAAGTGAAACTGGCAGTGTCTTAAGAACACTAATTTTGTTTCTTGAAAATGATCTGTAAATAGTCTAGGTCAAATCAAAGGGCTTACTTAACAACTAAGTTCCTACAAGTTCCTAATTGTAGAAATTCCACCACCACTTCTGCATGAGATTTCTGAATATCAATTTATTTAATTGAATTTTCAAATATAATTGTAATTTTTAATAATAACTGAAAACAGCCCATTATATTTTTCCTCTCCAAAGCTGATCCTGCTGAAGCATGAGACTATTTGTTGAACCCTTACTATGAGCTAAGCACCGTTCTAAATGTTTTAGATGTATTGTCACTTAATTCTCATAACCTAATGATGCAGGTATTTGTGTGACCCCAATTTTACAAAGAAATTAAGTAACTATGTTTTGAAGTGTCTAAGGAGTAAGTGGTAGAGCTGAGACTTGAATTCCATGCTGAAAAACCCACACTTCCTTCCCAGCTTGTACTTGATTGTGAACTTTAAATTACCAGAAATCTGGACAGTAAACATTGTTGTTATGTATAGCCTTTTATTCCAGGGAATACTTAATCACAAAGAGCAAATAAAAAGTTGCAATACATGTGAGGTGCTACAAAAATCTTCATTTCACGATTCCTAAGAAAAGTTGCTTACTTGAAAAAAATTATGTGCTGACTTAAAAAAAAATCCAAACAAGCCTAAATTGTACTTTGATTAACCTTTACAGCACATAATCTGAAGTAAACATTGGAGTAAATCTTTTCTGAAAAACTGTAGGAAGATTTTGTTACTGAATCTTGATACATTTTAAACAGGGAGATGTACTCCATTCTTTATTCAATAAGTAGCTGACTTTGAATATTTCACATTAATACTGAGATCAAATGGAAATAAAATATTATCTACATGTCTTATTTCTATAAATATTCAAGGAACATTATGAGTTGACTATCAACTGACTATCCCAAGTCTTCCTAAAGCAATCCCTAAGTTAGTTCTGCTGAGACGATAGTTACCTAAAGGTACTAAGTAGGTGTTACAACAAAAACATACATGTGTTACACACACACACACCCATGTGTATGTCCACCACCACCACCACCATATATTCCCAATGCAGAAACTAGTACTGCTACTTTTTTCAGACTTGATTCACTGTGTAGAAAACCACTCAGAAAATATTTGATGTCCCCTACCAGTCTAGTATATAAAAGAAGCCCTCAGAATTATAAAACAAATTAACTTCTATTAGAAAACTGGGAAGCGGAAGGAATGACCCCCCTCTAATAATTTCCAAACAACTCAGGTCATCAGGGGCAAAATCTCTAATGGCTAAATGTGACATCCAAATTTACTGTCCTCAAGTCCTCAGACCCTCGCACTAGAACAATCGAATTAACCTCTGAGTTAACATCATTCCTAGAATCCTGACTCAGAAGCACTTTTAGACAGTTGAATATTATCCCAACGTGTCTCCCATAAATATTCTATTAATCCAGACAGTACTGGGGGGAGGGGTATGAGCCAAAAATTAAAGTAGAAGTGGGTGAAAAATCATAGGAACTTAAAATATTAGGACACCAGCCAGGGAAATTCCTTTCAGGATCAGCCCCTATCTTTACCCTGAAACACACTTTGGAAGGGTTGAAATAATACCTTTCTTTGGAATTTTTCATACAATCAAGTGACTGAAAAAATATTTAAAACAATATTTCTAAGGTACAAATAAGAGAAATGAAAGCAAAGCCAGAATTTTAACCAACACTAACTAGCCTTCCACTTTCTTGCACTACGTTTCCCTTTCATGTTTGTCTTCTTGAAATTTCTGTTCTATAAAAGCCAAGTCTCCCCTGATGTTCCACACGGCGTCACTCAGTAAGTTAAGACTGACAGTCACCACATCTTCCGACTCAAAGTCAAGGGCACAAATTCAGAACCCAAACCCCTCAGACGGATTTACGGCAGAAGGTCAAGCAAGACTTCCATTCCAGGGTTTCTCCGGCTAAAGAGTTGTGACAGGTATTTTGATAGATATGACGTAAAAGATACAGTTTAAAAAAGCAGAAATATTTGTACTTATCTCCCATTATTTCCTCATATATACACAACTTGATATAAATTTTTAAAATATATCAAACTATTACATGAATCCAAGATCCTAAACGAGGCATTTCAAATTGGAAGTCTTTCTAAAGGGTCTCAGTCAAAAATGTACAGGGATTCAGCTTCTAAGTAGAGGATCCAGAAGTTAATAAATTGCAATTTTTAATCCAAAACTAGGCTTTGGAAATATAAGTTATGTAAATATTTACCTCAGCTTT
This sequence comes from Noctilio leporinus, assembly GCA_004026585.1. Classification (NCBI taxonomy): domain Eukaryota; kingdom Metazoa; phylum Chordata; class Mammalia; order Chiroptera; family Noctilionidae; genus Noctilio; species Noctilio leporinus. The sequence goes on along the minus strand of PVIW01000174.1, from coordinate 16,449 downwards.
CCTCCTCCATATGAAAAGAAAGTAATAAACTCCCCCAACATATCTGGTGATTAAAACTCTAAAATACAGCTTCACAAGCTTTTAAAGTTGGTGAACTGAACTCTCTATTTAAAGGGCTTGTCCTTTAAAGCAGACTTCGCTGTTAATCTCTGCTGCATGGAAAGAGAACACAAGTTAATGTTGACAATAGATTTTCATTTATTTGTATACATCGGTCAATAGAAGAGGAAATGATATTGGCTGTGTGTTTATGAGCTACATTAGAAATCCGAACAATAGCAGACCTTTACTGAAACAAAAATAAAATATGAGTCAACAAGATCTTTGCCAAACAGAGGTCTCAGGACAACCTTGTTCAGTCTTCTGGGAATCCCACTCCAATAAGCACAATAAAAGCAGGACATGCCTCATTTCCTTCAACCACTCAACATGCCTCTCTTGGAGATGTTTGTAAATTTCCTTCCTCTACGCATCGGGCTGGCAAACTGTCGTCATTTCTTTGGGGTAATAATATCCTGTTGATGTCTGGGTAGATATGTTGAGAGAGTTTCCTCCGTATAACACATACACTTTTCATATTTTCCAACACAATACAGTGAATTATTTTTCAACGTATTTGAACATAGTTCAGGAAAGCATGATTTGATGAGAGAAGCAAGGAAGGGTAAAAGGTTTTAATAAAATGTTAGTTTTATTCTTGGATTTACAATCTAGATTTAGGTAATAAAGTAAAAAGCAACCTCTGCTTTTTCTGAAACTGAAAATACTTACAATAGTTTATCAATGCAAATGTTTTTGATTAATTTCTATGTTGGAGTTTGGAAATATCAAACAATAAAAGAACAATCTTAGCATTAAAAACTCATGAAAAATAACTTTTATTTTACTAGATATACAGATTGCTCTAAATGCTTCAAAACAGAGATCTAAATTCATTTCAGAAGAAATTTAAATATACTCTAAATTCAGTGAGGTACAACAACTAATCTAAAACATTTATGCACATAATGATCTTTTTCCAAAACTTAAAAATGTGTTTAGAACTGAGAGTACATTTCCTGGACAAAGAATTTTTACCTAAACTAAATAATACCAGATAGAGTTATAGTTCTAAATGAATTTATGTAATATGAAAAATAAAAGTATACAGTGACAATTTTTACAAAGAGCATTCAAAAAGTAAATAAGACCAACTCTCAACCAGGCATATATTCTAGTTCCAAAGACATCAAAAGTTGATTTGTGAAATACTAAAAATAATTGATTATCATTACAAAGACCTAAATTTGGAGCTAAACTAAATAGCATGTGCCATCCACTGTAATTCCAGGTAACAGCTTATGTAGTACATGAAATAATAATCATAAACAGGAAAAATGTTCCATGTCATTAATAACCCAGAAAGCACTAATTTTAAAGAGAACACAATCAGAAACCATTCTTTAACTACATCAGTGAGATAAAAATAATGCAAACTGGCATAGCCTTCCTGGGTAGCAATTTGGCAAGATATGTCAAGAGCTTTTCACTTAATAATTCCCAAGGAAACTATCCTAATAACATCTTTGCAAATGAGGACAAGTATCTGTGTACAGTATGTTCAGGGCAGTGGTCAACCAAAGGCAACTGTTTAAATAAGTTATAGATGACCAACATGATGGGGTACTGTGCTGCCTTAAAAAGATCATGCTTTCAAAATATTCAGGGATGTCCGAAATGCTCATGGTAGAATGTTAAGTTAAAAAACAGTATGAAAGAGTCTCCGAGGGTCCAGCTATAGCCATGCATTTACTAACATATCTGTCCTACAGAGAGCAGAAGTTCTGGAGCTTCTATACAGTAAGCTTTTCATAAAATAAATGATAATAACACCATCAAAAAATATATGTAAATTCCATATTAAGTTTCTAGAAACATAGAAGGCTAGAATCTGTACAGTCATCAAAATACTAACATTGGATAGCTCCACAAAAAAAGATATTTATATTTTTAATCAGAAAAAAATTAGAAACATATGAATCTACATATATGTATAGGATCTCAAAATGTAGTATTCATAATTAATTAAATCAAGTGAGGGTAAGAAATATGTTGATAATTATCAAAGTTGTACGATGGATACATCAGTTTATTCTACTGTTTATACTCATTTGAAATTCTTCAAAATAAAGTTAAAAGAATAATTAAAAGACACAAAAATCACTGTCATAGGAGTTATTCCAATAAATACTGTGAAGATTCCGAGATGAGAAAGGTCACTTACGGAGGAGGTATTGGCATCGCTTTGAGGAGCTGGTAAGATTTCACCAGGTAAATTAAATGCTTGAGGCGGGCAGTGTGTATAATGAGCAGAGTCATGCTACGGGGAGGCGGCTGGGATGGAGCATCAGGCCAGTGAGTAACTGGTAACCAACTCACAGAATCTAACTGCTAGTCTCACATTTAATAAAACTCTCTAACTAAGAAAGGATAAAGAGGCATCAGCTTTACGGATTTCAGCTAGGCTGTGTTGGGCCCCCTGAGTCAGCATTCTGCTGCAAATGGCACCTGGCCTAGGAGGACAGAAAGGCATCACTGGCTAATGCAGACTTCTGGTTCCACCCTTGCCCACTGAAGTAACACTATCCCTTTTACTGGGGGGGTGATTCTGGATAATTCCAGTGGGTTCTTTATCCCCAACAAACAAAACCTCTAACGCAATCTAGGCAGGATGAAGCATGGAAGACAAGGAGCTCATCTTTAAATACATACTCCTTCCTTATCCTTCCCAGCCCTCAGCTTTTTTCTTTACTTTTCACATCAATAGCCGACCTCCATATAAAAGTCCAATTTTGCAGTGCTTTAGGTACCACAAAGTCTGTGTGAATGGGTTAGACTACATATTACGAAATAGTGAAAGGGTCTAGGTTTCCTCTAACCAGTATCATTTTTTGAAATTTTTCAAAAACTAAAAATTGCTTCTTATAAGATTTCATACATACTGAATGTCTAACTACTCTCTAAGTTACCATTTAGACTACAAATACATCCTTGAGTTTCTTAAGAAAATTTGCATGACTTCCAACTCTAAATTTGGAAAGTGCAAGAAGCTTTAATGACCAGATGATATAATTTTGCTTTCTTCTATTTAAAGAGTTACTTATTCTTGAAGTAATATTTCAGAACACAAATAATGTTTGAAACAATTTTTAAACACATGTACATTTAATAATTCTCTCTTTTTCTCTATATAACATTCCCCAAAATCTTTTTGTTTCTTTGAAAATATACATACTTGCACGTTTGAGGCCTGACAGCCAGCATTACTGGTAGTCCCTGTTAAGGCTAATTGAGTTAGCATAAACATGTAAATCCTTTTTATAGATGCCTGGCTATTCCTTTATCCAAGACCAAGTTATAATCTACAAAGATAAGTGGGATCTATGTTCCTGATTTACTTTGAATGTAAATTCTTTCGAATAGATAAGCTCTTGATATGTATTTCTTCTCTAAAAGATCAAAGATCATTCTTCAAACACCAGGTTCCTCTCCTATCTCCATCTCTCTCCTCTGATTTCTACTGTATGTTTTCCCTTTGCCAATGTTCTCTGAATAGTACCAAATTAATGAACGCTGACATTCCTCATGACTGTTATGATGGCAGCCTGAGGTGACAGTGCAACACATCAACATGCTGGCCACTACCTAGGGCCAAAAAAGAAGACTTAAATTCATCTAGTAAAAATGAGGAAGTGATAACAGTTAATCCAGATATATACTAAATAGAAGGCTCTCAAAGAAGTCTGTGGTTGCTAGTATCTCAACTCTAAAGCTGGTTCTTGAAAAGTGAACTTTGCACCAAGCAGCCTTAGCACTGAGTTATTAATAGAGCCTGTTTATAAGTAGAGAGCAGCAAATAAAGAAAAGGAAAAAAACCCCATCATTTTGTAAAAGTAATAAAAAGATATTGATGTACGAAGCAATTGATGTCTATTATTCATAATATTTCTAAAAGAGTACAATTCATATGCATTATTATAGTCATTCAAATTATCTAACATATGCATAATTCATATGTAATGTAAGATTTATTACTACTAATGTATTAACATATAACATTAATTGAATGTTAATTATATGCCAAGCACAATGCTAATCAATTAATAAACATGCTCATTTGATCCTTCCCACCCTATAATTTACTAAAAATATTATGTTTTTAAGGGTGAAAACAACTTCAACAAGACTAAAAATCTGCCTAAGATCATAAAACCCATAAAGACTCATCCTTTCTTTGATCCTGTGTCACCACTACTTAATGTAAAGCATGCCTAACACACCCGGCTGGTGAGGCTCAGTGGACTGAGCGCTGGCCTGTGAACCAAAAGGTCGGTGGCTGGATTCTCAGTCAGGGCACACACCTGGGCTGCGGGTGTGCAAGAGGCAACCGATCCAACTGATGGATGTTTCTCTTGTACATTAATGTCACTTTCCCTCTCTTTCTTCCTCCCTTCCTCTCTCTCCGAAAGTAAATCTTAAAAAAAAAAAAAAAGTAGTGCATGCCTAACACATAAATGTTAAAAGGCCTACGGAAGGCAGGCAAGTATACGGAAAACAGTGAGACGATTTCCAAAGTGGAAAGAAAACAAAGTACATATAAAACTCATGGAAAGACAGGGCCCTGGACCTCAAATCAACTACAGTTCAATCCCCAAGACGCAGCACCTCTGCAGGTGCGACAACTGTTTCCACAACACGTGCCCAGCCCCGCACCGCAGATAAACTGGAGAGGCGGCTCCCAGAGCTGGACCGTGGCTGAGTTCTGAAACACAGCCGGCGCTACAGAAGGACGAGGCCCAGGGCCCAAGCAGCAGAAAGGCCAAAGCATGTCAACCTGACATGTCACCAGCAACGCTCACATGGAGTTGTGGGAGAGTCTTGTGGAAAAAAGTCGGATGACAATACATTATCCAGAGAACGTAGTGAGAGAAAACCTGGTTACGTAAAGGAAAGAACAAAATGAGGATGAAGGTTAGTCCTGGAATTAAGGCAGGGGGAGGAGGGATTTCAAAGGCCTGGAACAGTTACAATGGTGCAGGAAGAGCTAGGAAGCTGATGAAGGTAAGGATGAGAAGAGTTTCTCCATTTCCTGGTTCTGTTACCTGAAACACGCATCTGATCTCAACCTCAGAGTTACTGACCTTTAAATGCAACACCTGGGGTTTCTTTTTGTGACACCTCTGAACACACAGAAAGTGGCTCACAGAAAATGCTTACCGAATGTTAGGTTAATCTTTATTTACTAAAACAATACACCATCACTAAAAATAATAATAATAAGCTGGAAGGGTTATAATCCAAGTAAAAGAAACCAGAAGACTGAGAGAAAGAGCAACTGTGAGAGGTTAGCCTCTTGGAACACCGCAAGAGGCAGAGTGGAGCTGGAGAGGCAAATGAACAAAAACCAAGCAGGGAATGGTGACGGGGAGCATCGGAAGAGCCTATTTAGTAAATATACATGGAGGTACTTGGACAAAAATCAAAATTTGATTTGATAACATAAAAAGTGGTTAGTAGTCATTGGAAGGCTTTTTGCTATGTACCTGCTTAAGTGCATACAATTTGAGAAAATTAAAGAAATGGGTCAGTCCCCAACTTGTCATTTGTTTAATGAAGTCTCACAATGATCCAGTATTTCAATAAACAGAAATGTCAGTATAATTTCTTCAAAAGGAAAAATCAGTTCCCTGTGTTATTACATATTTACACATAAAGAAATACGCCATGTAATGAAAAACAAGCATCTGACCTAAACACACCACATTATTATGAGAATGGTACTACTAGTCAGAGCGCTAACAATTTTCAGCAGAAGGGAAGGGGGAGCCCGGGCAGGAGACACGGCAGGGACGAAATGGGACAGTATGAAAGTATTTTACATTCATAACACTGTCAACAGCCTCAGATTCCCAACAAGGGCTTCGATCTTAAAGAATGAAGATGTGTTCTAATATCGAGAAACCCGTGCCCCAGTCTCAACAGCCAGAGCTTTAAATATGTGGAATTTAAAATGGTCTCTGAGGTACTTCAGCAAATGTCGGAAATATAAAATTATTGTTTCAGAGGCTAAAAAAAAAAAAAAACAACTAAAAACCCACCCATCTTTACAAACGCATAATGCAGAGCGCTACCTAGGCGTAAAGCAAAGCGCCTTACTACCTACTCACTTACTACCTGTGTGTAACTATCACATACATGTTTCACTTTCTGCAATGAACGGAGACACTCTAGGGCCTTCTTTCTTCTTGAAATTCTCTGCCTTACTATACGTGTCTCCTTATTGTCTCATCTGTAGTTAATTAGCAGCAGTCCCCCTGATGCCATAAATAAAGGACCTGAGAAAATCCAGGTGTCATTTCCCAACTACAAAAGCGAGCTGTTAAAAATAATCTAAATATATATATATATATATATATATATAATAATCTAAATATATATATATATATAATGTATGAACTATGGTTACCAAGTGATTCTGGAAAGAAAAAAATTAAGGGTTTCATTTTCTCCCTCTATACTTTACCAAGGAATTAAAACTTCAGTTTAGCACTTTTAAGATAAATCTTCTAATCCTTCAACCTTCTTATTCTCTAAAGATCTTTTCCAACATGTGATGCACACACTCTCTTAACAAGGAAAAACAATGTTACAAATGAATAGCTGAAATCTATCGTTACCCAAAGCAACATTGTATTTGTCAAAAATAATCATTTTCCTAAATTCTCTACCAAATTTAAGTGCAAAGGGATGTCTCTAAGCATCAACTTAACCTAACAAAAAACCTTCAGAAAACCAAATCATTGGTAATATATAATCATCCAAAGATCGATAAAATTCTGTAAAATAAAGCTTGTCTATAAAATGCACTGAGTCACTTAAATAAAAAGCAATATGTTTCACTTCTTCAGCTATATAAATATAAGGCTTGTATATATAAAAACAAGAATCATCCCACATCCACATATACATGGCATGGGCATATGAGGAGGATTGATGATGTTTATAGATGTCTACATGTATTTATATAGAGATATACATAGGCTCCCAAGCAAAATGTTCGTTGTTTTTAAATTCGCTGATTTTTGTTGGTAACAGTTATTTCTTGTTAACCACATATGAGACTATCACATTATGTAAACCATGCAAAGCTGATTGAGTTACATTTTTCCCTGAAAATCATAGTCTGTGAATTTATAAATGAAGACACTTTAGAACAGGAACATACAGCTTTAGTTATGAGCAAAGAACTGGTTAAAGAATATCTGATCATAAAGAAAAGGAAGTTAAGTAGGTCAAAAGGAGTAACAGAGGAAAGCCTATCATTCGGTAGGCACAAATCATAACATAATTTTCTCAGATTGCTCCAAGTTTTATTTCTGTTACTAGTTAACCATAAAAGTTAGTAAAAAGATCTCATTCTGAAATCACTGTGTTCCTTAAGCCACTATAGATTTGTGGCATTGCTTTATTCAGCCTATTCTTCACAATTCAGAGTCTAATTAGGCAGTTCGTGAAATATCTAGGCTTTAGTATTTTTATTCTTTTGCTCAAATTTGTCATTTGACTTCTGCTCTGCGTCACAGTGACAAGGCAGAGAGGGTCAGAAAAATGGTGACACTCTTATCAATCGGCATTACCACTTAACCAGGAATTTTCGAAGCCAGTTTATTTGGAGAGATTGAAACAGCTGGTTAACAATTTTCCTCATGAAACAAAAATAAATGGAATTATCATTTCCTAACAATAGATTATAACATCATGCAAAAATTATGACAAATCAGATTCAAGCAGAAGAGGAGTATTTGCAGTATGGAAATAACTTTCTTGAAACAGTTACAGTAATAAAGAAGTAATGAACTTCACTCATTACCCTAAAAACATGTTATGTAAATGCTATCTTCCAGTTACTAATGAAGAATAACACTTTGATTTACATTTCATGAACCACATGACCTTATATATAGCCATCAGTAAGTCTTTACTGCTTTAAAAAAAAACCACAAAAACAAAACCAACCTGTGCACATTAAATCAAATTTTATAACAAAACATCGCTTCTGTGTGGTCTCCCTTCCTTATCCTCCAAGCACACCAGAACGGCTGGCCTACTCTCATTTCCGTCCAAGTGCCCCGGCTTTCCCACTGAGAGTTCACTGGTGAAGGCCGTGCGCCTTTGCTAGGCCATCTGCCACTGCCCTGAAAGATGCAGGTGATTTTAATAACTCTGTTACCTTCGATAAAGTGTGACGTACACACACCACTGACGAGATGCAGGTAGATTTATGACAATAAACATCGAGATCAAACAAAAATGTAAGATACGGGGCATCAAGTTAGCTAACTAGTGAAAGCTCGCTGCCCTCCTGGGCCAGCAGCTTAAGCAACACGCATCTACAGTTCTCCGGGGTAGACTTAGGAGGCATCCAAGACAGCGAAATGAAGAGTTACCATACTCAGGGCTGGGGAAAGAAAGGGTAAAATTCAGGTCTTTAGAGACTGCAAGCTTAGAGGAGACAACATGGAGGTAGTACGAGCAGGCTGACTTTTAGAATGGAGGGAAAACCTTCAAACTGAGGCTGACAGAGTGATTCCGGTAAGAACACGAAAGGCTGAATCCCACCAAGGCCCTTCGTGCTCCTGTAGCTCTCCAGCCCTCGTCTAGCACCTCCTACTGGCAAAAGCTGACACGGATAGCTGGACAAGACTGGAAAAGGGTGAGTTTGGAGCTGCTAAAGTTCAACATTAAAAAGCATGTCACAAAAGGGGACAACATCCACAGATTAAAATATAGGTAGGTATGCTGCTCTCATGAGTCAAAGAGAACCAGATTTTAAAAACCATTTTCACCCCATAAGAAGTAAAAGTACATTTTAGAAAACATTACTTTTGATGGTTATATATAATAGAGTATCTCTATAAAATAGATGCCAAGGCAAAAGATTCAGAAAGAGATATAAAAGCTGATGGATGTAATAAGAAGCACTAAAAGTAAAGTAAAAGTATGTTGACAAAATTAAAATCTGTATAAAATTGTAGAAAATGTCCGTATGTATATAACAAACATGAAAAGTTCTCTTAGAATATAAGATAAAAGGACAAGGAGCCAGCCTGCAAAACTGACAGTCGCTGGTTCGATTCCCCAGCCAGGGCACATAACCAGGTTGCAAGCCAGGTCTCCAGCCAGGTCTGTGGCTGGAGGCAGATGAAAGGCAACCATACATTGATGTCTCTCTCACGCTCTGCCTCTCTCCCTTCCCCTCTCTCTAAAAATAATAAATAAAAATTTTTAAATATAAAAAAAAAAGAACGTAAGAAAAAAGAACGAAGAGATAATAATAATGAAAGAGAGAGTATTGAAGATCAAAGACAGAAATAATAGGCATAAAAATGACAAAAATATCATTTTGGTGGGAAAATATAACATATCTATCTAGGTCCACAAAGGATCTAGTTAAGTAGAAATTTAAAAAATTAAAATGTGCAATAGAGAATAACTCTCATTTTCAAATATTCCTTGAAAAATTCCCAAAATTTTAAGAAGAATAAACTGTTCTGTTTCTTACCTAGCCATACTGCAATAAATCTAGAAATCAGTTATGAACATTTTAAAGTGCACAGATGATAATCTTTCAGAAATTTAAATAGCATTCCCAATAAGCTATTGTATTAGGAGGGAAACAAAACTAGTTAGAACTATTTTAAAACTACTGATGAAGAATATGACATATTAACAAAACATATGAGATGCAGCCAAATTTACAGTCTGACACAAATTCATAATTTAGGGGAAAAATAATTTCACAAAAACATAAACTCATGGAAAATGACTTCTACAAAGAAGATCTAAGACAACCAAAAAGTATGTAACAATAATGACATTTTAGAAACATATTAGTAAATCAGAAAACAGAAAAAACAAAATGTTAAATAAGTCCAAGAAATAACAAAATCATATATCTCTGACAGAAATCCTCAATTTCAAAACAGAAAATGCAAATGTAATGAAAACGAAAAGACTATATAATGAAAAACAGAACTGCATATATATTTTAAACTGTGCATACGCATGTGTACAAGGGTACAAGGGTATGTGTACATGTAAGACTAATCAATCAGCCATTACAATGGTTAATTATTAAAAGACAATTATTTTTATCTTTTTATTTTTTAGAATTTGTAAAACGTTCCATCGTGTAGATATAACTTATTTTAAAAAACATGTTTTGTTTTTGAAAAATAGACTGAAGGGAAAACCTTTTTCTGCGATTTTTTTTTTTTATGAGACAAATAAAACCTTAATTCGTTCAACTGTGTAGGGTCAATTATTTTTACGAAGCTCCTAAAAATTTATACTTAAATATTCATTACAAATTTAAAAACCATCATTGAAATCAATCTTTATAACATCTAGTTTAATAATTTTAATAACTACAAAGAAAAAACCAGCCATGTTATTTTTCTGCCTCTACAGAGTTAAAACACACGTGAGTGAGGTCCCATGATACCAGACTGAGTACATAAAGGAAAAATGATTAATCCTCTTTGTAGCCTGTTACATATATTTTACAAATCTCTTCTACTTGATCATGTCCTGTTGGTCATGAGGGTTTTTCTGCAAGAGCCACAATTATATTACTACTAGTGGTATTTATTAATAACTACTTGGAATAATAAAAATCAAACCTTGTCTTTTTGTGTTGAGTGTAATATTCTTCAAGATGCTTTCATGTGCATTATCCAATTCAATTTTTATAAAAACAAAAAACCACCGTAAGTTAGGTAGGGCAGAAGTTGAAGAACAAGTTTTTGTTCAACTGTTACTGCAACTGTTTTTCAGATAAGATTAAAGATGGCCTACTAAGCACTTGTAGATATTCTTCAAATGAGAATATCTCATTAAGTGGTCAAGAAAACCTGCTGTTGATTAAAGTAAGTCTGATCAATCCCTATAAACAAAAGCCTGTTGATGAAGGACTATGAGGAGAAACGCACTCACCATCCCTTCGGCTAGATCTGCCTCAGCTGGATTTCATACACCCCAAGCACTACTGTGGTGGTCATTTGCCAACTACAGGCCAGAGAATAATTTCCCATCTGGTGTGCTGCTCTGAATATCCCATTCAAGGACTAGTCTCTAAAGTTTAAGAATTAAAAGTAACCAAAGAATTGCGAACAATGGTCAATTATCTAATTAGCATTTCAAAAGACAATGATAAAAAGGAATAATACTCTCAGGCCCACAACTCAAATGAACAGCTGTGTGTGACAAGGTCAGTTAATTAAGGTTTCAGAACTTTTTCAGCCCATCTCCTGTCACCTTTCTGGTCCCTTCTTTCTCTTCCCATTCCTAAGCCGCCCTTCATCTCTTCCTTCCTTCCTTTTTCCTATACCTTTTCCTCCTTTTCTCTTCCCTGTCTTACTCTATCTCCCCTTAATTGCTATAAAGCCAGCTTTCTTAACTGTTATGTCAAATTTAGGTTTAGTTTTAAGTATCTCTTTTGTTGTCTAAATGAAGTTTTACATGCTATTATCCACTCCAAATCAAGGGAATTTATATTTTCAATCTCTACGTACCAAAAAAAAATTTTTTTTTTTAAAGGAGAGACATTTAATTTGCACTGCTTTTAATTTCCATGTAACCTTTAATGATTAATTTTTTTTTCCTGATAGTCAATTACCCTTAAAGGAAAATATCCTTCTACCCATACTGGAGAAATACCATATTCTAAATTGAAGACTAAGTAGGTGAAATTTCTAATTTTCCCATTTTACTCCACTTTTTGTTAATAAGGAAAAGTAAATCTGAGGGCCTTATTTATGGTCAAAATCTAAAATGCATTATCTTTCTTAATTTCCAATACAACCCTGCAAATATATATATAATTAACTCCACTTTATAGATTAGAAAATTAGACATGGTGAAGTTAAATAACTTCATTAAGTCATGAAGAATTGAGTTTCAAAGCAGCTGCCTACAGCACCAGAGGCCACAGAGGCCCCTAGCCCCTACTCCCTCCCTATTAAAATACATGATTAAATGAAAAGGCTAAAACCAGTTAGATTAACAATGAACCTAATTCCCAGAGCCCTGACCCAAAGCTCATGCATGGAGTAAATCACCCTGATTTATAGGGATGGAACACATCAGTTCGTTTCTGCTTTGCTCTGGGTGCTGGACAGACGACCCAGTGACATTCTCATGACACTGAGGCCTACCCCAGAAAGAAACGAGAAAAGAGAGAATGAGCTGGTGGCCTTTATTACTGATCATCATTATCCGCAAGCACACTTCCTAGAAGGTACAGTGACTTCACTGCCAAGACTCCTGAGGCAGAGGGTCTCTCTGTTCTAGGAAGCCTGTGTCCTTCACAGATATCAGTGTTGCATCATGTAGCCATTCATAACATCATTGCAGACGTCTTGTCAACCAGTCAGACAATGTTGTTGTGTGCCATCAGTATTCCTATTCCATCTTTGGAATTCCAGGGGACTCAACAACATTCTACAGAATTACAAAGAAGAAGAAAATGTGCTTCTCTTCAAGAAGTACGATCAGAAAATCACTTTGTTGCACAGATCCCACTAGTGCTGTCTAACAAGGGATCTGGCTTGCGGTGAAGCTTGCTCTTCCTTCTCATGCCTGGATTCATTTCACCAGATTAGTCGGATAATTCTTATCTGTAGAAGGCCAAAGAAATGTTTAATTCTACAGAGGGCCCAGGGGGTGTGGGTCTATACAATGGTTGAAGCAAGCCTAGGAAAAGGTCTTGAGGATGCTTGTGCCTGATTTCCTGCTGCAAGGCGCTCTGAGGCTTTCAGAATAATGACGAACCACAGGCCAAGTCTGGGGCCAGATCTAACCGTAAAGCTGGATCGTAATCCTTCTTCCATGGCAGTGTGCCTTAAACTTGTGGCTGAGCCACCAAATCATCAACAACCTTAGAAACTTCACAGATGCCTACTTTCCCCAAAATAGAAGGGTGCACATATACATTGAGAAACTCTTCCGGTAGGAACCCCAAGTCAAGAACCCTGCTCCAGGCTCAATCCACGAAGAGCCTAGACCCAAACTACCCCAGGGAGTCCCAACAGATATAGTTCATTCTAGAAGCGCAGGCAGGTGGAAGTGCACCTCTGAGGCCGGTTTGCTTCCAAACAACAGAAGAGGTAAAGGGGGAAAGTAGCTGCCCTCAAATCCGGGTCTCCCTCGGCCAAGTAGGCTGCAAAGGTCATGGGGAACGTGAACCCTGAAGGCAGTGACGGCCACATAACCAACACTACCTTCACTGTACTCATCTATAAAACCGCGAAGGCAGATTTACCACCATCCCGGGGGTCAAAAGGAGTTCATTTACATCAGGTGAGCAGAAATTAAGAAGACCTCTCACAGCAAGAGAATCTGTCCTACAGTAAATTCAAATCTCAATTGTTTTCTCCCCAGGGGGGAAAAATGTTCATCTGAATACAAACGCATTCTTTCAAAAAATGGGAAATATTGAGGCAGCAGATATCGGATTCACATCTCTGGTTTTTCTGAGACCTATAAATACCACAATGGTTATCATTCATCACCGTGGATAGCTTGGTGTAAACTCACCCAGATGCCAGTCCAAACACAGCAAATGAATGATGCATTTTTTTCTCTCTACATGTTCAACGTATTAGCAAAGAAAAAGCACAATGCCATGTGTAACATAAGCACTCAATAAATACAGGCTAAGTGAATGAAATATAGATGATCCTGAACAAGACTTCTTTCAGGGAAGTAGAAGTGAGGCTCACTTGAAAAGTTAAGGAATTTTTTACAATAGCCTCCTCCAAGATTTCCAATTGCCAAGATAAAATTAAAACTGGCAAACAAGCAACAAAAAAAAGAGAAATGAGGGCAAAGTGTATTTTCAGTTACAAAAACGTTACGTATAGGCATACCCTCAGTGTAAACCAACTGCACTGAGCCTGAACTAATTAAGCTCCCGCAGACCACAGCCAATTTAGAAGAAAACATGAATAAGTAAGAGCTAAAGTATGTGTACCTGCTTGAAGGTAACCTTGAAACTGTTTTGCTAATTCTTTAAGAATTTGTTGTTGTTTTTTTTTTTAAAGTGTGTAACCGTAAGATTCTAATGAGCAGAGAGAGGGTTGAAAAATCTGTCACACAAGACTACTACTTCTACCACTGCTGTTCCAAGAGTGAAGAAATATTTTCCCTGTATGTGTAAGATGCATGATATTTTGCATACACTTAAAGAATAATTGCATTGGAGGATAGTTATTGCTTAGATTTTAGGTCCCTAATGTTTGTTAAGTAATTTGGTATGAGTAAGAAAAACAACTTAATCTAATAAAAAAGAAAGTTAGAACTTCATTCTACTCTGACTAACCCACACTTGGAAGCATCACCGTAATTCAATCAATTTATAACCAGTTCAGAGCCCAGAGGAACCTATGATACACTACATACTTATCCAGTCAACAAATCTGGAAATAATGCTGCAACTGAAACTTTGCTCATAACCAACAGCTCTAAAAGTATCGGTTTTTAATTTTCCTGAGTCTCAGATGTACTAAGACACATTTTAGACAAGATACAAAGCAGAAATATATATAAGCCACACATTTCAATCTCTGCGCATCTACTGATCAGAACCCACGGCAACTCAACAATAGCAAAGATACTAAATATAACCAGCTATTCCATCAGTGTTAAAGGAATACTTCAGACCCTAGCTACAGTTCTCAAAAAAATTCACACTTCTCACTACTGACTGACTTTGAATTCCAAAAAGAACCTGAATCAGCAGAATGTGATTGCTGTTTTCAGTATATTCATTTTTCACATTTTTTTGGTCCTGATGCTCTCACTGAAGTTAAAAACTCTTTCTTGAATATAAATAAAGAGAACCCTTTAGATAGTATGAGGCATTAAAAACTAAATAAATGCCTTTCTTTAGCTTTAATTTTGTTACTGGTAAAATCCTTTGCTCTCTGAAGATTCTAGGAGAATCTGAGTTCGCATTTTTCTCAACATCTCAGGTACAAACAATTTTTTTTTTAAAGATTTTATTATTTCCAGAGAGAGGAGAAAAGAGAGAGGCAGAGAGGGAGAGAGACATCAATGTATGGTTGCCTTTCACCTGCCTCCAGCCACGGACCTGGCTTGAGATCTGGCCTGCAACCTGGTATGGGCCCTGGGTGGGAATCAAACCAGCAACCTTGGGGTCCACGGGCTGGCACCTATCCATTGCGCCATCAGCCAGGGCTAATGCAAACAACTTCATCCTTCATTATTACCATGATATTCCATCCTTCCTGAATATAGTGTGAAATATTTAAGTCCCTAACTTATTTTCTTTCAAGAGAGACAGTGAAGGGAGAGAGGAATGGAGAAAGGAAGAGGAGAGAATGAATTAGGTCCTAGTCATAGCTTAACTTATTAGTCATCACTAGTTACACCACATAATCAAGTTAGTTATAGCTCAGATTTCGTTTTTAAATAAAGGGAATAATATAATTGGCATTTATTGTTTTTAGATCAGTTTTCAAGGCAATCTTACCTAGATTTAGTTCCTGCTAGGCGAAATCTCTGCAGGGACCCTGTGAGGAAATTATCATTGGACTCTAGGAATGGAGAACAGTGAACTGCGCAATGGCTACAGCAATGCGTTTCTAAAGGGAAGCAAAATGCCAATATTTACTCCTGAACAGAGAGGAGGAAGAGACTGTCACTAGCACAAAATGCTAGGAGAAGGGTAAGAGACACGGTAAACATCCAGAACATGACAGCTATCAAAACTGCCATCACTGTAGGTTTCTCTGTGACACTCTTTTATAGTACATATTCTAGAACCCAGACTCACAAAAGAACATATCCACAGAGCTTCCGGTTGCCAAGCACCCAGGCAGGGAGACTGCTGTTTCTCACATATTACGTTCATTTCTGAAGAACAAAAGGTTCAAATGTGACTACTCCAAGAATAGCAACCGCTAGGCAGCACAGAAAGACTGAGTAACTGGTTAGGGCAAGATGATCTGCCAAAAAGAGGCAAAAACTTTTTCACGAAAATATTAAATAACTTCACGTCCAGAACTATTCAAAAATGGAACGAAAATTGTGGGGATATTTACAACAAAAGCAAACAACAAAGAATGGGAATAAAACAGGTAATTGGAAGGAGAAAGCCTACCCTGAATCGCAACGATGCTGTGCATCATGGCACGGTGCACTTTTGGTGTACTTGCACTCTCTTTCGAAAGACTGGGGGCTGGAGTTCCAGAGAGGATGAAAGAGTTATTTATGAACAGACGGGACACCAGGACGGGTGGTAAGAAAGCTATGGAGGAGAGTCTGGGCTTGTGGATAAAGGAAGAAGCAGACATATGGGGAAATCTATGTAGAAGAAACAGAGAAAGT
>PVIW01000173.1:566572-715534 GCA_004026585.1 Noctilio leporinus | reverse complement strand
CAAAAAAAAAAAAAAAAAAACAAAACACAAAAACAAAAACAAAAAACCCAAAACCCAAAAAACAAACAAAAAAAGTCACTTAATTTACTCCTGACTCAAACACCAGGTCCTTTCTTTGAAGCAGCTTATAACAAATTTAAGACATAAAATATCACAATCTCTTATGGAACAGAGGAATTTCTATGTGGAAACTATTTGAAGGAGTGTCTACAAAAATGATGTCAAGAAATGCAGACCACTTAGGTTTTTCAGCATGTATTCAGTCTATGACCCCTGCTGAGCAGATAAGAGACATGTCACAGTTATAGAAAAAACATCTCCCAGTAAATCAAAGTATTCGTGACTCAGGCTTTGGAAATTTTCACTGTCATCAGAAGCGCATTTTTCTGATGGTATGACCTCATGTCGAGCAGTACAGTAGCTATTATAGAGTTGTATTGCACAAAGGATTTTGTCACTTACGATGACTGTTCCCTGCGTTAGGAGAAAAAGAAATTAGACAACTCCAAAATCCTGTACCGCTCCTGGCAGTAACTAACAAAGTGAGTTTTGGAAAGAATGCTCTTGTCAAATACATTTTTAAGGCACTTCAACAGTTATATCATTTGTGTGTGTGTGTGTGTGTAAAAAAATAAAATATGCATTGAAGCAACATTCACAAGTATGAGTCTTCACAACTGTTGGTTCATCCTGTTCATATGTACATCACAGCAGGATGAGCACCTCCTTCATTACACTGTTGGCCTCGTCAGCTTGACTCCCTGCAAGAGAGGAGAGAAAGCCTGCAGCTTACAGTTGGACAATATCCATTGGCCAGTGAAAGCGTCCATCAACACCAGATCATTTCTGCTGCAAGAAGGAAGAAAAGGCCCTCCTAGATGGTATTACATAACCACCGATCCAAGCCCCTGGGGACAAGCAGATCACCTGCCCACCTCTCTGGACAGTGGACTGTCATCTCCCCCAGCCTGGCCTGGCTGTGCACTAGATGATGGCCCGGGGTTTCCATCCATATTGTTTGCAAAGCAAATGCGAAGCCTCTTAGGATGGATACTCTGTGTTTATTTTTGTGCTTAAGTAGGATGGATAACATTCTAAGCCTTCTGGATTATTCTAAATTAGACAGTGGCCCCCTGGTTTGGACTGGTTTCTGTGTAAAGGGAAAATGAACGGCATTGTCCAATTTAGTCTCTCTTTTGGAAATGCTTCTGTTGCTGTGGAATAAATCCCAGCCCTTTTAAACGTTTAAAAGAAAATTTCACTTTGATTGATCTGCTGTTCACTATGACTGGAGTATTGCATATGATTACTAGGGTATTAGGATTTTCAAATAATTTTCTTCATTCTTTGTCAAAATTCATATGGACAAATTCCGGGCTATAATGTACACACACATTGATACATATAAGCATAAATACAAATGAGAAAGTTTTCAAAGGGGATAAATCGTAAAGAAAAAGGTATTGAACTGCTCCTCTATCAACTCTGAGTGGGAGGACCAGAGTCTGGAGTCACACACTGCACAGAACAATAATTACTAATATTCTGTTATCTAACTAAATGAGTGACAGTGTTGGATACGTTAACCTTTTAAGGTAGGATCCTGGGGCTTCGAAAAGCAACGCTGTATGTCTGCCTGGACGTCCTCATGGTGTAGGGGAGGAATTTGAGGGCCAAAAAGACCAGGGTTCAGCTCTAGCTCCAGCACGAACTAACTAACGCACCCCCGGGTCTGTACAATGGGGGCAGCAGAGCGGGTTACAGTGTGGCAGCTATTAAGGAATAACAGATAGTAGCTGCTGTCCCCGCAGCTGGCTTCTGTCGGACCCTTCCCCATACCTTTCCAGTAACCCCAAAGAGTAGATATCACCATTAGTCTTGGAGTGGCAAAAACTGAGGGACAGGGAGGTGATGTGCCCAAGGCCACCAGTGAGGAGGAGGAGGAGCTGGCAGGCTGGTACAAGGGCCCGCACCCTGGACCAGGGAAAGGCTGGCACGTGATGTGCACCCAGACTCAACGGCAGGGGGCGTGGCTGCCCTGTTTGCAGAACACAGAGGGCCCAGCACGGGGCATTCTGTCATTGGCTGTCTCTTCTTCCTACCCATCTCCGGGTCACAGCCACAAGCGTGTCCAAAAAAAAAAGTGGGGTCCCGTGAAGTCCGGGCCCTGGGAAGCAGCCAGTTCTGTGGGGGCATCTGTGGGATAGGCAGCATCGTGTGAACCAACCAGCTTATTTTACGTGCGCTGATCATTCAGGAAGTCGAATCCACAAAGTCTGAGCTATGGGTGGTGGAGCTGATACTGGGCAGGCCCCTCTGCTACTGAAATTTTATTTCGTAATGCCAAGCACATAGTTTCGCCATGCAAAGGCATTATCGTGTGTCTAGACAATTAAAATAACGGAGGCATCGTAATTAAAGCCAGGAGCTGTCATTTTAGAAAGGCAGCAGGTAAAACCAAAACCTACGTGAGAGGTCAGGTGCGGTGCGGATGGCGTGCGCCTGCGTGGAGGGGCACACGTGTTTTGAGTGTATTTCCCGAACCTTTACCCTGCTGTCACGGGCCCTTCAATCTCAGCAAATGAAAAAGACCTTAACAAATTGCATTTGAAGTATAATTGTACTTTTATAGCAACCCAAACAGTTAACCCTCAACCCTCCTGTTCAAATTGAAATGGATCAAAGCATCATCCTTATTCGATTTAGTGAAGAAAATATGCTAGCAAAGGTTAAAGGGGTGAACAGCTAAGATGCAGAAACAGCATTTCGATCTGAGTTGGATTTAAACGAGGTCTTTCTAGAGTCTCACCTTCTGCCTTGACACCATCCAAGACTTTATGGTTGGCACCAACACACTCCCCAGAAGGATCTGGACTGGGTGGTAGATGAGCAAAGGGACGGATATTAAAGAGAGGTGCTCATGGCCTGCAAACACTATCTTCAGCATTGGAATTCCTGATGAACAAAGAAGACAGGGAGTCAAGAGGCAAATTCAGTCTGTCATCAAATTAAACGCATCCTCCATTAAAACTGGAACTTTAGAATCGATCCTAGCCATATTCTCCCATGTGGGAGCACGGAACTGGAAAAAGAAGGTCCCCAATGAGTCACCAAGTCTGTTCATCTTTCCGCTACATAAAGCTCTATGCTCTACCCAGAAGGTGGCCAGTCCTTGAGGGCACCGATCACGCTCACTGCAAACTGGCAGCCTGTCTAACAAGGAGAGAAGAGAAGACAATGTGGAATAGAGATGCTTCAAGGAGGCTGAAAAATACCAGAGAGGCTGAGGTTCAAAGGGAATCTTTTCTTGCTTAGTCATATAACAGTCCGCTGGTCTTCAGGAAGGCCTGCCTGGCGCCATGTCAAAACGCCCAAGTTCACTTTTGAGAGTCGGAAGGATATGGCCAGATAACGTACGCTGTCAGTGGGAGGGTACTTGAGCCAAATGAACGTTAATAAAGGCTTTGCCTGTAATCATCTGGCCCAGGATCTCAAAGTGCTGCACGCAGCACTGCAAGTGGAGTAACCCGTAGGGTTAGTGCCGAGTGTTTAAACCCCACGAGGAAGTTCAGTGGCCCTTGGGCCAGTGAATGCTGCTTCCTGAGCGTACACCCTCTCACGCCGAGGGCACGGTGCCCATGTTCTGTGAGCACCTAACGATCACAGGGACCTATTAATTTTCCGGAGCCCAGCTCAGACTCCGGCCGTTTCACTGTGATGACCAGTTGTGTTCCTATGGCCCGGCTGTCGGAACTGCTGTGCATGGGCGCTCGCCTTCTCAGCTCGGTAGCTCTCATAGCTTAGCCTTCTTCTTGTTTCTTCGAGAACAGCCTCTCTCTGAAAAGGACCCAAGCTCCTACACCTGCCCAGCGGTGGCGCATAAATACCTTTTCGTTATAACCCAGCGAAGGGAAAGCTCTGCTTCTCCAATTATTTTCAGCTTTTTAATACATGTTAAACCTTTATGCGAAAATTGCATTTCATGGCCCGCTTTCTTTCTCACCGCCTCACATATCACTGACGTAAACAGAAAATACTTTCCTCTTCCTGCACCGGGTCTCTCCCGCAGCTTCAAGAGTACGGGTTTAGGTTTTTGCACAGTTTCTGTCTTCTCGTTGACACAAAGAACAAAGGAGTTTCTTTAAAAAACAACAACAGTATGCTTAATCCATTTATCGTTGAGAAGCAGCACCTGATATTCTAGTCCTGGAAGGTTGTTAGGATGAGAAACATTCTCCTCCTTCCCGGCCAGGTTACAAGTCCTCAGAGATGCGGCTGAGGAGCTGGGCCAGGGGGTGGGAATCAAGGTGGAGCTGCAGAGAGCAGATGATAGAAACACTGGGATGTCCGTCCCTAAAAACAATCAGAGTGGGGGTTTCTGGCCCCAAATGTGAGGACCGTGGCTGCTGGGCTTGAAACACGTGCGGTGTCCTTTCTTGGCTAAGCCTTGGCTGTGTTGCCCAGCTGATGTGGGCCCAGGGGGGAAGCCTTGGGGACAGTCACAGGGCCGCTGCTGCATAAGGAAACAAGGGGTCCACTGCAAGACAGACACCAGAAACCCGCCCGACTGGGATCAGACAGCGGTGATAACAGCAATCACGGCTGGCGTGTAGTGAGTGCCTCCCACACGCCATGTGCTGCCTGTCACGTGCTTTCCCACACTAGTGGGACTAAGCCCCACAGTAGCCCCAGGAAGCCGATGAAGGCGACGTGGGCACCCCGTGCTCATGAGGAAATGGAGACGCTCAGAACTGCAAGGCAGGCAGCTGGGCCCCCGGTTCTGTGCGTCAGGTTAGGCGTCAGAAGTCTACAGCTTCAGACACTACCGTGCGTGCCGCTCGGGGAAGCACAGCTGGGAGCCCTTGCGAACTCACTGTCCTCAGTGGGGTTTCTGTGAGTTCACACCAGTGAGGGCTCTACCCCAACAGTGGCCGGGAAAGGGACCCAAAGACGAGCCAGGGCTTTACCCCTAAGAGCTTCCAGAGAGCAAGTGACCTCCGACCTGCGTGGGCCCCAACACCAGGATCGGGAGGACGGTCTCTCTAGGCCTGGGCTGCTCTTCAGCTCTGGTTTCTTACCTGCAGATCGGCCACCTGCATGCTACTGGGTGCAGCCACCCTTCGGTTCTGCCGATGGTGGGCACCTGAGTGGGGACTAGGGGAGGACCAGGGTCTGGTGGCACCAGCCACACCTTCAAGGGAGTGGCAGGAGTGGGCTCCAGGGAGACCCCCTCAAAGGTCGGAGCCCCCTCGCCTTCTCCACCCTTCTAGGTTTGGAGAACCTCAACTTGGTCCTTCTGTCCCTTCCCACCACCCAGCTCTGGACTCCATTGCTTCAAATCCTATGTTATTTGCTTTGGGAACCTTTATCTTCCCTCAGCCTTCAAATCCATCTTACTTTTCAGTCATCTGGTTAGCTACTTTTCCCTTCAAGTATTAGTTTCTTCTCCGTTTCCTATTTATCTCAGTCTTTGCTTTCCTTCCATTTCTCCGCCGCTTCCCCTCCCTGTTCTGGGGCACCTTTGTCACCCACAGCACTATTAGGATGATGGCTGCAGTCTGGGAACCTGCAAGACCCGCCAGCTGCTCACTGTAGCATGATTTCTGACACACGGTCATGGCTTTGGCAAAATGTGATCTTCAAGTTGAATCAGAATATATCCGCTGTAGTTCTTGTTCTAGAAGCCTATGTCACACACCACCCTTCCATCCTCTTCACTCATGTGTTTGACAGCTCATTTGGTCATTAATTCCTTCATTCATTCAGCTAGCGATCATCTAACTGACGAGCTATGCTGTGAAGGGGCCAGGCATGCCGCAGGAGGGATGCGACGTACCCCTGCATTTAACTAACTTACTGGCACCCTGTGACCACTCACCCCCCCAACATTCCCTTCAGGGCACGGTCAGCGCTCAGCTGCACTTCCCACACTGCCTGCTAACAGCTCCTCCTGGCCAAGCCATCTCCCACTCTGTGACCAGGGTGACAAGTGATGAGCATAAATCGGGTTACGTCAAATCATACGGGAGTTGGCCACGCAGTACAAGGACCTTCATGACCTGGCTCTGCTCCCTCAACGTTTTCCCGCCCTCCCGGCTTCTCCCTCTGGGCTCCAGCCAGGAAGAGTACCTGTCTTCCTTCCTCACCCGGCCTGGCCCGTGTGCCACTCCCTCGCTTGGTCTTGCCTGCAGGCCTTTGCACATGGGCTCCTCTTGCCTGGAAAGCCCATCACCCAGTTCTGGACCAGCTCAGTCTGTCAGTCCTTAGTTCCTAAGCGGCCTCCTCTGGGAAGTCACCCTCCAAGGCCCTTGGCTGGCTTGAGGTCTTTCTACTCCACGCTCACCCAACGGGAGCAGGGCCAGCCCACCGTCCTGGCACCTGGTACCCCTGTCTGATGCCTGCGTGTGTTCCTCCCGAAGCATTCCGTTTCTTAGGGTCAGAGGCTATTTCTTCGTCACCTCTGAGCATTCCGCAGGTGCTCAAAGGAGGGCGGAATCAATGGGTTTGTGTTTTTCCAGATCCCATCATAAAGTTACGGGGCTAGGACTCCGCTTTTATTCCATTCGTTAACTAGAAATGATTTTTCAAAAAACCAAACAAACTTACTGGAAGGAGTTTTCTTCCACAAGTAAAATTTAACTATAGGACTCTTTTCATCTTGCTATTACTGCAGTAATATAAATGAAGGAAATGAATTTTAATGCTCCCAGGTACCGATCCTGTGTCACCACGGTTGACAGGATCCAGCTAGACTTTACGAGATGGCATTTGACTTTATGGAAGTGAGCACTAGGCATGCATTTACAATTTTGCAGGGACTTTCAGCTGTCATGCTGAAAAATGTTTATAAAACATTAATCAAAAAATGCCTCTTTAATACAATGCATTGTCTGGAAGATGTTAGAAGGCGCATATTGTAAATGGATTCTTTTTCTGACTAAAGTAATTTCCACCAAAAGCATTTCCCCCCTGCTCTGCAAGTACACGGTATGGACAGATAAAGAGCACTTGCCCGGCACATTACTGCCGGCGCCAAACACTTGGGAAATCACTAATGTACCGCGTGCCATATTTCCATGTCACACACGACACATTCGTCTCAAATTATCCAACAGAGTTTGACACTGCGGCAGCTTCCATAAGCACAGCTTTCAACTGACATCTGCCCAGTAGGAGCTTCAAGTGCCAGCTTTCTTCTTCTAACGAGCAAGTAAGGGGCTTCTTTTATCCTTTGCTTTTATTCTTTTTTCCCAGGATGGGAAGGATAAAACAATACGTACCAGAATAGGTCCCCCCCTTTCCCCCTCTTTTTAAATATGTTTATTTTATGGTCTCTGAATTAGAATATTCCCTTTGTATCAGTGTTCGAGTTTCAAGTGACTACTTTCTAACGGAGAAACTGCTTTTTATTTTTCCTTGAGAAACAGACATTTTTCTTCCCAGATTGAATATGGGCCTTTTATAATCCCCACTGAAGGCTGATTTATTGTTCACGATATAAAAACTATTGACTTAATATGATTTCAGAGTTTATTTGGCTTGTAGGTGCACAGTGTTCTACCTATCTATTTATCTACCTAGCCATTCATTCATTCAAAAAACACTTTTTGGGGCCTCTGCTGTGTGTGTGTCACTGTTCTCATTTCTGGACATAAGGAGAACAGAGACAAGTTTCCTGTCTTATTGGGACCCCGATTACCTCAACTTACCTCCAACTAAGGGATGAGAGTAACCCCTTCTGTCACTGGCTTACCCAGTTTCTGCAATTCAAATAAGGGGACAATCTGTGACCAATCCCATCAGTCTTCCCACCGCTCCAGCAAGTCACCAGGTTGGGTAGATGCTTCCCTCCATCCACCATTCTCCTTCCCTCCCAGTTCTCACTACAGCCCTCCCAAGTCAAGCCGAGGTTACTCTTACAGCCTCCTGACAGAACCCCGTCTTCAGACTCTTCCCTTCCTCAACCCCACAAACTACAGTTGGTTAATCTTCCCAACCCGCATAATTAAAGCCAATACCCCTCTCAAGAACTACAATGATTTTCCAGGGCCCATTCATCAAATCCTCTACCTTGTCAACTTCAGTGGAAAACCACTGTTCCTCCCACCATTTTGTGAGCGCTGACTGCGTGCTGAGTGCTTTGCGGGCATTACCTCATTTAACCCTTCACCAGCCAAGTGGCGGCGATTTTCCCATTTAAGGATGAGGAGCCTGAGGGCTGGAGCAGTTAAGTGACTTGCCTTCCACTACACACCCGGCAGCTGGCAGAGACAGAACTAGACCCCAGTCTGTTTACGTTTAATCGCTAAGCCATGCTAACTCCATTAAACCAAAGTTTCAGTTGCCATCCGCTGTCCCTGGCCCAGGTCCAGCTCTTTCTTGTCTGTTAAGAGCTCAGCCCTGCCTGCATCTTGTTCGCCTTCTCTAACTACCTACATTCTCTGGACTCCCTTGGGCTTAGCTTTATATTTTCCTCCACCACGAAGGTGCCCCTCTCTACGGATTCCTTTTGAGGGATGGAGGCTCTCTTCCTAGTTGCATCGCGTAATTTAGGATTTGCTTATGTTGCCATTCTTTTCTTCGGTGAAGGGTTTGTTTTCCCGTGAACGTAGGCCAAGTGTTATATTCTTTTCTTTTCACCTCCTGCAGTGCTTTAAAGCGCAGGACTCGTATTCAATACGTAAATAATTGATTATTTAAGAATAGGTGCTAAGGTAATGTTTCCTGTTGAACAAGACAGGATATGGAACAAATGCTGGTTGCTTTACTAGATTGTAAAGAGAATTGCTCACGTACCCCTCTGGGAGAAGGTTGCATTTTCCAAGATAAAAATATGTTGGCTGTGGCGGGAAGGTAAGAGACTGGGGGAACACAAAACTTGAAGTGACCAGGGAACTGTGGGGGGAGGAGCAGAAACATGTTGAAAATACCCTTTGTGTCTTCTGAAGTCCAGTATTGCACTTACTTTCTCACTTAGCTAAGAGGTGGTACGGACACTCCCTTCACCTGGGCCATTTCCCGTCTTTCAAAAGATTCACGCGCCTGGATTCACACGACTTGGTTCCCATTTAACGGCTCTTAGGCTTCTGAGTTCCGGAGAGAGCTGCTGGTGAACCTGGAAGCCAGTCGCTTCTCTCTTCCGTTGTCATGGTGACTTCCCACGTTTGTTTAGGCTGTTCTTCATTAGAAACATCCATAACTGGACTATACAAATGTCCTACACAGTGTTACTTGAATTCTTTCTCTTTTGTCGTTAGCGAATCTCTCAGAAATGGCCCTGTCTGCCTCTAAAAGTCACTGGGATAGATGGTCTCCCCGGTCAGAATGTAACCCGGGAGGCAGCCGGGTCTGAGAAACAAGGCCACTCTTTTCTGGTGTCACTAAATGCCAATCTGTCTGTCCTCCTTCCCAACACACACACACTCTCTCTCTCAGGGCTACACAGTCACAGAAAGTCAAATTCACTGGCACTGATTTATCTCAATTACTACACAGCAGGGCAATTAGAGGCCGTTTCTAGAGCGGGAAGTGATGTCACAACGGCCTCCAACAACGTTTGGAATTGGGTTAGAAAAGGTGTTCAGGCCGGGTTACCCCAGAGCAGCTGTGTTTCCGGTGCACGGCTGCTGTTCCGTGCGGCCATCGGTCATTCAGGGGCCCCAGGAGCCCACGGCAGGCAGTCGGCGTATGGAAAAGGGGCCGAAGCCCGAGTCAGGGAGCCCTGGGCTGGAACCCCATGTCCATCACTTGCCTCCTGGGTGACCTTCACGGGTCACGCACGTGAAGGTTGCTTAGCCTCAGCTTTCATATACTTCGTAGGTTTTTAAAAAGATATGTGAAATGGTACACAACGTCAGGGAAGTAGTTAGTGTTTATGCCTATGTCAGACACTACTGCAGGTGCAGTGCACAAATGGGCTGTTCCAGGACTTCCCCAAACCCATTCTAGAATGTTCTGAAGGCTGATGAGTCAAATTCCTGCAGATTCCCTTAGGAAGGGGGACAGGATGTCACACCCCTCTAAATGACTGGTCTTTTGCTCCAATTCTGCACGCCTACGAGGTCTGTCCCGAAAGTATCAGCTTCGCAAACTTTTAATTATATCGACATTGGCTCGATACTTTCGGGACAGGCCTCATACACGCAAGGAATTGCTCTCCCGCGGCTTCCTCAGCGTGCCAGCTGAGGTTCAGGGAACCCCACAGACCCAGGCCGTTTCCAAGTGGTGAACACAGAGGTGACAGCGGCCCCTCCCAATGTCCAACAATCCTAGACCTCTGGTGGAGGAACAGGATAATCTGTTATTTATCCTTAACAGCTCCGAACAAACGGAATTTCAATTTCCAATCTCTGGGGCCGGATAAATGTCCTATTCTCATCTCAGTGGATCGCACAGGAGAGAGGAAGCAGGGGATGCAGCTGACGGCACTGCACCAACTGGGCATTCTCTCTGCAATCTCTGAGGCGGGTGTGTGTGTGTGTGTGTGTGTGTGTGCACGCATGTCCACGCGTGTCTGCATGCACTCCTGCCAGCCCTCCCCTCCTAGAGAGAAGGTTTCAAAGCTTGGTTTCCTTTCTGGGGTAGTCAGAAGCTTTTTAGTTACATGAAATAGATGTTTACGTAAAGCTTCCTTGAAAGATGGACCCTTCCTTCATACTTCAGAACCAGAACTCAAAAAAACAGTCCTTTATCCAAAGGGGAGAATTAGGCCTGAAAGAGCAGGAAAATGAGCAAATATAAGTTGTAAGGCTGTTATTAAGAGAAAACAATAATCTTTCCGGTAATCATGTGCTTTAGACCATGGAAAACAGCATTCTAGCTTTGGCCTCTGGGCACTCACACCCGCACTGGGTTCTGGAAGCCTTGGCTGCAGTTCGGGACACTTCTCTGGGTGTTGGTAAGGCCGACCAGATCGTGGAAAATAATTGCACACGCAGGGCTCGCTAGGTGCCAGCCCCGTTCTGAGAGTGCGCAAACAGCAATTTGTTCACTTCCATCTACGATGGAAGAGAAACTACCATTATGATCTCCATTTTTCAGATAAGGAAACTGAGGCAGCGGATGACTGCAGACTTCTTTCAGGTCCCGCAAAGCTCAGGACAAGCTGTAAACGCAGATGGACCGGCCTGTACTACGTGCCTGCCATGTCTGAGTGGCACTTTGCCAGAGCCCTTAGGAACCCTAGACAGAAGAGACGCTTGATTAACACAGAACAATAGAGGGTGAAAACCTAAGAACAATAATATTTACAGGAGAAAGGTCCCAGAAGGGAAGAGAGGCACTCCTTTCTACAAAGGTGCCTGCCTGGCTGACCTTTGACTCCCTTGGAAGAGACGTTGGTTGGTGACCATTTTTGGCCCATTAGGAAAATTAAGGACTGTGTTTTTGACTTCAGTTACCTGGGCTGTCATCTCGCCATTTTGCAGAAAGTTTTCCGTAAATAAAGATGCAGGATAGGCCAAAAGGAGCAGCTGGCGTTACTTCTATTTTGAAACAGGCATGTTCTGATTGGAAAAGATGTTTAATGAATGGCCTGACTGGCTCACCAGATGCTGAAATGAAACATTTAACTCCGCCAATGGAAGGTTTCTGCCTCGGAAGATTAGGCACACCCTCACCTGTCTGAGAGAGCCTTGTAGGAGTGATTAACAAACAGGGAATTAGAGAATGGATTCAAGACTGAGCACAGAGCCCTCCTTCAAATGCTGCTGTGTCTTCCAGGAGGCGACTCCATGTTTAGGGAGACTAGCTGGGCAGGAAGTACAGTGAGATTCCTATCTTGACTTCTCTAGGCTGCGAATGTAGAGTCGTCCGTCTACTTAAAAAGAAAATCTGGCTTCTGTTCACACTCAAGGATGTGAGAACATCAAAAATAGGAATGAGAATTTCATAGGACAAAAATAAAGCCAAGTCACCAAAACTGGTCCCTCTGCCTGGCTCCACAAGGCCTTGCTTCATGATACAGAATTTCTTACGTGTATTTTTACACAAATAAAGAAAGGCACTTGAACATGTTGAGACTGAGTCAAAGAGCCTCTGATGATCTATTCTGCCACTGCCCTAAACTAAGATTTCCTGCAAGTTCTGCATCCAGGATCCTCATAACAGTGGACAAGAGGACTTCTAGGGGCTTCAAAAATCTTAGTTAAGTGCTAAACGTTAGTCAGCTATGACCCAAATAGACATTAATTATTTTTCATACACACATTATTATTAGTATTTTCTTTTTTTTTAAGCAACATGGTCGGTAATCACCCTCTGTCAGGAATTCTCTTGCTAATGGTGCCACGTTTATGATGACCATGAACCCCAGGAAAAGAGGCTTCTGAGATAAAAGAATAAGGCAATTTTGATTTGGGGATTAGACATCAGTTATTTATCCTTAAATCCACCTCTCTTTAAACGGTTGACTCAGGTTTCTACGGTGTAACTTGATTCAGTGATGTCCCGCCAACCTGCTCCCGCCCTTTATTTATTCTTAATGGTACAAAAATTGGGGACTGAAGACCTCACGTTGAAGACTTTTAGGCAGAAGAAGAAATTAAGAAAACCTTGGGAGCCATTTCTGGAAATTACAACGTTTTCCTAATTTGCTCAGTTTTCTTTAACCTCTGAAGACTTAACGTATCTAATCATCACGCAGAGAACTGTGGACTCACATTGGAAGAAACCAACAGCCAATTGTGTCAACAAAGAGGCAGGTATAAGTCTAGCTCGCCGTCTTGCTGGATGACGTAGAACATAAAGGCATGCACAGAAAGGGGTCTAACGTGCCGGCTGTCAGCCCCAGCTGCCTGTTGGTCACCTGGGTGGCTTTTTAAAACCAGGACGCCTGGGTCTACCCTGAGAGATCTCAAGTTAACAGGTGTGGGGAGGGGTTTACCGCTCCTAGGAGACTCCAGGGTGGGCCAGGTTGAGAAGCTGAGTTTGGGAATAAGGGGGTGAGAACATTCTGGAAGCAGGCAGGTGAGCCACCGCGCGCTAGCTCCGCTGTTTACTCACTGCGCCAACAGGGGTGGGGGGTGGACAGGATTTCTCGGGCTCCTCTGAGGCAGTTTTCTAGTTTGGACAATGTGATCAATCAATCACGGCTACTGTGCAGGGCTGTTGCGAAGAATAAATGAGGTGACAAGGCAGCTTGTGCGCCTTACACAGTGCCCGCCATGTGGCAGGCACCAGGTAAATGCCAGAACCTCCTGTTTTTAATGTGTCAAAGTGTCCTTCTATCTATTTTCTGATTTAATGTTCACCTCAACCTTGTGAGACAGGAGAGAAATATAGGTTTGCCAGTTTGGATGTCTCTGGTTGATTTGAAATTTCATATCATTTTATTATCAAAATAACTTCACATCCTCTCCACCTCCCGAATGCCTCGGGGCTCTGTCTCAGAGCTCCTGTCCTCCATCCACCCACCTTTTAATGATATCATCCAGTTTGATAGCTTCAAATAACATAGGTCTGCTGAGAAATCCAGCCTGGCCCAGATTCCCAACACCCCAAGCCTGGTCCCCCACATCCTTCCCTGGTGCCGTGAAGGGCAACTCCGTCCTTCCTGCCCCTCAGGTCAACCTCCTCCAAGTTGCCAGAAAATCCTATTAGTTCTGCGATCGAAATAGCTCCAGAATCCAAAGCGTCTCTCCATCCCACCACCGTTACTTCTGTCGGGATTGACGCCTCTGACCTGGTCTTTCTGCGTCTCCCCATCTCCCACCCGCACGGCCTTTATTTAACGTGGCGACCACAGAGGTCCTCTCACCGTGGAAGCTGCATCTTGTCACCTGTCTACTCAGAGCCCTCCCACGGCCTCCCCTCTCCGTGGCCAGCGAGGTCTTGCGCAGTGTTGTTGCTCCCCTCTTCCGTTCCTTTTTACCTCGTACCCCAGAACTCCCTTCCTTCCTGCTCCTGCCGCTGCGCTCTGCCCCCCCCCCCCCACCTCCAGCTGGCCAGGGACCTGTAGTGCAGACCCCTGGCCCTCGCTGCTCCCTGGCTGGAATCTGCTTTCCATACAGACCCACATGGCTTCCTCCTCTTTGTAGTAGTGGGTCTCCTAAAGCAGGCGCAGCTCCTTTCTGGTGCAGAATTTGTGACCTCAGGGTCAGCCCCGCACAGCCACCAGGTATAAGCCCTGCACGAAGCATCCAGCGTGGCCCTGGGGGTTGCTACGTAGGCTACAGAACTGGCTAGATTCTTGCAGGCTAGTGGAGGTGTCCTCGAAGTTCTCAGGCCGTCTACATATTAATAAGTTTATTTATTCCACTTGTCGTGAAAAGTTAACAAGCCATTTCATCCATAAAAACCTATTTCTGAATCATTATGCTAACTGCTGGGTTGATGGAGATAAAGCCTTTGTTGGGGCTGCTCTGGGGTATTTCCTTACTGATAAAATAGCGGTGACACCGGTGAGAACTTTCCATTTGAGTAGCCGTCTATGCCTGCCACTCAAGTCTAAACCAACTGGTACAATCACATACCACATTGTTAACACAACAGCATTTTCAAGTAAATTATTTCATATAATAAGCACTGAGCACAGTGCTTGCCTATGAAGTACTCAATTAACGTCAGTTGTTATTATTCCTACTATTGAAAACATAGTAGAGAATTTTAAAAACAAATCAATGAAAGGTATAGACACTCTGTTACAGAAGGTGAATTAATAAAATCTATAGGTAGGTGATCTGTTACCACAAATCAAGAATTATTCTGAGTCTTAATTGATCTCTGGTTCCTACAGGATATCAGAAATTTGGGTTAAAGTTTAGCAAAAAGGCAGCAACAGAAGCCCAACCCACAGGGTAACTGAGGAAGAGGAAAAATCGGGCCAAGGAAACGAAGATGAGGGGAAGTGTGGACGCTGGGCCATTGGGCGTTCAGGCGAACATCTAATATATCGATAAAGTGACTGGTACCCGAGGTCAGCCCGGTGGTCCCCTGGGGAAGGGGTTATTCTCTTTGATTACACACTTGCTACCTGGAACCAGGAGACTTCCTCAAGTTTCATCAAGTCTAGACGTACTAGCCGTGATCTTCAGACACCAAATTCAGAATCAAAACTCAAAATAAAACCGTCTGAGAACCTCAGAGGAACATATGTGAGTCACTTTGTTAGAGAGCTTACACTTCTCTCTATGTGGATCAGAAAAAGGCACCCTAAGATGGGCACCCCCACTTTCCTTGGGCATGGCACTACAATCTTCCGGGTCCTTCCTACTGGGGGCATCTTTAAGAATCTGTCCAGTGGCAGAGGTCATCAAACTGCCACTCCTTACAGAACTGTAACTCCAGGGGCGAACTGCAGGACAGAAGCGTTCACGGTTCTGCCCCAAAGACAAATGTCTATACTTTCTGGCTTTACTTTGCATTTTTGTTCCCACTGGGACAGTTGATTGTCAAACAGCTCTGCGGCCCTTAGTTTGCAGGAGTGGAGTGCGGACGGCGGTGCAGCCTGGCTCATCAAGACTCACTCTAAATAGCGGACAGCTTTTTGTTAATAAAGACAGGAAAAGTAATGAGTGCCAGTTTGGGGCTGGGCCACATGGAAATCTATGTTTATGTGAACAATTTTAGACATTAAATACTTAAAAACAACCTTATAACCAGCGGGGCACTCAGAAGTAATTTTCTTCTTTTAAACAACCGATAAAACAATCCCAATCCAATGCTGAGACTGCACAATGACCGTACTTGGAACTCGTAGAGAACTTTTGGGTCTTCTAAGTGCTTCTGTATCCTGTTATCCAAAGCCGTGCTGGAAGTTGGCAAACCCAGAATCTCGTCTCTACATGATCTGGGATACGTTCCTATTTTTTTTTTCTATGCTCTCATTTCTCTGTATGCAAAATAAGATAATGACTGACTTGATAATATTCCACCTGGCTCAGGTAACATTCTTTAATAGGTTAAGTGCTATTAAAAGTGCTTCCCAATTGAAGGAAGCGTAATTTTATTAAGAGAATCGTCTTCGTGTGCCAAGGGGAATCACAGATAAGCTTCAGGAAAAAAGAAAAACAGAAAGGCAAACTCCATTTGCTCTTGAGAAAATAACATAGATGGTTTTAAATGATGCTTTCAGCCTAACTTGCAGGTAATCGTTTAGCATTCTTGAAAAGCTTCCAAGTAAAATTGAACACAAGAACCTTTTGAGATTTTGTTTCCCCTATGAAAATCTTTGGAGAGTGTGACAATGTGTTTTAATCTCTTTAAGGAAGAAGCAACAGCCCTATTTCTTTTCCTGTAATATTGTAACATTATTTACAGGACTGGGCCTCGCTTCCTTTCCATGTATAGCTGGGGGACTGTTGTCTTACAGAGGAAATGTCAGCCACCGATGCAGGCTTGGAAATTCAGGCTGGAGGGGATCTCGAGACTGGTTTATCTGGTCCATCCCTCATTTTACAGCTGAAATCAAGCCGACTACAGTCAAGTGATGGGTCCCAGTTTGGGGGGAGAGAACTGGAACTTGAATCCTGACTAGAACCAGGTTTGTGTTCTTTCTACTCTTTATGGAATCTGCTCTCTACCAAAAAAGCTATATTCTTTTTTGCATAATGCATAGTTTCTTGTCACAGCTCAGCTGTGGACTCATAATGAAGTATAAATGTTAGGAATAGCTCCTTGGTTCGCCTTTGTACCAAAGAGTCTAGGAGTGGGAAGACACATAGTGGACTTTCAATAAATGTCGATCTGACACTGTATTTAAATTTTAAATAGCCTTCTTTCAACTAAGAAATGCTTTTGGAAATAAAGAGACAAGCGGGAGTGTCACAAGTGACCTCCCAACAGTCAGTTGACATGTTCTCAAGTACATGCGTTCATTTTGCTATTTAAAAAACATGAAAAAGTAATATGAAGATACACACAAGGATCTCAAACATCCTGCAACATTCTCTTTCTAGGTAAAGCAAGAGAGTTTTCTACTTCTATTGGAACTCTAGATTAGCACAGTGATATGAATACTCAAGAGAAAAAGATAAATAAAATCAAAGTGAACCACTAATTCCACGGGGTGTCTTGGATCGAATTTCTTTCTTGATGAGATCTATTGACCGACTGTGCACTGAGCCATTGTTAAGTGGGTTACAAGCTGCTCTTCTTTCAATCTCTGCTATGTAAACTATCTCCTCATTATCATACAAATATCAGCATCAAGCTAGAAAGGACTTCGGGAGAGATCATGGCTTTTATGGCACCCCACGGCCAGGGGTGCTGCCTCGACAAAATATAAAATGATCTCCAGCCCTGGGCTGAAACTGCGGGACACGGCTGACACGCCCGGTAGTTTTGTTTTAGATACAGCGCAGTGATAGCTCAGTCCTTCCTCGGGCCTCCTCTTTCTTCCTGAACGAACCCCAGGGAATGGCATCGTGTCAGGCTTTCCAGATGGATTATGTGAAGCCATAGCTCAATGTCATTTTCAATAGGAAGCCTCATAATTAAAGGTCAAATAGTCACTTCATCTGCAATCAATCAATAGAAAAAGTACTAATACGAAGAATGAATCAATCAATGGCAAATGCACTAATAAAAGCAATGAATCAAATCCAGCATGTGTGTAGGGGTAAGTACATGGGAGAGATTGAGAAAGGGCAAAAGCAGGAACAATAAAACCGATTGAAAGTGTATGTACAGGAGAACATTCAGAAGGTTTCTTGAACAAGAGCTTTCATCTTTGGTTCTGTGGTTACATGAGCAATTTATTCTTAAATACAAATACTGGATGGAAGAGTGAATGGTATTTCTTAAGTATTCTATTTGAGATGGTGTGTGTGTGTGAGTGTGTGTGAAGCCACTAGAAGAACACTATGATAGTGATTGCAGAAGGGGTAGATATCTTTTCTAAATATCAAGTAGGTATAATCTGTTGTATTTCATCTGTGAGAGATGAAAGTTTAACGCCAAGTGAAATTATCTGAAATTTCCTCCTTTTTTTCCCTGAAATACATATTCCTCACGCTTAGTGTGATGCTCTTCCATTTCTATGCGGATAAGAGGTTGCATCAGGTCAGCGTAGGACATATCCCCTGTACCAGTCATGCCAGGGCACCAGGGGATGGAAACATGGCTTGGATCTTGTGGAAACTGATACAGAAACACAGGGCTTACCAAGGCCATTCCAGAGTCAGGATCCAAACATCCCCTGCTGTTTGTGAGACTAAGGGCGCTCCTGGGACAGGGGTGATCCTGCCACCTCTCTGGGGGGCTGTTTCTATAAATACATGACCAGGAGACTGCAGGAGGGAAGCCAGGTATGATCAAAGCACCATAAAATTAGTCAAGTTGGAACTAAAAGTCCTTAGTTTAAGAGCTATGGAAACCAAGCCTGGGGAGGTATCAGAGGAAGACTCAGGATGAGTTTTTAGGTTTTATAGTTTCAAGAGAGATTAAGTCTCTCATGTTGCAGAAGTAACCAAGGGTTTACAGTACATGGTTACTTACATAATTACACTACTGTCACATGAGAGAACACTACAAAGGCAAACAGAACCCAAGTGGATCTAGCCCTTTTTAACAAAACAGCTGCATTTGTTTGGTTTTCGAGCACCTGCTTATCTGAAGCTTAGCTTTCAAACACCATCAAGAACAGAAGATACGGCTTTGGGATTAGGAATAAAGAAGAGACCAAAAAAGTCAGTGCATTTTTTTTTTCTTACAGAAGAGAAGAGACTACTGTTAGTGCAGGAGCGTGGTTTTGGGGAGAGCCCTCCGTTCACCACAGCTGGCTAGCTCCAGCACACAGGGACAGTGAGGAGCAAGCAGGAAATCCACTCTGATTTTCCTGACGAAAGTAACCCTCTAGGGGCAGGTGAAGCTCAAAAGCCCTGGGCACAAATGCTCCAGTGCATTCGCTGTGGCTGCGGCTCAGCATCTGCCTATGGACCCGCTCACTGGATCTCGGAGTCGGAACATCTGAGGTGTCTGGTGGTGTCCACTGCCGGACTCACCCCATTTATCACAGCCCCCTCCTTGGTAGGGGACCTGGAAGGACATCCAGACATCACATCACAATAACCACATGGGGAACAGGTGTAAGATGGTTTCTTTGAGGTCAACAATGAAACCATGACTGTTACATGAAAGTCTTCAAAACAGGAGACTGGAACCCTGGACATGATAACAGAGTCAGAAGCACTATAGTTAGAAAATAACTAATAACCATAGCTACTCTTTGAGTATCTGCTGTGTGCCAGGCAGCATGCTCAGCTCTTTCGGGGGTCACCTCATTTAATCCACAGCAATTTACACACATTTCGGCATGGACCAACCACCAATTATGTGTAAGTACTGTGCTTGGTACTTAACACATTTTATTTTTAATCTTTAAAATCACCTTCTAAAGAGAGGATTATACCTTTCCATTTTACAGATGAGAAAGCTAAGGTTCAGGGAAGGTAAGTAATTTGTCCAGGGTCACAAAATCAAGATTCGGAACGCGGCTTTCAAAGCTCCTTCAGCTTTAATTCAATGATGATTATAAATAAAACCTACCAAACAAACTGCAATGAATGAATGGTATATATATATACACACACACACACACACACACACACATATAATATATATACTATATATACACACATAATTTATTCAAATAAGCTGAAGCCCTGGATAGCAACTTCTCCTTAAAGAGTTTGTCCAATTTCTAAATCATTTTCCAAACTTAGCTGACAATTGATTTGATTGGACAAATATGTGTGGGGTTAAGTAAAAGCATCAACAAAGTCTTTATTTCCTAGTTTCACCCTGAACTTATTTAACATGTGCAGACTTACAACTACGTCACGATTCTTTATTCCCTACAGCGAGTCACATGCCAGGTTTGACCACAGTGGGTCTTCCGGCCCAAAGAGCTTGGGAATGACATCTGTTCCAATCAAGTTTCTGGTTACTTAATGACCGAAAACATGGGTTCTGGATGTCTAGCCATGTTATTGGGATAATGCCACTAAAATGATATGAAAGGAAAGAGCATCTTCCTTCTTGATCCACTAAATAAATACTTATTTCACTTTAGGTGCTACTCAGATTGAGTTAGTAATGATACTGTGCTCCTTATAGAAGTAACATAACCATCGGAAATGAACTTCAAGTTCACATGAATACCAAATTAGAAAAATAACATGACTTCCACCTTGCTCCAAGCGTTCAGGAAATAAAGTCGCATTTTTCAGGGGCAACCCCAGAGCCCGCCAAAGCCCAGCTGTTGCCCATGTGTCCCCACCCCCAGCCTTTAACTCTAACGTCCTACACCGAAAACCTTTTATGAGAATCAAAACGATTTTTTAGGCCCTCAAACGTTGGTTCAATCATGTGAGGGCCTTTCAAAGCAGTGACCCATTCTCGCTTGGCTAGCGTTCTTTAACAGAGTGAACAATGCCCCCTTCCATTGAATTTGAAGAGCTGCTTGAATTTCACCATCAAAAGAGGTAACCAGCTGAGGGTAATACGAAATTCGTTCGTAAGTCTGTGAGCCACTTACCCAATGTGAGGGACTTGTGTGTTGAACAGAAAATGATAGCCACTGTGTCGGCGGGCGTGAAACCTGAATTATTCCTAGGGGCAAAAATAAACAAACAAACAAACAAGTAAATAAATAAAATAAGAAAGTGCCTTACAAATATTGGAATGAAAAGCCTATTTAATGTATCCTAAATCAAACGTAGTACCTACCTTCATATTAACATCCCTTTAATCAATCCTGGTGACAGAACTAATTCTATGCCCCAATGTACAGAAATGTCTGAATGTCTTTTTTGAGAATCATTTCTGAGTTTTATACATCCTGGAAAAGGAGAAAGTTGTAAAATGGTGGGGTGGAAGTCTCCACTTGTAATCAGCTTGTGGTGCGGGGCTGGATGAGAATCACACAGGGACTCGGTTGACTAAGGCACCAGGCCACCACTGGACACATTAACCTGGTGGCCTGAAGCAGTCACTGTATCTCCAAAAATGCTCACGCAAGGAACAACATATCCTTTACGTAGCAAACACACCCTTTTGAGAAGTCCATGGTATGTACAAAGATTCGACATCATATTTTAGTGAAAGAAAAAAAAAAAGATCATTTTCGGCGGTTACCATATATCAAGTACTCTGCATATAAACATAACAGTCCCATTAGGTAGTCAGTCATCTCACGGAATAGCGGACCTACCTAGAGTTAAGAAAACTGGCGGACAGAAGTTACAGAAGTTACCCAGGGTCCCAGAGCTAGTACGTGATAAAGCCAGGAATTCAATCAAGTCTAGCTCCTGTGCCTACGTTCTTAACTGCTATTTTCTACTTTTATTATTATACTATGTTCAGCATTAAAAAAAAAACAACTCAGCGAAAAGCCTTTAATGTTATGGGGGTCATGGTGCGTGTCATTTTCAGATTTCCTGGTTTGGATGATAAAGATTTAGGGAACCGGGGTGAAGGTTAGAAATGTAGTTATGGCTGTTGTGTCCTTGGTGTGTTAGAAACGAGCCCTGCCTAAAGCATCAGGCTGTGGGGACACAGGGAGCCTTCCGGCCCTGAACTGGCACGAGTCAGCGAAGGGCACAGCGCCCCAGAGCCTGCTGCATGCGGGCACTTGCAGGCATAACAATGGTTCAGTTTCTGAGGGTCTCTAGGAGACCCCACCATTCCCCTGAGTCACCTCAGTCTCAGTCCCTACACAGGTACCCACATCCCATTTTCTCCTTACATCCTCCCTGCAGGGGAAAAGGGCCCCTCCCTGCCCCCTCTCTCCCCCGTCTGCACGCGAAGAGAACAGTTAACTGGCCTTTGGTCTTCTCTGTCCTGAAAAGCCGCACATGCTCAGGCTTCCTAAAGAGTCTCACCTCCAGCTCATTTTTTGATAACACCTTTCCAAGCTGCATTTTTGGTGATTCACCTCAGCTGAGGATTCTCTGTGGCTATATGTCACTTGAGTGTAATAAGATGGCCTTACGGTTCCCCCATTTCATTCTCATCTTTATACTGGGATGCCACTCTTACTCCGTAAAAACTGTACGACATGCCCAACATATTCCCTGGCCCCTTTCCTCATCATGAACATAGGCCTGATGTGAAGGGAACTACGTGAGGTTCAGTAAACACATGGAACAGAGGAACCGAGATACATACCCTATGAAAGAGAGATTGAGAATAGGGGGTGGAGAGAGAGAGAAAGGGAGAGAGAGAGGCAGAGAAGGAGAGAGAGAGGGAGGAAGAGTGCAGGTTTTGACGCTGAAAAGGTTTATCTCAAACTTGGCCCGGGAGTGGGCGCTGATGATGGAGCACATAGAGCCCCTGTTGAAGGAGATGAGAACTGGCCTGGCCTTTAAAGAGGAGGTTCAGACAGGTGCAGATGCGTGTTTTAGGCCAGGAAGGGTGACGCTGAGGTATGGAAGTGCAGTTGGCAAAGAGCGAGTCTTCAGGCCGACTTGGGTGCAGGGACACTGGTG
Organism: Noctilio leporinus; assembly: GCA_004026585.1. Taxonomy (NCBI): domain Eukaryota; kingdom Metazoa; phylum Chordata; class Mammalia; order Chiroptera; family Noctilionidae; genus Noctilio; species Noctilio leporinus. The sequence goes on along the minus strand of PVIW01000173.1, from coordinate 693,107 downwards.
TGTGACCAGGAGTGTGGAACACGCGGGACCAGGAGGTTAAAGAGGGAGCCCAGCACGGGAACACGGGAAGAGACCGGAGACAGGGAGACCAGGCAGGGGGAGTCGGGCTGGGGGCAGGGGTGGCGGGAAGAGATGTGCAGACAATTAGAAGAACCTGTCTGGTGCGACCTCTATGAAATAACTGCCCCCACGCCCCCCAGCTCAGGAGCACAGGCGCTGGGGCAAATGCACCGACATGGAATCCAGACCATCGTTCTGCCAGCCTCTGAGGTTGCGGCCCAGACCAAGGCCCACATTTGCTAAGAATCTGGCACACTGCAAATGTCTGATACAGGCCGGCTCTTCTACTGCGATTGCGGCTTTGTCCGAGGAGGAGGGACTGGAGAGAAATTGGAAGCTTTGAGCAGGCAGGACCGAGAAAAGGCCTTACTAGAAGCAGTGAAAGGAAGCGGCTCAGTACGTCCGGGGAGGAGGCCTAGGGGTCGACGCGCAAGTGTAGGAACTGGTTGTCGTGGAGGGGAATGGCGTTTTCAAGAAACCTGGTGAAGAGAAGGGCAGGGTCATGGGCTGGAACATGGTTATCTCGAGAGTGAAGATGCAGCAGGCAGAGGCCGTGGGTGAAGCCAGGTCCTCTAAGAGGCGCCCGGGCACAAGAGGGGGGTGGGGAGGCAAGTCGAAGAAGGAGTGTCTCCTCTAGCCTGTGAGCGGTGAATAGAAGACAAGGTGAGTGCAAAGTACAGAAAATGTTCAGGTAGAGAATGGGAAAGTGGAGGCAAGTTACACCAGAGATTTTACTTTCTGTTGGAGGTGACACTGAGGCCTGGGGACCTAAGGAATGAGAAAAGCTTGCAGCAGGCACCCTGGGGACCAGGCTGTACCGTGGACGCACAATGAACACAAAACTGTCCCAGGAGGACGCCCACCTGAGGCAGTGAGCGTGCGGCGGGCAGCCTGTCTTTCTGGCCGCTTGCTGCCCTGGCTGATAACCAGCTGCGGCTGCATCTGGATTCGTGCAGCTGCGCTTTCTCCGGCGAGAGCCCGGCAGTACACTTCTCCTTTGGTGAACTTTGTTCTGCTTCAGAGTCATCCTTTCCCAGATTCTAGCGCGTGTCCCAATTGTCATAAAATCTCTCAGGGCAAGAAGGCTCTGAGTCAACCTGGCGCTGGCTGCCGTGATGAGGGCAGCAGGCGGCTGAAGAGGCTATTTGCCAACACGCTTAATTGTCCCGCGTGTCAGGCAAGGACACTGAAGCCAGGCCCACGCTGGGAGGCTGCTGGCCCTGTCTCTACTGACACCGTCCGTGAGTCAGGAGGGTCGGTAAATACAAACGGCATGTGTAAGGCTGGAAACGCTATTCCCCTTCCACAGGGCCGACTTCTCCTCTGCTTATAAAGTAACAGCCCGCTGCACGTCCTGGGCCTTGGGGAAGAGGGTGGAGCTGCGGAGCTCACGCAGCGCTCCGTCCAGGACAGGGTGGTGGCCGTGGGGCTGGTGCCCACAGCAGGGTATTTCTCAGCGCTGTGCTGCCCGCACGTCCCCCTTCTCTGTCCTATTGCCTTCCTTCTCCACAAAGGGAACCCGAAGCACAAGAGGGATAGAGAACAGCGTTGAAGTCACATAACTAGCAAGTAGGCTGCTCCAGATTTAGGAGGTAATTTTGCCTCTGAGAAGGAAATTATTATAAAAAAAAAAAAACAAAAAAAACAGAAGAAAAACTGCCACGAAATTTAGCGGATGACAGCAGCTATCCTGCTCGGTGACCGTCCCTCCGCCATACCCTCCAGGGCTGGCTTGACGGTAGAGGGTCATGACAGGACAGAGGAGAACGGAGAGTGCGGAGCGTCGCAAGTGAATAGCAATGACTGTAATTGTTCTTGGTGGTTGGCATCTCGACTGTGTCTGCTCACAGTTTTGAAAGGAATCACATTACTATTTATTTTCCAATTCTACTTTATCTCTTTTTAATACTGACTTTCTTTGTGTCCTGCTTTTATCATTCTTTTGATCACGTTGGCTTCCCCTAAGATGTTTATTTCCTTTCCTTCCCAACTGGTCTTTTTATTCTCTTACAAAGCACTCCATCCGTGTGTTCCATGGGATATTTATTTTGCCTGCCTTTGCGGGACCCACCAAGGAAAACATGTCAGAAGGGTTTGCTGGTGGAACCTCAGAGGTGGTGAGCACCCCTGGGAGAGGCCGTCTGGGCCTGCTGTTTGGGGAGGGGACCTTCACGTCAGGAGCTTTCCTTGTTAACTCTGGACCTGCATTTTGTCTTAGCTCATTTGAGGAGATGGCCTCCTGTGTCATTAGCTGAATGGCACTAAAAAGAAAAAACTGCCCTTACCATTAATAGCGATGTCTCTTCCTCCTCTCCCTCCCTTCTCTCCTACCCTCCTCCCTCCCAGGGCTAAGGCAAGAGGCCCAGTGAGATCTGTGGATTGAAAACCTACTGATTAGGATTTAAAAGGCCTACACACATATTTGAATATTTGTTTTCTTCCTCTTCCCTTGTTAATGGTTTCTTTTGTCACTCCGGTGACATTCTAGATTTCCATTACCCTGTTATCTGCTTATCAAACTGTCTTTTATATATTTTTTAAAAGGCTCCCAATGACTGCCTTCTTTTTCTAAGCTTTTTCAACTTTATTAATTTTTTTTTTTTTTAACTTTGACAGCTTCTTAAAGTTGTAGAAAGCTTAGGTCAGTATGGATGGCTGACTCTTGGTTTGATGAATCAACTCTCATTTCCTACCAACGGTGACACAGAAATGTCAAAAAGAAGGTTTTACAAAGCTAGAAATGCTAATAGGTACGGCTACTGTCTCCATTTTATAAATGAGGAGAGTGACAAAAGTTACAAAGTTATTAAACAGGATTGAAACTCAAGTCTGTTGGGCTTCAGGATTGGAATGTCTAACGTGAACGCCACTCTATCCTCTATAGCAAGACCAATGAGAACGCAGAAGAAGAGCTCTCAAACGCATTTTAAATACTCAGAGTAGGCACTCGAATGACAACGTGTCAGTCAGTCAACCTGAGAAATGCTAACCAGGTTAAGTAGAGCGTTGCAGGAGAGTTGAATTTGCTAGGCTGGGTCTCTCCCTGGTTTATGCTAAACTTCCATCATTGGAGGTCAGCAGGCATGCTCTACAAGAAAGACTGACTTCCATGCTGAGATGTTTGCGTCTTGATATTTGGATTGGTTTTAGATGTACTGAATTGGTACCAAAAAGATGAAAGAAACCCACAGGCCAATTTTGCCAATTTTAAGTCGGACGGAACGTAAGGCCGGCAAAACAAAATTAAATTCAGCAGGTCCTACTCTTGTGCCTACCAAATAAGTCACGCTTTCTCTGTAACTTAGTGGCTCTAGGCTTTCCTGTTACTCAAATGACACCACACAATGAGTATTTATTGGTCAGACGCTTGCTATACCCTCAGGGCCAGCAGCCTAATGTGATGCTCCACCCTTTCGGCCCTGACAATGTCCTGCCTCACAGACGGCCCACGCCCTCTACCCAGTGGCACCTCACTGCCATCACCTGGCATTTGAGGGCCTGCAGTCTGTCCCAAGCTTATCTTTCTAGATACTATTATTGTTACTATTTTTAAAGATCTTATTCATTATTTTGAGAGAGAGGGGTAGGAGGAGAGGCAGAGAGGGAGAGCGACATCAATGTATGGTTGCCTTTCAGCTGCCTTCAGCCATGGACCAGGCTGGAGACCTGGCTTGCAACCTGGTTATGTGCCCTGGCTGGGAATCGAACCAGCGACCTTTGGGTTGGCAGGCCTGCGCCTACCCACTGTGCCACCAGGCAGGGCTATTATTATTTTTAATCTTCTTCTACTCTTATTGTCCCAGCATACTGTGCTGTGTATGTGCATGCATGTGTGAGCATATGTGGATGCCCACATTGGCACTGTTGTTTCTTCTTCCACCAAGAACCCCTTCTTTGTATCTCTGTTTGCGAAAATAATTAGCCATTCTTCATGACTCATATGAAACCCCATTTCTTCCATGAAGCCTAGCTCTACCACTTCCTTTGGAAGTGCTTCCTTCTTTGAATTGGCTTACCATACCTCTAAGAGCACCCTTAAGTATCCATGCGTATGTCTAGTCTATAAATTCATGCAGGATTGAAATACCTCTCCTTTCTGGCTTTCGCTATGGTAACTTTCTCACACCAAAGGCTCAAGTAGTACCTGTTGAGTGTAATACAGGTGGAAGAAGTTGCATTAGAGGTGAACCTGTAAGACCAGGAAAGATGAACGAGGATGTGAAGATGAGTTTTGACATGGGATTAGCCTTAGCAGAGGACAGAAATGAGAACGCAGGTTCCTATAAGGGACAGAAAGGATTTTACCTCCACCTAAAGCTTAGGCAGCATGATGGCTAACGGTTCATGAGGCCGGCCTTGCCCTTGGGCCCCGCATTGAACTTTATTCTGCAGACACCGACCGGACAGCCAATGCAGACCTCTACACATGAGCGCTGCCCTTAGAACTGGGTCACTGGAAGCAGTTAGGCTTAGACGTGAAATACCAGTAAGACATCCATGGCAACAGTCTGGAGCAAGACTGGGCTTTGGAAGCACAAAAAATATTACAGAGGTAGGATCAAGAGATTAAAAAAAAATAATGATGTGAAGTGGTCCCGGCTGAGTATAGATGGTGGTTCCATTAACAGTAAATAAACAAATGGGAGAAAGAGAGGGTGTTGGGGGAGAAGATGAATTCCTTTCGGAATATCTTGGGTGCTGGGGTCTGATTAAGGCAGTCAGGTGAAGAAATGGTGGGGGACAAAGTGGGTCATCCATTGGAACTCAGGTGGGGCTTGCCAGTCATCATCTGACAGCTGACTGCTCAAACCAGCAGAATGCAGGAGGCTGCCTAAACACAGGGTGTGCCAAGAGGATACCAGGACCAAGGACAGACCCCTTCAGAATGTCTCCCACTCGAGGGTGGCGGGCTAACAGCCAGGCAGACGGGAGAAAGATGAGAACAGTGTGAAGGCAGAGAGGCCAAGTCAAGCACATGCATTCTCGTTTGGAAAACTAACAGCAACAAGAAATACCAAATCACTTACCTTGTTGAAAAGATGAAGGTTAAAAGCATAAAACTCAGCTGAATAGAAAATACTGGAAAAAAAATCAGATTGAATCTAAATTAGCACTATAAAGGCAGTATCTGTAGCATATTTACAGGCTTGCTTCATTTGATCTGAAATTTATGAGCACTCAAGTAGAAAAAAACAAATAAATGAGTAAATAAGCATAAATTACTGAAATGAGAAAATCATTTAAATTAGTAAGACTCAACTTGTTCTTATGGACAATATCCCCAGATAAAATCTATGAGGTCTACTGCTCACAATAAATTTAAAACCCTCTTTGATTTAAGATTTGGTTACCTGATTTGTTTAATTTAGAGAGAACTGGTTCATACTGAGCATTTGCAGCAAATAGCATACATGCAGGAGGCCATAATAAACGTTTTGGAAGAGCTCATCTTGATTTTAAGAACATAAGATTGTTCGATATTGCAATTACCAAAAGTTGTCTTTGGCATTATAGGATAAATAGAACAAAAGATTTCTTTTCTTTTCTTTTTTGTTAACAACCAGTGTTTTAATTACTTATTACATTTTAAAATGTTGTCTGACCTCTGCCTTTAGCTTGACAGAGACCGAGAAGCCAGGACTGAATGACTTTTTAATCTAGAATGACCTCTTCTGGGGTTGCTGCTGTCTACCAGGGACACCTATGCTCTTCTTGCCATCTCTACTCTGGGGCGGAAGTTGGCAAAGTTAACTTCAAAGGCCACATGATATTTTAGGCTTGAAGGCCCTGTGATCTCTAAGACCATGATTCAGTTCTGCCTTCTAATTGGAAGGAGCCCTAGATAATACATTTACAAATTTTTGAACCGGCACTTGCATTTTATAGCCTGCTACTTTTTGCAATAAAATTATATTACTTTCAGTATATTTTAATAGGAACATGATGCAAATATTGACATTTTAACCAACTGTTATAAACGAATAGTATCCTAGAGTAGAAATCCTACTTTTCATTTGTGATAAAAAAATAAGATTAGCTTGTTCTAATAATACAGATTGGCAAAAAAAAGGGCTCAATCTAAAATATGAATTGGATGGGTATTAAAGCTTCTTTCTGCTGGCATCAACCATTGCAAATCAGACATAAAAACACAAAGGCCACGAGTGGCGTCTCTCTGAACAACAGGTGCCCATGGGAAAGCCACTGAGTACATATAACGGTATGAAACGCAGTATTCAGAACGAACGCAGGAAACACCAGTTGCTACGCTTTGCTGTTGAGGAGGCTGAGGGCAGGGACGGCAGCTTACTTATGAGCAGTATGACAACAAGGCTGAACTTGTCCAGGTCGATGTTGGGGTTGGAGAAGGTGCCGCAGAACGTTGTGTAGATGATCATGAGCAGCACGCTGCTGCTGACCGCACCGAACGGCGGTTTGGCTCTCTCCAGCCAGTCCTTGATGTACCTGCGGACAACCTGGAAGACAGAGAGCAACAGGTTGCCTCGTTTCAGAGACGCAGGGACGGGGTCGGGCGTCTCAGGGCGATGCTGACAGCGGGAAGGCACAAAGGGAAGAGGCTGATTTGGATGATGGCCACGGCGGATTTCAAAGTCTCTCCTGCCACGCCACTCTTCTGCTGGGGAGTTTAACATTTGTCATGCAACTTCCACTGGTGTCCATAATGAGAGTATATTTTCAACAGCGTTCAAATCCATCCTTTATCATCCCAAATGCTCTTTGCTAGCTGTCACTGAGACATGCCCATTAAGCCTCCCCAAAGTTTATCTCCTCTGCTCATCCTAATGGATGTGCGTAATTATCACAGTCCCCTTGGCCTAACAGACAATTCCAAGTGCAACTGTGGGAATCTTAAAAATCTGACATCTTCAAGAATTTCAAGACAGTAGATAATCGGAAGTGATCCATGGAACATATTAATATTTAAAATGCTAGCAATGCACCAGAAGTTTTTAATTAAATTATAACTCGTGCTTGAAAAGCAAAAGTGCATGTGTTGTGGGAGCTTAAATAATTCAAACCCTGAACATCGAGAGTTTTTTTTCGAATCCAAAGACAAATGCCATGTGCCTGCTTTGAGAGTTCCGGAATTAACACTTAAAAATGAATCAACCTGTCCTAATTTTCCTACACAAGGACCAGTGAAATATAAAGTTACATAACGATCCTCTCATATTATAAAGCTAAATTGGGTACTAAAAATCAGGATAGTCTGAATATTAGTGATCCCCTTTATTGGGATGTAAGAGCGAACCACTCTATTTAAAACCTTTCACTTTTGAAAGAAGCTGAACAAGTTCTGTAATGGGGACTACAGTCGAGACATATGAAGTTTTGAGCCACTCATTATCCTGCATAATTGAACATGAGATTTCACAACAGGCTGAATTACCATGATCCATTAGCAATAATGAGGTCAGGGAACTTCTGACAAGGCTGATGGGGCTCTGTCATCTTCTGCTCTGTCACTAAAAAGGCTTAATTTGCAACAGAGCCTACCTTCACAGAAACCCAAGAACAAAATAAACTGCTCTCAAGAGAACCTGCGAACAAATGGCAGTGGAATGAACTCCGTCCATTCTTAAAGAAGAAGTAAAACTGTGAGTAAAAAGAGTCCTGGCGGAGAGCTGACCCTATTTACCTATTTACCTATTTATTTATAGTGGATAAAGTTTTTAAATAAAGGTAGATCTTGTAATTAAAGTTATGGTTAAATTTATAAGAAGTGGCAGCTTCTTTGGGAGAAGTGATCCCCAAACCATAGTCATGAAGCTAGGGTTCATTTCTTTCTTTAAAGTTAAAATGTAGTGAAGTACAGAGAAGAAGAGCAGCCCATCACATGACGCAGTCTTATGCACTGATGTATTAGAGAGAATATTATAGATTTTGGATAACAGCACTCAAAGTACCCGGACGGCCCCACATTCGCAGAAGTCACAGTGGGGGTAGCTACTTACTAGAAAGTTACAGTGGGCTGCATTTACAAGGTCATTCCATAATCTATTGTGTTTGGTAGCATCAACTTGCCAGTTGCCCAACCTAACTTATTTAGGAAGTGTAACAAACTAAATAGAAATTACATGGAGTTATTGAAATCGATGTGGTCTTCCAATCTTGTTTTAACATAAAAAGGTTAAAAACACATAGATCTCTCTGCAGTAGGTTATAGAATGTATGACTTTAATCCCCAAAGTGTCTTTCTCTCCTACGACCATAGCCCACTCTGACAAAATAAACAGGTACATGTAAGTGTGGTGTCACTTGAAAGTCACTGTCATCTTCAAAACCAAGGCAGATCTCTAATCATTAGCTTTATCAGCAGCAATTGGCTTAGTGAACCTAATCATCTCTCACTTCCTTACAAGTAGGCAGAGGCTCACAGTACGTAGGGCTCTTTTAACATGGCAACTGAGGGGTGCTCGTGACTCCTGCATCCTCCTTGCTAAAATGCTTTTCTTCCCAACACATCAGTGCCTTAATCCGGACACTTAATCTCGATAAAGAAAACAACTAGAAAGTTGGGAGTTGGACAGACCAGCAAGTGAAACAATAACCCTAGAGGAAAACAAATAGTCTTTCACTATTTTAGTCTTATAGTGGTATTTATCTGTGTTTTCTAAGTAAACCATTTTATACCTTCTTGCCAGGCTCTATAGAGCTTTTCCATCTTCCTTTAAAATTAAATTCACAAAGCAGCCGTGTTTGCACGGCGTAGCTGGAAAAGTGTTCAAGTGTTTCATAAACGACTGTGGGAAGTAGAGTTGATAGGCCTCACTATCAACTCCAGGAAACCTCATCTTCTCTGAGTTCAGCCTCGTACACTTTTCAAACAATCATTCTCCATTTGTCAAGAATCCATGCCATTTTTTAATGCCCCGAACTTCCCCGTCTTATGGAAATGTTTAAAATCTTACAGAAAACAAGACTCTGCTTGAGATAGATCAGCAAGGCTGGACTGATGCCTCAGAATTCCCTCTTGGGGAAAAAATAAACAGTGAAATGATGGGGAAAAGGCATGTTCTGCTGAGGTGGCGAGTGTGTCTGCCTTCAGAATCTATACTCATTCATCTGCTCTCATTGCTCCAAGAAACTTAGGCATTCAAAATTCAGTGACAAATGCTCATGAACTTGTGTGCTTTTTCCCATGGAGACAGAAGGGAAAAAAAAATCTTCCATAGTTTTTAATTTTATTATCTTACCTTCTACATTTTTCTTTTCTTTTTAAAGATTTTATTTATGATTTTCAGAGAGAGGGGAAGAGAGAGAGGCAGAGAGTGAGACAGACATCCATGTATGGTTGCCTTTCACCTGCCTCCAGCTACAAACCTGGCTGGAGACCTGGCTTGCAGCCTGGTATGTGCCCTGGCTGGGAATGGAACCAGTAACCTCTGGGTTCACAGGCTGGCGCCTTATCCACTGTGCCACCAGCCAGGGCTTTACATTCTTATTTTCTTTATTTTAAAGTAAGCACCAGTAAAGTTTAAAGGGAGACTTGAACCCAATCCTTGTGCTTCTAACAAGCTGAGACACACATCAATTACTGCGTGGCCAGCAAGATGGACATTTGGAAAACTAACATATCCTACTTAGGTAACAAATGTCCATATACTGAGGTAACTAAGAAATATATCTATCACTTTAGTTTCTCATTTTATTTTTTTTCAGGGCATTTTCTTGCTTCCCCCCAACTCTGTCTATATATTTATAAACTGATCTTTTGAGTGGGAATATATGATAACTAATTTCTCATGTTAAGTCTGAATTTTAAAATTTATTTTTCTCCAAGTTAGCTTCAGATTGTTTCTTCAGTTTTTAGCCTCTAGCCTGTTGAATCCATATATTTACATAAAGTGTTTTGTTTCTTCACTAATATTCTGTTGAAATATGTATAGTTAAGGATTGAAAATCAAATCCAATTTATAAAACTTTTTCCTTGTATTTTGTATTAAATATTGAGCAGATTCACAATAATACAGTCTACTTTTTTAAAAGAGTATAAGCAATCACCATAGATGAATACAATAAGCACGTATCATCTACTGAACACTTTGAACATTCTTTTCTGCTAAGACTCCATCTCATTTTCCCGAGAAACATCACACAGATGTCACTCTCCTGCTCAGTTTACAGCGGAAAACGCCGGCACATTAAAGGTAACTCGTGCCGGTAGCTGGCTGAGCAGGAAGGGGACTCATTTCCAAAGGGGTCCCTGGTCTTACCAAGCTCCCCTTCTAGTTGGAGGAGGTAAGGAAAAAGCAGAAACAACAAACAAAACAAAAGGCAGAGGGACCCTGTTGTGTAGAGGTGTAAGATGGTGGAGTGAGCCTCCCGGAAGAGGGGGCAGGGGGAGGGTGCAGTCTCCCAGCGGGGCCAGGGACCTGGACACAGGGCAGGGTGAAAGAGCCCTGAAGGGAAGTAGAGGGAGATTTCCAGGAAGCGTTACATAACATTTTACGTTTGGGCCCATGGATTTAAAACAAGGTGAGGCCCATCTGCATTTCTCTCTAGCAAAGCGGCAGATGTAGGGAAAGTGGCTGCTGGGGGCTCTGTGACGGGAAATTCCAGTGTTCTTCAGCCAGTCTTTTCATACAGCTCGCACCCTGCAAAGGACTATGCTGTTAACTACACAAAATGACCATCTCCTCCGATGCAAGTCAAGGCCCTGGAGAAGTGGCGTTCAGCCCAGGCTGGGGTCCGGACAGGTGGACTGCGCATCCCGGGGTGTCTCTGTCCTGAGTCTAAAGGGTTTGCCAGCAGGATAGGCGGGTGGCAGGTGAAAGGCTTGGAGCCTGGTTGGAGCCGTGGGGTGCAGACGGCACAGCAGAACAGGCGCCTCAGTGAAGGATGGTGGGGGTGACAGTGGGAGGCAGGTCGGGGCCAAATGACCAAGGGCTTTGTGGGCCACACAGGAACCAGCAACAGGGAGCCTCAGGGATGTTTTTAAAAAAGATTTTATTTATCATTTTTAGAGAGAGGAGAAGGGAGGGAGGCAGAGAGGGAGAGAGACATCAATGTATGGTTGCCTTTCACCTGCCTCCAGCTATGGACCTGGCTGGAGACCTGGCTTGCAACCTGGTTATGTGCCCTGGCTGGGAATCGAACCAGCGACCTTTGGGTTCGCAGGCTAGCACCTTATCCACTGTGCCACCAACCAGGGCAGTCGAGGGCCATTCTTAAGGAGAACCTGGCTCATCTCTGGGGACAATCCTGGAGGCAGTAAAGACACTGGGCAGGAACAGGAAGGGGCTCACAGCACAGGGACAGGTTTGGGAGAAGCAATCATTTAGACAAGGGACAGTGACGGTGTGGCATACTCTCTGGCAGTGTGACCTGATGATGCCGGGTATGAACAACTCTGGGGCAGAAATGGTGGCCGTTCCAGCTGCCTGCAGGTAAGGAAGGAGCTGAGGGGAGGGAGGAGGCCAGGTGGTTTCTCAGGTGGAGACAGGTATGACTGGTGAGTCCCATCCTGGACTATAAGGTGGTGGCGCAGTAGATATATGAGTAAATATATTGGTTTTCTCTTTGAAAAAAACCCAAAACATTTAAGCACCCTGGTACCTACAGTAATGTGAAAAAAAACCACTTACACTACTTTTTGGCTACATTTACTACTTTATAACTTAGTGTAATACTTTACTACCGGGCCTGTAAAGGATAAGCAATTTAACAATTCATAATTCTTCTAGATAAGTATTCTTAATTATACAAATTATACAGCTCTATACCTTTAAAAAGCCTACTGAATGACTGAGACAAAGATCTTTTTGTTGCCCGTGTGTTTTAAGCCAACCACTTATTATTCATAGACACATTTCCAAGATCCACTAAGACAAAAATGTATGAGCCCTTGTTAGTGCATGAAATTATTTTCAGAGCCAAGAAAATGAGTACAGATTTAAACTAATACTATCCACAGCACAAGCTGTCTAGAGTTGCGAAGAGCAGGCCGGTATTACATCTCTTTAAGACACAACATTGCCGTCACTGATCATGGAATTCTCCCTCGTTCACTCCCTCCGTCATTCATTCATTCACTCAACACATATTTATTGGGTACCCATGCGCTGGGTATGGGATGGTGGTAAGCAAAACAAATATGGCTCTTGGACTCATCATGCTCCAGTGGGGGAGACAAGCAGTAATGGGGAAAAATGGCATGTAATAGGGAAAAAAAGACAAGAGAAGACTCAAACGAGGTGCTTCAATAAAGATAACCAGGATAGGTGGGTGGTTCAAAGAAGACATGAATTAGAGAGTGAAATGAGTGATGAGCTGGGTGGGAGGGTGGGGAGGAAGGCACTCTAAACAAAGAGGTTGAGCAGGGATTGAGAAAAAGTCCAGGAGGCTAGAGTGAAGGAAGTGTGGCAAAGAGGTGAGAGGGGTGGGAGGCGGGGCGTAATATTTATTTGAAATACCTGCTCTGTGATTAGCACCCTGGGAGAAGTCTTTCTTTCAAGTATCAAGCTCTATTTAATTCAATGGTATTGAGTGCTTTAAAATCCTTCCTCCTGACCTTAAATTCAGTCCCTTTTCTAAGCATACAGTTAAAATAAAATAGAGCAGTGCATGTGTAGTGCACCCCGATGGCAGCCAGCCCCACCCCTTCAGGACGGGCGCTGCCCCCACATCGGGGGGCTGTGTTGGTCCGACTGAAAGACCTCAGTTGAGCTGCTCTAGGAGTTGCTGCTAAGAGGGCAGGTGGGTCCACCCGAGGCCTCGCCTCTCGTGCGGAGGCTGTTGCAGGAGAGCATCACAGTCACCCCCTCCCACATCTCCATCCTGCCTTCATTCTCTCAAAGGTGTTGAGCCCAAGGGTACTACCCAGTGAACTGCCTGCCATTTCCCAGGGACCCCAACCCAAGACAGCATGGAAACACCATACATCATTTTATAGTTAATACTTGAAGGAGCTGCTTTCTGTTCAGCATTTGTACAGAATTTGATAATGAGGGTGATGACTGCCTGCATTGGGCTCTGTGATGACACAACCTTCCTCTGTATCCATATTTCATTTAGTTCTCACAACAACCCTTTAAGATGGGCATTGCTATTATATGGCTTCATAAATGAATGAATCTAGAGCTAAGGAGATCAAATGATTTGCCAAAGTCACACGGCAAATAAAAGGTAGAACTAAGTCTAGAACCTAGTTGCTCTTAAACCCAGGTCTATGCTCTTATCCAAATAGTCTGTTTCTTGAGACTCACGTATTTAGTGGTACATTAAAGTCTTGTTTACTATGGCTGGCTATAAGTAAAAATAAAAAGCCTTGCTTTAAGATTTATATGCTGATAATTAAATGAAATGCTTATTGTTACTTAGTTAAAAGAAATTAAAACATAAGAATTTATTCTGTTATCCAATTCTACAAGAATAATAGAATGATAAAAGAAATTAAATTTTCTAAGATCCAATTTAAGAGCTAATAGGATTAAGTGTTAATTTGGTCAATTCCGTGGTCACAAACTTGGTATCTGAGGTGGAGGAATCTAGCAGCCAGCCAGGGGCGGGTCCTAGCTCCCAGCAAGGGTGGAACATGCTATGGCCTCATCAGAAGTCGCAGAGGGAGGTGAAGGTCTGCTAAATATTTTCTAACTTGCTGCATAGCTATAAAGCAGGGGTACTAACTATAAAAAAATCAAGGTTCTGTGCAGCTGTCTCTATATGTTGTCATATGTGAAGCATATCGGTATTAACCAGAAAAAAATAAAATAAAGAGATGAGACTACTGTGATTGCTAAAATCTGAGTTTCAAAATCATACATTTTCATTTACCTGTCTCTTCCTCCATCTCTTTTCCCAACTGTCCTGACATTTCATAGGAATTTACAATTTGACCTGTAAAGAAAGGAGCAGATGGAATTGGAGGCCTTACCTGTCCAATGATGAGAGGCACCACCACAGTCATAAAGAGCTGAGAGAAAATAGATGTAAAAGGCACAGAAGAGGATGAGCCAAGCTGTAAAACAAGAATAGAAGGCATTAGTTACTTGGAATTAGTTAGCAAATATTGCTGTTAAATAAATCATGCAGTAAAGGAATTCTCTCACATGCACCAAAAATTTGGTAGCTGTATACAAAAAGCAAGTAAAGTTATTTATTTAAACTATTTTTAAAAAAAGATTTTATTTATTATTTCCAGAGAGAGGAAGGGAGAGAGAGAAACATCAATGTATGGTTGCCTTTCACCTGCCTCCAGCTGGGGACCTGGCTGGAGACCTGGCTTGCAGCCTCGTTATATGCCCTGGCTGGGAACTGAACCAGTGACCTTCAGGTTTGCAGACTGGCCCCTTATCCACTGAGCCACCAGCCGAGACCTTAAGTTATTTTTAATTGTCTAAATTTAACCCAAAATAACTTAAGTAGTTTGATATATAACTTTTATTGGGACAACAAGGTTGAAAAAAATGATACCTAAGTTGTTTTATAGTTAACTTAAATAGATTATTATTAAATCCATGATAGTTCACTTATCACCATGTTTTATGTGATTGCTATTTCACCTATCACTTATCTAAAACAGATAAGTATATGTTATTATTCTCTCATCAAGAAGCTAATGAAATATTTAACTTTCCTACTCCTTCAAAACAAAGACAATACGTTCCATATTCTTTAGTTTTCTTTTTAAAATTTCTTTTTAGTGTTGTTCTATTACAGTTATCCTGATCTTCCCTGTTAAAATTGTTTCTTACACAATGTCTAGCAAGTGGGAAATCCTGAAACATGACTTATTATCCAGCCTAAAATTTCAATATACCTCTCCTAAATGTGTATGTCTTCACACTGCTCATAACCCCTATTTTTGTCCTTTCTTTGCTAATTGCTGCAGTCCCCGCCTTCATAAAAGTTTGACTGGCAGCAGCACTGTATGGTGTTTGTCTGTGACCACGGTCCCACACTCACACTATCCTAGGCACGTGAATGCTGTCTTTCCTATGACCGCCTTTCGGTTCTCGGACCTGACAAAACTCACCGGTTCCATAGGTGTTTCTCTTTTTTATGACCCCCTTTGGCAACCAGGCTCTCTCAAACCACCACTAACGAGCCCCCACTCCCCTGGTACTTTCACCCTTTAAACCTCAATGTTCACAGTTACCTAAGTTTAATTAAACTTGCAAATACCTTCTGGAAAACAATTTTCGTACAATGCATTGAGGTAGTGATGACGGAGGGCACAGAATGTTAGAGCAAACCAGGTATTTAGATAAAGGAAGTCAACGGCTCAGGATGAAACGATGTGGGATTGATGCTTTCACTGGTTTCTGCATGAAACGGCTTAGCAAAATCTACACCCTGGAGCGTTTTGTAAAGGTCTGTGCCCCGGCCTCAGCCCCAGTCTAGATGACCCAGAATGCCCAGCGTGTACGTCCTGTCCATCGGTGGCCTGCACGCATGCAGTGCCACCGCCAACACTGACCACTGGCTGTCAGCTTCCACAACTGCAGCCTTTTCCTTCGTGACCAAGACATACTGGAGAAATGAAGAGAGTGAAGCAGGAAGCGTGGAACTGGCGAGGAACAGATAGATTCCTGGTATATTAAGCGCTACACAGCTGTTAGGTGTTTCTTTTATGCAAAGCCAAAGTGGTAAAAACTAATAATTTCAGCCTATTTTAGAGCAACGATGTCCTTGAGGCACAAGGCACTTAACAAATATATTCTCTTCACAAATATTAATTCCAAGGATGTCCCTGGGGCAAGGACTGAAATAAAGAAAATGTATTGTACAGGAAATTGAAGTACTGGATGAACAGAAAAATATGGTTTAAAGAACAAAGGTTTTTCAGTTCAAAAGCATCCAGCTCAACGCTCTCTCCGTAAGGTTTACAACATGTGGAGAGGCAGTAGGATTCTGGGTGAAGACCTTCGGTTAAAAAGGGACAATTCTTGTCTGGAATCCCACGGATGATCTTACCTAGTCCTGTTTCTCTTTCTATCTCAACGTTACTAAGTCAGTTAATGGTTTTAAGATATTTGAATAACAACCGTATCACAGGCTGCAGTCCCACTGGCATCCCAGTGCTGACCCCGGCAACTGGCAGAGAAAATGTTTACAGACAAATACACCTGTGCGGAATGAACAACAGAAGGAACTTGTAAACGTGAGGTGCTAAAAAGTGACAAAACTTGGCATTATAAAAATGATACGGTATTATCTTTTTCTCTGCTTATCACCAGTGACACAACTGATTCTAATGTGCCCCTGTGAAGGATGAGAATGTGTGTGTGTGTGTGTGTGTGTGTGCAGAACAGAGCCAGGGTGTCCTGTGCATGTTCTCTGCCCTCAGTCTCCCCCACCACTCCCCCCAACCTTGATCCTTAATGCTGCTCTAGAGGGAAGATCTAATATTGACAGAACCTGAACCCTGCAAGAGACGTGAAGTCCCATCACACTCCCTCTTTTCTAAAGATATGACAACTGAGGTCCTGACAGAGTGACTTACAGTTAACATCTAATACCTCCATCACGGGGTGAAATGGGCTATGCTTCTAAAACACCCGCGAGCCACCCTTCAGCCAAACCTGCTGTGCGACAACAGCTCCCCCACACCGGGAAGACCTGTTTGCTTAACCATCAACAGCAGAGCAGGGAACCCA
This sequence comes from Noctilio leporinus, assembly GCA_004026585.1. NCBI lineage: Eukaryota > Metazoa > Chordata > Mammalia > Chiroptera > Noctilionidae > Noctilio > Noctilio leporinus. The sequence continues at coordinate 676,425 of PVIW01000173.1, read as the reverse complement.
GAGGTCAAATCAGGAGAAAAGCGAAAACATGGCTTCATTTTCTAAGTTAACTTTGCGGGTTATTTTCCAAGCCCAAATTTGGTAAGAGAGGTCAAGGGAAACCCATTTCGACTGTGGCGTAAGAACGCTACACATTTGAGTTCCCACGCATCACTGGCACGTGCAGTCTGGAAGCCTCCTGCCCTAGGGGACAGCGGACGGGCTGGGGGTGAGGGGGAGGGTGTCCCTGGTCTCCACCGTCCCTCTCCCTCCGCAACGCCTGTGATCTCTGCAACGCCTGTGATCTCTGCAACGCCTGTGATCTCTGCTCCGCTAGAAGAGGGGCACTGGCTAGAGCCCCGCCCTCGGAGCCTTTGTCAGATCAGAGGCCAGAGCAAGCAGCCAGGGACGCAATGAGCCAGGCTGCGCAGAGCCCGACCAGGTACGCGGCGATGCTGGGCAGCAACCCCGCAGCGGGGCTCCCTTAGAAGTGGCTCTGCAAGGCAGGGAACTCAGCACCAGGGGCTCATTTGGCAAAAGTCCTATCTTTTGAATTGGCCCCGGGCCTGCCGCCGTGGGCGGCGTTGGGATGCAGAGGGACCCTGGGGGCGGTGTCTGGCGCTGGGCAGCCTGCCCGGGCATCCAGAAGAAAGAAGCGCGAGCATCTGGCGCGGGGCAGCCTCTGGGACAGGCCGAGGGAGGTCCGAGACCCAGTCGTTCTGCATGCAGGGTCCATCTCAACCGAAGCAGGAGCAACACACTGTCACATTTTAGTGAGGAACCTGTCGTGGTTTCCACGGTAAAGACCACTGTGGTTATGCAGCACCTGTAGTTTGCACATTTGGATGAACTTGCAGGTTCAGGGGGCCTGATCGGCCGTGCTTGATGGTACACCTGGGGTTCTGGATTTCAACGCCTGGACCCAGAACATGATTTGAGTGACCATTTTCTCAACTCTCTCACGGATGGACAACATTAGCTCCAGGGTGGATTCATCAGGAGTTGATCCAGTACACACAACAGATGCTTTAGGGCATCAGGACTTGGTTCTCAAACTTGGCAGAAAAAGGCGGAATGGTGGCAGGGTCGGCTGCTATCAGCCCATTCTACTTAGAAACAATTTGATTTGGGGTCCAGTAAGTAAAAATATTATGGGGCCAAACTAACAAGACTCAGAAAGACAAATAAGCACCAGTTCTTGATGAAAGGATGTTGGCTGTCTGTAAAATCAGTTACCAGCCCACAGTTAGAAAACAGATGGTGCATTTTAAATCACTCCCGTAAGTGAGCTGACCTGTAAATTGTCATTAATGCACCAGGTCTTCCCTTGCTCTGCTGTGTAATCAGCCTTTTATCTCCTACCAGGGAAATCCATTAGCCACAGGCATCTTCGAAATTTGCGTCTCTTCTCAGCTACTAGAACATTATTGTATTAAATAATTCACCCTTGATGATTGGCCTTCGCTTTCATTAGCACCACGTTCAGGGAAAAATAAGAATAAATATTTACAGTTCATACTGTAGAATGATGAGTGTAAGATCTCTTCTGCCAGAAAAGCAGACACAGAACAGGATTGGCTCACTTCCTGCACAATTTCTGCTCTCACTCCATCCATTGCCTGCAGCCCAGGCCTAGAAGGGAGAGAAGGACCCGACTGGTTCCTAGTGCATCTCGCTTTCTTGTGCCCACACACAGGCCCCTCATATACGAAGACCCAGCTCCTCCCCTTCCACAGAGCAGCGCCCAGAAGGGGTGTTCCCAGTCCCCAAACCCTTCACATTTCCATCTCTCCCCAGAAACTGCAGGGGAGCCTTCAAGGGAAGAGTGCCAACAACGTTGGTTCCTTACACAACATGGATGAGGTCAGTGAACACCAGCTGACAGGTTCCTTGCAAAAATGACTAGGATTCTGGTTAAACAGCCATACTGGTTCCGATGCATGTATTAAACTAAAACTGGGTTATACATGGAAAGTATTTATTTAGTAGAGGAAGGGGCCCTTTTTCGATCCAGTTGCCTGCTGTCTCCTCTGAGGACTAAAGTGCAAATCAGGCTTCACATGATTTTTGAAGATAAAAACATATGTAAAATATTTATTTTTGTTATATGCTTCCTTAAAACCTAAGATAAAAAGATTACCTCCCAATAACTGATGGAACCTATCTATGTGCAATTGTAAGTTCTGGCTACTCAAACCACACAGGAATTTTAGTAAAATGTGCCCAAATGAATGGTAACCTGACCGGTTACCTTCGAGGGGAGGCAGGCCCTAGCCGCACCCCTCCCGTTCTTCACTGGGTGTGTTGCTGTCTCAGGTGAGTGATGAAAACTCCTTGAACCCAAGTTTTCTCATATATATCAGGATAATACCTACCACTACAGGTAGTCATGCTCTTTACATGGGATTATGTAATAAGTGCCCATGACATCTACTCAATAAAAATTATACTCCCTCTCCCCTTCCATCACTATGGACGAACTCTGTGCCGAGAAGGCCCTGCTGCCCCTTTATGAACTAGAATTCATCACCGTTCTCCTAATCAAGGACATGGGTCTATGGATTTCTGTATGAATTTTTCCTTCTCTAACTGGATTAATCTGTCAATACAAATATGCTAGTAATTTCTCCAAGTTGGTTGCTGCCTCATTTTTTGTACTCTTTAGGGCAAACTCCCTCAAAAGAGTTATTGATTCCCACTGTCTTTATTTCTTCTTCTTTAATTCATTCTTGAACCAACTTCAATCAAGCTTTCACCTCCACAACTCGGTTGAAATATCTCTTGTAAAGGTTCCCAATGACCTACATCTTGTTGAAACCAGTGGTCAATTTTCAGACTTCATTGCATCTAAACCATGGCCAGCATTTAAAGTAGTTGACCACTGTTCCCTTTTTGAAATACATTCCCTGCAAGGGTTCTAGGCCACCAAGATCTCTGGGTGTTCTTTCTAAGCATGGTGCACATTCCGTAGTCATCTTCGCTGACCACTAATACTTTTCCTTCTGTATTTAGAGAACTCATCCAGTCCAACTTAAAATCCCTCTCCATGCCACCCAATTATGAATCTCTACTCCAGGCAGCCCCCTGAATTGCAGACTCATATAGTCAATTGCTTCTTTGATATTTCTACTTGGATGTCTAATAGGCATCTTAATCTAAACATGTCCCGTATGGAATGGAACTCTTTCAGCATTCCTTCAACCTGCTCCACCAAAGCCATCCTTCCAGGTGCACAGGCTTGGAGTTATCCTTGACTCTGATCTTTCCCTCCTAACCCTCCTTCAATCTCTCAGTTCCTTCAAATTGTACACTCAGCTGCTTCCCCCCAGATTTCCTCAGCCACCTCCTGAAGCTAACAAACAGCATCTCTTGCCATGACACTGCTTTAGCTTTCCAACTGGTCTTCCTGTCTCCACCCTGATTCCCTTACAATCTATACTCAACCCAGTGTCCAGAATCATCATTTAAAAAAATGTGTGAGAACATGCCATTCCCTTGATCAAAACTCTTAATGGCTTCTTGTCTCTCTCAAATTAAAACCCAAAGTCCTTCCCAAGGACTTCAAGGTCCTACATCCTTTCCTCTGGCCTCCTCTCCGGCTACTTCCCCTCTTGCTCGCTCCACTATTCCAGGCATATTCGCTGTCCCTTAACACCGGGCACACTCTCAGGACCTCTGTACTTGCTGTTCCTTCCACCTTAACACCCTCCCTCCAGAAGGTTCACTCCTTTATCTCCCCCAGGCCTTTGCTCCAATGTAATTTTCTCAGTAAGTCCAACCTTAGTCATCTTATCTCCTAATCTGCTCTTCTTGTGCCCCTTCCTTATTTCATTTGTTCCCTTTAGCATGTATCACCCATCTTACACACTATATTTTCACTTATTTGTTGGTTGTGTTCCCTGCCCCTCCACTAGTGTACAATCTCCATAAGAGCAAAGATGTTTCTGTGTTGCTTGTTGCTCTAACCTTGGCACCCAGGAAAGTGTCTGAAAGAAAGAAGTCAATACCTACTACTGAATAAGTGCTAAGTTTCAAATGTTCCCTATAAATGAGAGGACAGAAAGGGAGCATTGGCGGGATAAGGTGAGATTTAATTTTTAAGATACGTAGTATTATAGACTACTTATATGCTAATAGAAATGGTTCAGTAGAGATAGGAAATTTGATAACACAGGAGAAAGAGAAGTCTAAGTGGCTCATATTGTTAGGTAAGCCATAAGAGACAGCACCTCTCCAGGGACTTGTCTCAGATGGGAGTAAGGACAGTTTCCTCTGTAGAAAAAGGGGAGGAGATGAAGAATATAGACAGCGATAGATGGGATCTTGTAAAATTTATCTGATTGCTCCTAATTTCCTCATTAGCTAAATTCCTTTCCGCATCAGTTGAGATGAAAGAAGCAGCACTGGAGATTTGGAGGCAAGGAGAAGGTGTGAAATAATTTTCCAGAAAGTGGGAATGTGAATTAACTAGGGGAAGGTACTAGGATGGTCTGGCCCACTTACGGTTAGTTGTCACGCATTTCAAATGAGACCAGTCAGCATGGCAAGGTATGCTCCAGCCTGTTTAGGTACATATATGGAAAGCTATGGGGTTGAATTTAAGTAGGCTTGGAATTTTGCAGGCGAATATGAAGTAGTAAGGATGAGGCAGTTGCTTGTTGATGGTGTGTGCAATAAAAGTAATTACAATAATGGACCATGAGGTCTAGGCTAGGTAAGATGGGGTGTGAGGATAAGGGGGTAAAGGTAGGGTGGGTTACTTAGAGGTGCTGTTATGGTGATACGGTAAAGAATTGGTCATTCTAGCAAGTTTGAAGAATTTTAAATTTGGGGAATAAGTCACAAAGATGGAAGTTACCGGTAAGGAAGACACGTGAAATCAGGACTACGCAAGAATGCAATCACTAGAAGTAATAAGGTCAAGGGTTTGAGTATGGTGATGGTCAGCTGAAATGAGCTGCAAGGCAATCTTACTAGGGAAGGAGTCAAGAATTTAGGGGCCAAGGTACTATGAGGATCAACTCTGTGAATACTGAAAACACCAAGGGTTGGGGTACTGTCAAAAAGAAGACAATGAAGACTAACGTTTTCGGAACACAGAGAGTGACCTATGGTTCTACCGATGATCACAGAAAGGAACCGGGGGTATAAGTGTACTGGCAATAACCTTCAAAGGAGTTAGGGGGCGTTATGGGGGAGTCATGGAAACTGATCTGGAATTAGTAATGAGGTGCAAAACAGTCCCCTCACTCCCTTTAAAGGCTTAGTGATAGGAAACACGCCTATGGTAGAAATATGAATCAGAAGACAGGTTGCAGTTGGAGCATGACAGTGAAGGGAACGTTCTGAGCAGAGGTTAATAACAGAGGGAACCATGATGCCACTGACAAAAATTGCCCCTATGAGCTACTGCAACTGAATATCCAGAAATTTCCCTTTTCAAGGTATGATTTTAAAAAGACAATTCAATTTTCAGGTGTTGCTTCAGTTCCTCTGGCTTCTGCAATACTATAACACCACAAACGCAGCAGGTTAAGACAGCAGAAGTATTTTGTTTCACAGGTCTGGAAGCTATTAAGTCTGAAATCAATAAGGTCATGCTCCCCATAAAATCTGTAAGGGAGAATCCTTCCACATCTCTTCCAGCTTCTGAGGTTTGCCAGCAATCCTTGGAGTTCCTAGAGTTGTAGACACATCACTCTCTTCTCTGACTACATCTGCAATGACCCTATTTTCAAATAAGGTCACATTCAGGGAAGACTTGGGGTTGGCTCTTCAACTTAACTTTTTGAGGGGCACAACTCAACCTACAATGGGGGTGTTGATTAAAAAGAAACACATCTTTTATGGTATGTGCTCATATTTTAGGTTGCTTAGGTTTCTGTCCTGCTCCGTAAATGAGGTCTGGTAACCCAAATATTTCAGCAAAGCCCATTGTTTGTAAAATACGTGACAACATAAAGAGACAGAAAGTCATTTAAAGTCATATAACATTCAAGTGTCTATTAATGCTGTGTGATGATGCTACTGAACCTATTAGGACAGTCCAGCTGGCCCAGAGGGCAGCATCAAACTTTTAATGGGAGGGTCTTGGTGTCTCTTTCACTATTCTTGTCATTCTATTATTTTAAACTGTTGAACCAACGAAAGCTCACAAGCCTATGGGTCCAAGAGTGAGTGAAAGTTTGCCATAGCATGAGGCCAAAATATTAGTCAGCTGAGGAAACCTCAATGGTAGGAGATAGGAAGGAGAAGGAAAAACACTCACTTACTTCTTCTTTTTTTTTCTTTAAAATATTTTATTTCATTATTTTTAGAAAGAGGGGAAGAGAAAGAGGCAGAGAGGGAAAGAGACATCAATGTATGGTTGCTTTTCACCTGCCTCTAGCCACAGACCTGGCTGGAGACCTGGTTTGCAACCTTGTTATGTGCCTTGGCTGGGGAATTGAACCTGAGACCTTTGGGTTCATAGGCCAGTGCCTTATCCACTGTGCTACCAGCCAGGGCTCACTTACTTCTTTATCATGAACCAAAATGCGGTCCCAGAGGAGCCTCGGGATTGCTACCAACTCAGAATTGTGGTCCTGGTGTCTCTTTGGTTTTCTTTATGAGTCACACGAGTAAGAGATGCCACTCTTTGTTTCATCTCAATGGAGAAAACCTAGGCTGTACAGTCATTTACGGTACACTTTCTAGCTCCCTGGCTCTGCCTGGTCCTCTGATGCCCAGCAGTGGGGACCTCGGACTGGCCGCTTGTGTGAAGAACACTGCTCCTGGGACCCTGAACCCAGGGCCCGGAATCAACACCCAGGGATGATCCCGGTTCCTCCCACCTAGTGAGCAGGTAGGTACAGGCCGAGTCTTGCATGTCAAATGAACGCAGATCAATACTGACTTTAGTTTCAAGCAGACTCGCTGCTAATTCTGAATTAGTGAAGGCCGCATGAGTGACGTTTGCCAAGCTGAGGGAAATCACCTGACTGTTCGACTCTTGTTAGCTTATCAGGATGAAGCTAGCATCTCAGAGACGAGGGGAGGCCGAGGCTGCACGCTTAAAGGCAACGTCTTTCACGAATGACGCAGGACGGAGCTGTGCAGTCGCGCGCCCCTCCCTCTCCACTTCCTACACAGCTTGTACGAAGTGAAGTCCCTCTCACTCTATTACTCTAATTGAATTCCAACTTGGGTAATTACACCATAATTAAATAAATTTTCCCCACAGTTTTAATTCACTGACAAATAGTGCTACTTAAACAGCTACATTTCACTCCCAAGAACGCGTCCCCACTCCATTTCGGTGATGAGTGGAGTGATTTATACTTGGGAGATGTGTGTATGAAAAATGCACAGTTCATAAAATATTTTAGGTATCATTCATGATTACATATGCTTTTCTCAGCATGGGATAACATTAATTTCTATTATAATTTTTCATCTAATTTCTCATATGCATAGGACCCAAAGAAATATGGCAGTTAATTAGCATTACTTATTTTATGAACAATTTTTTTTTTTTGTTTAGTTAACCAGTAGCTTGTATTTTTTTATTTCTAAAGCACATTTCGTTATCCCTGGGAAGTAGATTGGGATAGGTGGTACTGTTTCCCATTCTACAGATGAAAAAATTGAGGCAATTTCCACCCAAGTGAGGAAGCCAAGTCATTATCAGCTTTGGAACCTCAGCTTCCTCTGGTTCTTGGTCCAAGGGTCTTTCTATCATATACGGGGTCACTAGCACTCACTTTCGTTTTACTAATGAGAAAATAAAGGGCAGCACATTTGTGATCTGTGTCACAGGTCACTACTTTGTAACAGTAATGACTTCGCCAGGAGCTGGAGGCTTACTAACTGGGTCCTGAAGCTGGCCTTGGAATCTGAGACCACAGAGATCCTTCCGGCCCACATGTTATTACTGGGCACAGTTCAACTGGAAGTATAGTTCCAACGGCACTGCAAAGTCATACAAAGGATTCAAACCTCAATTTTATTTTAATGGCCCTTTCTTTGAGGGTTGTAGATGGCTTTTAATAAAAGATAGGAAAGGATGTGTGAAAATACTCACAAACAGCAGCAGAAGCAGGGGTGTAACAACGATGCCCTGAAAGAAAGAAAGGAGATGGTGGTCATTCATCGGCATGGAAATCAGGACCCTTTCTTTGCTGTTTTAAACTCTGATGCATGGAAATGCTTATCCTTTTCAGTTCTGTTTAATACAATCTGGGAGACAAAGAAGAGGGAGCCCTGGTATTGGCTTTCCCCATTATACTGCTTAGCATCTTTTTATAGTTCTTTGTATGCAGCGTCTTTAAAACTGCAGCCACCAATTTTCCTTAAACTCCTTCCTTTGTGAAATGTAAGGTGCCTTCCACATTACATATGTATCACTCGGGTGGAAGCTGGCAAGCTTTCTCACTCCAAGGCCTTCCACTCTAACTTGGATAAAGTGCCTCTTTTCAAGGGAAGACAGGTGGTTTAGTCCCAGTCGGGGTCCTCTCCTGAGCAAAGACCACGTCAGTTGTGATGAATGAGATGTCGTGATTTTTTAATGCGAACTGATCTCCCCTAGGAAATGAGCTGGGATCTCAAAACTCATTTCACTTGATTAGACTCCATGGCTCCGTGGTGGAAGGCAAGTCTTTCATCTAATGCGGCCACATAGGACCACCTCAGTCCCTCTGCCTCCCCCAGGCGGGAAGGAGCAAAAGATTTGTTTTCTGAGATGACAAGGAACAGTTTGAGGCTGTTGTTGATGAGGCAGGATACAAACTTTTAGGTTTCTTGAAGGTAAATCTTTTAAACTAGGTGCTTGGAGTTGGGAGTTGACAGGTTTCAACAGTAGAGCAGGAGACGATGCTTCGCCCTTAGTTCCTTCTTTAGTTCAACATACCTCAATATGATTTATACAAGAGAAAACCTTTCCTCTTTTTCTGAAAGAATTCTATTAGGAATTTTAAAATTCCAACGAGTCTATGTGCGTGTGTGCAAGAGAAGAGGAAGACAGACAGACGGACAGACAGAAGGTAGACTCTGCCCAGGATCTATGCTGGGTACCACTTCATTACTTTTGGGGAAGAAAGTCCTCTAGGAAGTCCTTTGTCATTAGAGTTACCAAATTCTTTTGGATGTGACCCAAGAGGGACTGGCTTACCTTACACAGTGTTTAACACTGCTCTTACGGCTTCTTAGGAATATTCTCATGTGCATATTCACACCCACGCCTGTTTCATTGTTAAATGATGGAATCAATGCTCCTTTGTTGTGCAAACTTTTGTAATACACAACAGGAATACAACATTCTCATTTGTGCTCTATTTTTAATCTATTCGTTAAAACATCGATCGTGGTTTATCAACTCCATTGGTGTCGATGAAACAGGTTCTCATCCACACATGTAGGAGAGCTAAACGTGCAAAATGCCAAAATAACTTAGGAGAGTCATTGTCTTTTTTTTTTTTTTTTTTTTTTAAGATTTTATTTATTATTTTTAGAGAGAGAGGAAGGGAGGGAGAGAAACGTGAATATATGGTTGCCTTCCACCCACCTCCAGCTGAAGACCTGGCTGGAGACCTGGCTTAGCAACCCATGTGCCCTGGCTGGGAATCGAACTGGCGACCCTTTGGTTCACAGGCCGATGCTCAATCCACTGAGCCACACCAGCCAGGGCATAGAGAGTCACTGTCTTTTAATGACATACGATGTATTCAGACTTTGGCAGGAAGTCCAAACTTGACAAGGCCACGTGGCAACAAACACACCTGGCTGTTTCAGGCGACAGGGGAGTCACCTGGTTCAGGCCCTCTGCCATCGATTACAGGGAAACTGATCTAGCAGAAGGGGATCAGGCAATTTCAGGAAGAGGGAAGGGCATCCCCAAAACTATAAAAAGTTGAGCAGGGTGGAAGTCAAGTATAAAATGGAGGAATCAGACACCAGATCCCCAAAAGCCTGGCAGGTCAGGAAAGGGAGTTCGGACTTGATCCTATCAACCATGGCAAACCACAGAAGAACTTACAGGGAGGGTGTAATGAGTTGGTAAATAACTTCATATATGGAAAATGGAGTTGACTTAGTTTATAACATAACCAGTTTTACCTTTGTTATCTATCAACTCACCTAAATTCAGATTCTAAAAATAGAAGCTGATTTCATGTTAATTTTGGAATAGCAATAACGTTAATAACGTATAATATCTGTGACAGGATAAGGATTTTCACCCAGGAGGAAGGCTGAGCCTTAACCACTCTAGGGACGTTTGTCTCGTATTTGAGAGGTCAAAGCCACACCAGCTTCACATGTAGCCCATAGGAAGCCGTGCTCTGCCTGCGCCCCATTGATTTTCCTTTGCAAGAGTGGCCTAGCGTTAGTGACAGTAACAATGCCAGTACTATTTATGGCGTTTTTGCTTCAGCACTTTTAAGCACATTTTAAAATTTGACTCCCCGCACCCCCCTCTCCCTGCCGGAAGGAGTTAGGTTATAAAACAGCCACGTGCTGCAGATGAGAAAATTGGGGTTCAGAAAAACCAAGCAACCAGTCCAAAGTCACACTGAAAATAAGTAGCAAAGTCCGGACGAGCCTGCTTTGTCTGACTGCTCATCCAGAACGGACCCCACTCAACCCTGGTCCTGGGTGGCAGATCTCAGCAGCCGGTGCAGTTTTCCGCAGAGACCCGCGTAGTCACATAGGCAGTGATGAGCGGCTGTATGCCCTGGCCCTCAATTTGACAACCAATTCTTAGAGAGGACCTCGTGCTGGAAGGTGGAACTCTGTGGGCTGCAGCTTTTCCCGCCTGAGTATTTGAAGTGTCTAGCCCCCAACACAGAGCAGTTTCCCGAGGCCGTATGATGTTTATTCCTAAAATATTAAAATTTTTCTAGCCAATAGGATGCATTTTCTAATTACAAATTCAAGATTTCTCACTATTTGCTCAGTAATGGTTGTTCATTCACTAACAATGAGTTGTTCCCTGAGGCTGAAATCTGCTTTTCGGTTGTATGAGGAAATGATTCAGCCACAGTGACGTTAATCCAGATAAGGTCTCCATAACTGAGTTTTGGTGAAGTCATGAGAATTAACACTAAAATAGTAACAGCTAATATTTATGGGGTACTTAGGTCAGGTGATGGGTACTGTATGTTACCTTATGTAATCTTCACAACAATCCTACAAGCTAGTAACCATTATCTCTCCAGCTACTAGGGAAGGAAACTGAGTCGCAGAGATACTGATTAAATAAGAAGAGACAATGCTGGAAATTCAATTTCTGGCTTCTAGACCCCAGAGCCTGGAGTCCTGGATGGTATCAACAAAATCTTTGCAATCTTACCATTTCCTCAGGGTTATATCTTAAAAGTCAACCTGAGAGAAGCTTTAAACTCAGTACATCTTTTTAACCACACGGAACAAATTGAGAAAATAAGCCTTTGCATGACATGGCTGATACATTTTTTTTTTCCCTTAAATCAGGTTTTTGCAAGTATCAATGATAAAAAGGGTGACCTAAAAATTTTAACTGTAACAACAACAATCATTGGAAGATGGAAAGGCAAATAAACAGGTTATTTTCTCTCTGGCTCTAAAGGTTCAATTTGATCCCTTCTTCTTGTTCTGAAGCAAACTCTATACAAATGGCTAAAACTAAGAGGTGGTAGAGGAGCCCTTCTAGCAAAAGATGTTACCCTCTCCTTGCAGATTCAAGGTCAAGGCACAGTTTTCGCATCCTTGCAATTGGGATGGTGTGGTAAGCTTTCTGATCGCAACACCTGAAGAAGTCAAGTCACAAAGTGATGGGCTTTGATCGTCTCTCAAAAAACCTTCAGAAAATCCATTTACACCTCTGATGTGAATGAATGACTGGGTGAATATATTTCAATGACTTTAATGGAGAGGGGAGAAGTGTCAAATCTGAGACACTGAGATTTAGTCACATTAAAATACCAACCAACACCCCACCCCCCCAACCCTCCAATAACAAGAAAAAGAGCAAGAAAACTGTGAATGCACTTCCCTCAACAGCAGGACTTGTTAAAAAAAGGCACAACTGAAGTGAACTGTAACTTTCTTTGAAACAGAGAAATGTTATCCAAAGGCTTTCCTGCAACAACCATTGCGATGCCACAGATACTAAACCTGACTTCAGGCCCTGGCTGATAGCACAGTGGATAAGGGGTGTCGGTCTGTGAACCTGAACCTGACTTCTGAGCCTTTGGTCTCCAGGATATTAATTAAGCCGAGTCAAAGGTGCTTTTAAGTGTTTAATTAACTCCAGTTCCACAGAGTGACAGGCTCTCCGTTTCGCAAGGGATCGCTGACCTGCGCTGGCCCAGCTGTCCCGTGGCGTGTGGCACCCTCCCTGGCTCTGTGTGGGCATGTGGCTGACCTTCGCAGAGATTCCTCCGGAAGACAGTGTCCTCAGGAAGACAGTGTTCTCGCTCGGTAGGTGTGACACCTGCCCCCGAAGCTCTTTGACAAGTGCTTTCTTTCCCTGATGCCAGGCCCCTTCCCCTGCTGCCCTGTCTTCTCCTGGCAGCAACTTAGGGCTGTCTTACTCCTCCTTCCTAGTGATGGATTTTCCTTTAAAATGTTATGTTTTCAATTGCAGTTGACTTTCAATAGCATTTCGTACCAGTTTCAGGTGTACAGCATAGCGCTGGGACCAACATATAATTTCTAGAGGGATCCCCCTGCTAATTCAAGCATCCACCTGGGGCCACACACAGTTACGCGGGGTGCAACTATCAGTTGGGACCTCTTGATCCCCCTTCCCCACCCAGCCCCATCTCCGGCAATCACCCCTCTGATCTCTGTATCTGGGCGTCTCTTTCTGTTTTGTTTTTGTTTTTTGTTTGTTTTGTTCTTCAGATAGCCTCTTAACTGCTGCTTGTGCATTCTAGAGCTGTAAGGTGTTTTCTGGGGCTATATGTATTTAAGGACAATGGTGACATGAGCCTTGGGGTCCCCACGCTGAGCCTTCCCCAGGGTGGAAGCCCCAGGCCCCTGCCCTGGGCCTGTCCAGAGACATTACCTCATCCAGCACTTGCTTAATAGAAATGGGCCAAAACTCGGAAATAAGGCCAAAACAGGCTGCTGTGTTCTTTCATCGTCACCCTGCAGCATGGTCTGAGAGGCCAGTCCAAGGATTATTTAATTACCTAGAGAGTTATACATGTGTTTGACTTCTCTTTTCTATTGATTAGGGCCCGGACTATGAAATTTCATGTTAACATACACAGTTTTATCTTGTTGGGATAGAAATCATTTCTGCTTAGTAGAAAAAGCAACCACGGGAGTCACAGTTTTATTACTCTGTAGGTCAAACTTACTTGGCATGCTTTTCTGGTAGACTAGATAACCCCATTTCTAGCATCCCCTCGACATCAGCTGTACCCCACTCTCTGCTGACTCCATCATTATTCGGTTAAACTAATGGTTGACATGCGTTCATTCTATATTTGTAAGATATACATTGTACGTTTTCAACTTTTAAAAATTATGCTTTGACACATGCTTTTCCTCTGAACCTCGTATGTATTATATTCAATGCTAAGGTCTTTTTGAAAAAGAAGATTAATGTTAACTAAAATTCTTAGGTTGTCTTCATATTTTGTTCTGTGGTCAGTATACAGAGATATCCTCATAAGTTAGAAAAAAGTGTACTCCTCAGGAATGGAATTATGTCAAACCGACACATAATGAGTGAGAGCTAAACAATGAATTATAAAGGGTGGTGTGGAGTACTTTGGAGATACCTAAAATGAAACAAAATGACCAGGCTATTTGGTCCTCAGGGGATATGACCTGATAAACTGGATGTTAACTTATATATAGTTAAGTCAACTTTATAGAAGAAAGAAAGAGGCTTCAGGAACGTGGGGAAGGGCGGCTGGAAAGACAGCGGTGGTTGATTGGCAGGTGAGGGCCTCCTGCCCTTTCCCTGTCTGTATTTTCCTCCTTAAAACCCAACCTTCACCAAGAAAGTCCCCTGACATCCCCAAATGGCGCGTTTGCCAGTGTAACCACAGCTCTGCCAGGGACAGAAGAGCTGACAGGAACTTTCTGGTTTATGTACCAGGCACAGGTCACGACAATAAAGCCGGCTGCATCACAGTACTGGAGTGAGATAGCACCCGCCACCGAAAACATCCTGTTCATTCTCCCTCGTCTTCATTCGGGCTTGCCAAGCCAATGGGGAATGAAAATTCCGTTTCCCAAGTAGGGTTTCTGACCGGAAGAAACACACCACACTGGGTGTGCGGACGGCAGTGGGTCTCTGAACCTGCGAAGCTGGGAGTCTGTTCCCGTCTGTGGTGGCCCCACTGCAGGGTGCAGGCTGGCCTCTCTCGCTGACATGCACGGAATTAAACAAGCACTTACTGAGTGCTAACAGTGTGTCAGACATCCTGGGTGCTGAGGGGGAAAGAATTCGAAGCTCTCCTAAGCATGTGAAACTTTAGAAACATTTCTGTGAAGTCCTGGGGTTGTCTTTGAAAGCTGTATTGTTGTTTGTTTGCTTTGTTTTGAAAGGAGAACCTTGAGGACTTTAAAAGTCCATAGAAAGAGGCCAAGAGGGAGGCCGGAGAATGGAGGTCGTGTGGAGGGAAGGGCTGGTACCTACTACCCCGGAGCAGGCAGCCGGACAGTTAGCGCACAGCTGAGGGGGCAAGGCCCCTTCACTGAGCAGGAGAGAAAAGGACAGACGAGGCAGAGATGATGACAGACTCACACGCTTGATGTCAGGAAGCAGAAGGAACTTCCTGTCAGTAAGAGCTCCCATGTGCTACAGGAAGTACAAAGTGAGGAGTTCTGCTAAAATAAGGGGCCGACAGTTTCAGAGAAAGCAGAACGCCAGCGGTTGGAAACCTGTGCTGTGACTGACTTAGGGAGAGGGTTTCCCGCACTGTGAAGACGCTGAGGTTTTATTTGCCATGGAAGCTGGGAGAAGATTCCTGGGTTGCGGCCAAAGGACTTGACGGCTCCCAGCAGAGAGTGGCCTCTGCAGGATGTTGGTCTCAGGCGACCTTTGCGTTCGCAGGCTGGCACCTTGTCCACTGTGCCACCAGCCAGGGCTTGGCACTAGCTTTTAAGTATGGTTTTGGATTAGCAATTATAATTCAATAAGAAAGATTACTCTAACAAACTTTTATTTTTAGGGACTCAGTGTCTAGTGAATGTTGCTGCATTCTAAGCATCAATAAGCCTGTTCCTTTGTAACTGGTTATAACACAACTTCTTAATCATCCATTCTTCTATTTTTCTCCAAACTGAAAATGACAGTTCACACACTGTTGACCAGCAATTTGATATAAAGCTATCCCATGTCACTGGCTATTTTTTCGTAATTGAACATGAAGGTGAAACAATCTAAATAAACGTCAATATACTTTATTTATACATAAATATTGAAATGAAACTTTCTGAAGCTGATACACCATCTATATGGCATCATTGCCTCAGCCAGGGATAACTCCTGTTTAGGTCTATACAAAGGCTAAAATTTTGGAATAAGGTAATCCAAAAGAGACCTAATTTCATAGTCTGCCTCCATTAAATGTAGCTTGTTAACTTCCTACGAAGATGAAAAAACGTAAGGATTTACTTGAATCTCTTTCTAGTCATAGTTTTAGGAAACATGGGCACTTCAAGCAAAGGGTCTATTGACCAGTAACCTCCCCAATGTGATTTTTTTGTTTGTCCCATCAATATCAATAAACCGAGAAACTTCTTCCTATCACTCATGGTAACTTCTGTCCATGGTAAAGTTTTAGCAGATATTTCATTAGGTTTTTCCCTTTGGAAGTGGTATAAATTGGTCTGAGAAGCAATTAAACTTAAAAACTCATTATTGGAAAGGAAATCCGTCACCTCACTGATACTCCATGGATCACTAGTTGAACAGTTACACCAGAAATATTTGTCTAATTCTCCAAGGTTGGCATAATGTCATTTTCTGTCCACTTTTCTTCAAAACCACTTTCATGATTAGATTCTATCACATTTCTTGCCGTTTTGGTGGTCTAATACTGGGTTCATAACTATCTTCCGATAGACTTATCACTGCTTATACTTCAAAGTCACTTGGACAATCAGAAAAAGCATCCACATAAAATTCATTGAAAAATCCTTCGCTACTGTGATACACCATATTTGAAATTTTTACAATAGTAAAATTGTGTAAAACCTAGCATATCTAGAACAATAATTTTTAATAATAAACATGATTGAACATAATTAAGAAATCTTTTACAAAATCCTCTATTACTCTCAGTTTTAAAAATTGTATAAGCAGTATGCAAGTTCAAATGCAAGTTACTTGTTAGCAGTCAACAACGTTTGTACTTGAAAATGTTTTTTGTTTTTTTTTCCCCCAGATTTTATAAATTATTTCCAGAGGGAAGGGCAGAGAGGGAGGAAGAAAGGGAGATAAACATCAATGTAAGGTTGCCTTTCACCTGCCTCCAGCTACAGAGCTGGCTGGAGACCTGGCTTGCAACCTGGTTATGTGCCCTGGCTGGGAATCGAACCAGCAACCTTTAGGTTTGCAGGCTGGTGCCTTATCCACTGTGCCATGAGCCAGGGCTGAAACATTTTTTTTTTTTTTTCTTGTGACCAGTCACTGCTATGTTAATAGCATGTAAAATCTACTTTCTTTCTCTGTTTGATGTTTGAAGTAATATATGCATGTGCCTAATTGCTGACTCTATTTCTTTCCTTTATGAATTGTCAGAGATAACCATTCAGTAACTTCAAATGTTAGTTTTCTCAGGACCCTACCAGGTAATTTGTCTGGACCAGCAAATAGAGCCTGCTTATCTTTTTTTTTTTTTTTAAGATTTTATTTATTATTTTTAGAGAGAGGGGAAGGGAGAGAAGCAGAGGGAGAGAGATGTCAGTGTATGGGTGCCTTTCACCTGCCTCTAGCTACGGACCTGGCTGGAGACCTGGCTTGCAACCTGGTTATGTGCCCTGGCTGGGAATCGAACCAGAGGCCTTTGGGTTGCAGGCCAGCACCTTATCCACTGAGCTACCAGCAAAGGCCAAGCATGCTTATCTTAAGCCTCCTTTCACTTTGCCAATATTTATTATTTCTAATCTGAATATGGTTCTCTATGCCATGATGATGGAAGCAAAGGCCAGTGTGAAGGGGGAATTAAGGATGCTGAGTATCAGGCAGAATGTGGGGAACTCAGGTTCCTAATATCCAGAGCTGCAGAAGCTCTGGATACATGCAAAACATTCCATGTACATTACTGATCAGAGCTAGTGCAGTGACATGTTAAACCTGGAAAACAGTATTGAAACTTCCGATTGCTCTCACTTTTTAACAGAAAGAGTGAACCTTTTCAGACTATGTAAACTCATAGACGTGCATGAAAACTCTTAACAATTAACTTTTTTTTTCCTAGCCAGACTAAGAGTGATTAAGAACAATTTGCAATTCAATGAAAGCCCAAAGCAAGACTGGTAGAGGATTTTGCTATACTTTCTAAGAATCCCATACATGTCCTCCAAGTTTATAGACTTAACATGCAGTAAATAATTTTCCAAAGAAGCTTCTTAAGAATATTTATCTGTAGAGTACTTATGAGCCCAAAGAGGCAGCAAAAGGAATTAAGGCAAAATTTCTTTTTTGGTGACATAGCTTTTATGGCTGAGGAAATATTTCCCAGGGCTCATTTTGGCCAGCAGGTCTCCACTGTGGGCACACAGCTACAAGCCGATATGTTGCAGTTTTATTTTCCCTGGGAATTCATGTGGCAGGCTATCAAGGATTATTAGTAGCACAACAAGCATTATACACAGGAAGCACAGCTCTCTTAAAATGTCAAGAGAATGGTTCCATATAATCCAATGGCCAGCCAAGATTCCCAGGGCCTGAATCTTATCATAAAAGCTTATAGCATTTCTTGCCTCAGATTCACTGCGTCGTTGATGCCAAGCGCTACCATCCTAACAACAGCCAATATTTACTAAGGTATATTACAGGGGGCCTGTCCAGAAAGTACACAGCATATGATACCAAAAAATAGAGACATTTATCGAAGAAGGCACAAGAAACATTGTACGTAGGACAATGGTGCCTCAGTCCCCTTCAAAGTAGGCACCTTGGGACCCCGACCCCACACAGTTCTCCCGATCACCATCAACCGCCCCGTTTTATTTTCCTGAATCTCACTGATGATGGTCTTAAACCTCCTCTATCTCAAAAGTGATATTAGTTTTGGGAAAAACCAGAAGTCATAGGGTGCCAAATCTAGGCTGTAGGTGATTTAATGTTTCACCAAAAAATCTGCACAAGACGTGATGCATGAGCAGGTGCATTGTTGTGATGAAGCTGCCCATCATCAGCTGCCCATAACTGTGGCCTTCTGAATCATCTGAAGAGTTTCCACAGAGGAATGTTCAAGCTTAATGCAAGATTTGATGCAGATTTGTTGTTCTACTCGGTCATTTTGAATGTGACATCCACACAGTACACATGCTCACTCTGTGGCATCTACCACCCCCACTAACTAGTGCAGTGAAGTCATCATTGTTCATGCATACGCATTCCAGTCCAGTCTCCTTGGCTTCCATGTTGCATTAATGTTGTGCAAACCATTGTATTAATAATGGCTGGACTTATTCCAGGCAGACTCCGTATACTAGGAACCATGCAAAACACTTTGCACACATTATCTAATTTAAAATTCAAATAAGCAAATTGGTTATCCCAGTTTTACAGCTAGAAGAAAAAGAGACTTAGAGAAACTTCGGCTAAGCTGTAGGAAGTACCAGGAGGCACACCCCACCCAAAGAAATAGACAAAATTTGAGAGGTCAAGAGATGGTCCAAAGGGAAGAAAAGCTGTTGGGAAGAAAAAAGAGCAAAGGAGGAAGTAGGAAACTTTAAAAGATATTCAGGAAATGGATTGTAGGAGATCAATACGAAATATGTAATATAAATTTAAAACGGGGTCAAAGATCACAATGCAATCTGCCAGTGGTGTAGGACTATATAAAAAGGAAGCACCAAGTAACTGGCTCAGACCACTAGAGTATCACTGAATATTTATTACCTGTTGGTTGCAAGATTGAATGAGTATCTGAATTTTTTTTCCCATTAATGCCTGTAACAGGTTGGTCCCTAGCACACATCAGGCACTCAATAAATGTTTTGCTGCACAAATGAGCACATGACTGTGTGCCCACAAATATTTCCCTCTGGATGTAACCCATCCCTCTGATGAGAAACACATTCTCTGAAATACTTTAAAAACCTTATGTTTGTAGTAATGATGAGACTGGTTGGCAGTTGCTGAACGCCTTCTCTGTTATATGTCAAGGGTTGTTTGGTGCTCTTCATCCTCTCAAAAGACTGGGGAAAAAGATGCCATTATGATTCCCATTTTACAGAGGAGAAAACTGAGGTGTGCGGACACACCATCCCTGAGCTCTAAGCGGCAGAATGGGAAGCGGGCCGGAGTCCATGGTCTCTCCGCAGCCAGTGTGTGCACAGTTGAGAGCTCGAGGTTCTAGCTGAAAGGGAGGTTAGGGATCATTTATTATCTCACTTTACAGAGCGAGGTTCTAGCTGAAAGGGAGGTTAGGGATCATTTATTATCTCACTTTACAGAGAGCAATGTTGAGGCCCAAGGAGGTGGCCTCTCTCCCGCACAGCCGGGGCGGGGGAAACACCAGCCCCAGCCCCAGCAGGGTCTCAGATCCCCTGCCGGGTTCCAAGTTCCTGAGCCCACGCTGCCTCCCATAAACCAGGTGAGTAGAGCAAAGCCCACGTATGGGGACCTGGAAGCTATTACTCAGCACGCTCATGTATCGTATGCATAAAGCACAAAGGAAAAAAGTGGCACAGGCAATAAAATGAGGACAGACTAAAGAAGGATTTAGTTTAGTTTTGTTTTTTTTTAAAGAAAATGAAATCATGAAACAGGAGCTCCCTTCCCCCTAGAAAGGCTCATTAATTGTCAACAAGGACATGGGAGAAAAGTTTTGCAAAATTCTGCGAAAGCTGTGGAAGACAGAGGAGGTTGGTAGGAGGGTCACTGAGGACTGAGAAGGAGGTGATGGAATGTGAATCATGGGAGGTCAGGGGAAGAGGTGTTTCATGCAGGTCTCTCGATGAGCCATAAACGTCTAGAAAATTGCCCATGACTTCCTTTTACCTAAGGCATTCAGAATGGCGCTTCAGTCCAAACTAGCATTCGAACCCCTAACAGAGCTCTGCCATAACCAGACAACAAACCGAAGTCCCCAGACTGCGTACACACGTGTGAAATGAACAGGCTGGCCCAACTCCTCCACTGCTTCTGGATGTGTCTAAATGACAGCACAGGCTGCTGTCAGGCCTGACCGTGGCGATCAATACTGAGCGAAATGACGGACAAAATGAATGGAGACAGCTGCACTCCGCTTGCCTTGTCTCATATATCAACGGTCTGATTTACGCTGGTTTTAATAGTGCTCCCCAGCCGGAGCCATTCCTATAGCTTAGAAAACTGGCCCCGAACTTGTGACTGTGGAAGGTTTTGGGGGGGGGTGGGGGGGTGGAGGCCATGGGTTGACCAGTGGTCTTGAGGAGGGTCTGCTCCTCATACGGGAATCATGGATCCCCATGCCCTCCCACCACCACTCAGGCAGAGGCTGTGGGGGTCTCTTTCCTGGCCCACCCTGCACCATAGATGTCTATTTTAAACAATGTCTCCTTAATAATGTATTTATTGAATATCAGTGGGCCTTTCTAGGGCAGAGCTCCTGGAGGTGGAAGGAAAAGCACTGAGGAGGAAGAGAGGAACAATGTCTTCCCAGAAGGGGGAAACAGACTTCGCTACTTCATAATCATGTGATGTTTTTGGTGCAAAAGTTTAATTAGTAAGACAAGCAAACCATTTCTACATAATCAAATTTTACCGTAAGGCCCAGAAGAAGGCAAAGGAGCTAGCAAAAACAATTTTTAGTGCTTAGACTTTTATTCTAAAATTCCCACGATGGATTTCTAAACACAGTTCTGACTCATTGTTGGTTGTATAATTATATATAGTGAATTTCCCTTTATATTTCGGCAAAGACTCTTTCTTACACAATACTTCGGGACCTACACTATAGGGTATTGTCACTAAGAACTTTTCCAGAAGGAACAGCCAATGTTTCCACCAGAAATAGCTGTAGATCTATTCACATGGGGTATTTATTTTTAAATGAACTCTGCCAACTGTTTCAGTATCTTTGGAACTTAAAAGCACAGAGCAAGATGTGATCACCTGGCAAATCACATCAATGAATTTTACTAAGAGTCTTTAAGAAAACTGAAAATCCATGCCAGTATAATTTTTCTAGTTCCCCAGCAGAGGGCAACTTCTACACATTTTGACAATTAAAGAAATAAATCTATGCATGCAGCACATCGGGAAGAACTACTGTTCTGTTTAAAATAAAATAACACAGTTTATGCCTATAAATGGATTTTCACTAACAGGTAACTATAAAATGTCATGAAATTTTAAATATGCAATTAGGAATTGAGTATATTTAATAATGAGTAATTAGCATTTTATGATTAATAAAAGTGATTGAAGGAATTTAAAGTAGCAACCATTTAGGTCACTATGACAGAGTTGTCAGTAACTGAAATACAGAAGGTAAGTGATGAGACTACTGATCGTTAGTAAACACGCAGACTGAGTTGCATTATATGCAGCTAATGAGGATGCCTAAAGCCTTATTAAGAATAGGCAAAAAATGGGGAGGGGATGATAACACAAACATCTCAAAGTATAATTAAATGCCTTTGTTATTATAAATAATAACATCAGTTATTGAAATAATAATTATCAGTGTTTATGTTTTAAATAACATCAGATATAATAATGTAAATGTATGTGTAAACAGAATAAAATTCTACCATACTATAATGCATCTCATCACTATACAGATCTGGACACACACAATACGTTCTTATTAATTCACTCATTCAACACTTATTTACTGAGCATTTATTACGTGCCAGGTGCTATTCTATAAGTCAAGAATACAATGTAGCAAAACTGACAAAATTCTCTGCCTTCTTGGAGCTTACATACTTCAAATAAAAATAATGTATCATAAAGCCTTCTGAAAAAATAAGCCTATAAAATAGATGCTTACCATACTTCGCAATGCTAGCTTCTATTTTATTTAAGAAATTAGGCTTTGTTTTTAATACAGAGAAATATTACAAGGAAAAGTGAAATAGCTCATACTGTGAAAACTCAAAAAACCCTTTTTGACTTATAAAAAGTAACACAAGAATAGGATTAGAAAAATTTTAATTGTATAGAAGAGTAAAAATGAAAAGTGGAAATTTCCTAGCATGCCACTGTCATGCCAGTAGTTCTGTGTGACTCTTTCTAGAAAAGAAAATAATATGCCAGTATACAGCCATCCCTTTACCTACCTTCCCATCCATCTAGTCTTCTTAAATTACTCAAATTCATGGTTTTCTTAAGACAATCATAGTATACACAGTAACTCTGCACATGGCTTTATTTGTTCTTCACTATATTTCTTGGAGCACTTTTCACTTAAAAATTATATAAGTGTACCTCATTCTTCTAGTCAACTCATTTTATTTTTAATGCATAAGCATTTTATAACATTCCATCTCTAAATACCTTAAAATTCTAGTTTTAAAAGTGATTATACAATTTTACATGAAACTAATAAGAGTGGTATGTGGTGTTAATAAGTGTAGTTTAATCTATAAAAAGTGGGAATTCATGGACTTCAAAAAGAAGTCTGGAAAAATGACAACTTATTATAAAGCAGCAAGTCAAAAAGTAAAAGGAATGAGCACCTGTTTAGCATTAAAAACTTACCAATAACTTCAATAGATTACATACAATGGAACTATCATCTAAAGAGTATCTTTGGTGATGAGTTAGAAATATCAGTAATTTTTTATTAGTAAACTTTTACAATTGTTCTGTTATATAACCAACATTTCTTTGAGCACCATTTAAAAATTTCAATTAAACCTGTAAGAATTACTTTATCTCATTCTATTGATATTTATAATGCTGCTTAAACCACCTATTTATTTTGCACCATATTTGGTATCAAAATGTGATCGGAATTTTTTTAATTTACAAAAATATTATGCAAAATAAAGTACATGTCACTAGGTGGTGCTGTGGGACCTTCCATGTAAACCAACAGGGAAAGTTCTACACCTGATGAATTACTTTAGTTGTGTAGCTGATTCTGTATATTCAAATGTACATTAAACACTTTTTCTAGATAAACCACTGCCTTGTTAATAATAAAAGTCACGATGCAAAAGCAAAGTGTCTATAGATGACCTCTTTCAGGAAGACATGGACCCTGCTCCTAATTACATGCCTGAAAACACCTTGATACAATGAACGTCATTTTTGAGACACGCTTCTCAATGAAGCGTTATTTTTTACTTATCTTTAAGGTTATTTTTCATTTGTTCAAGAATAAAAAGAATCAACAACTATATATTTTTGTCAAATAATTTTTGATTAGGTAATTCTTATGTCACAGTATATATTAAAATCATCTTGGATTCTATTTTTTCTATTTTCCTATTGTGCCATGATGTAGAGCTGTTCATTCAAATGCTGACAGTGGCCAAACCAACAAGCTGAATGTAGACCTCGTGTAGGGATAACAGGGAGTGGCAATGCTCAGAGAAAACAGAGTATCTGCATTCAAATTCAGATAAAAAACAAAACCTAAACACACGCGTGCACACACATACACATCACTGCAGGCCAAAGAAAACATATCGGTGGTCTGCATGTGGCCCATGGGCCACTCACTTGTAACCTCTGACCAAGCCAAACATGTCCCAAACCATTTATTATGAGTGACACATCTGAAAAGAAACCCAAGAATTTCAGTTCAAACAAAGAAATGCAAATGACAGTTCAGCTGCCCT
Organism: Noctilio leporinus; assembly: GCA_004026585.1. Lineage (NCBI taxonomy): Eukaryota > Metazoa > Chordata > Mammalia > Chiroptera > Noctilionidae > Noctilio > Noctilio leporinus. Next base: position 652,512 of record PVIW01000173.1, on the reverse strand, counting down.
TTTAGATGTTTCTTTATCACATATGTATGTCCCTCCTTAAGACAGAAATGACTAACAGCTCAGGAGGTAAACTGCAGGGGTCAGTCGCATTAATTCTCCGTGGTGAGTTACTGGCCCGAAGACGAGCATAGCTTTAGCAGCTCTTCGCCATCTTCATGGTCTTTCTCTCCCTGCAGGTACTTTTAGGGTTGTGGTGGGGCGGGGGGTGAAGTATGTAATAGGGAATGGATAGAAATATGTGGTTAACATAAATGAAAAAAGAAAGGGCAGAATTTATTCTCACTGATACTGATGGTGGACCTTACATTATAGATACGAGGTGGGATGAAAATGAACTTAATGAAAATGCAACAAAACTCTCCCAAAGGAATGTTGTTCTTCAAGTCTGTCATTGAGAGAAGCCAAATTCATTTTCTCTATCCCCACCAGAGGACACGCCCATGGACTTTAGGGAGAGGGGAAGGGGAGGGAGAGAAAGAGGGAGAGAAACACTGATCAGCTGTCTCTCGTATATGCCCCCGTAAGGAACCGAACCCAAAACCCAGGCATGTGCCCTGACTAGGAATCAAATCTGTGACCTTTCGGTTCACAGCACGACGCTCCAACCCACTGAGCCACATCAGCCAGGGCAAGAGAAGCCAAACTCATTTTTAAATGATGCATCATCTCAACATTTTTTAGCTGTCTTCAGAAAGAACTTGTGTGCCACATAGGAAACTAATACAAAATCATGTTATTTCTGAATGGGAGGAGACCACAGAGATGAATAGGTCTCTTGCCACTTTAGCCACACCTTGCAACCAGGTCTATTCAAAGATAAACATGGTGAAGCCACATCTCTGGGCGAGGCAGAGTCATAGAAGCTAAGTGACCTGATGCCCACAGGAGCCCATGTGAGAATCATCATCTATGAATAAGTCTGACACCAGTGAGCAAGGCAAAATAATCATGTTTCAGGAATTTCAAATATCATCTAAACACCCACAAGAGTCTGCTGAAGGTGATTTGGACTTTTTACAGAACTGAATGGGTTCAAACATAAATATACTGAAGAAGTGATGAAAAGGAGAAATAGCTGAGAACCATGCTAACTGAATTCTTTCTACTTTGTAGACGGGCTGAAATGCCATTTCAGAGGGGAGTTTTTTGACTTAATAAGCACCTTGTTTTTTAAATTGCATGTCACCTTTGAGAGCAGCAGTTCTCACAGTGTGGCCTGGGGACCCAGGGGGTCCCTAAGACTGTTTTGGGGGCTGACAAGATAAAAACTACTTTCATGATGGTGCTAAGATACCCTCATTCTCTCACTATTGTACAATTGAGTTTTCCAGAGGCTATGTGACACATGACACTGAAGATTTAAATGGGAACAGATAGGAGACTCCAGCTACCGTGCATTAAGCCAGACATGAGAGAGATTTGCAAAAGGTAACACAATGACATTCTTCACACCAGGTTTTAGAAAACAGTTATTTTTCACAAAACTATGTTTACGTATCATGGAGTTTTTGTTATGTTTAAAAGAATAAATAATTTCCCAGCTTTAATTTCAAACAAGGTAAAGACTGACAGATGTACCTTACAGAAACCAAAGCTTTTTGTAGCTCTCAACAAACTATAAGAATGGAAAGGGGCCCCGGAATCTTGCAAACACCATTCTTAAGGTAAGCTGCTCACATCTTAGTCTAAACCAGTTCACTCAGTGTGCTTTATGTGAATCTAACACGTCTATCAGAATGAAACTGTGTTGGACGGCTTGGAGCAGGACACACTGCATGGACAAGCTGGGCTGGACCACCTTGATGCAGAAAGGTCTCTGGTGGCATGAGAGCTACGGACTTTGGTCAAAGGACCCATGTCACAGAGGGAATCGAGAGGGAGTCAGGGGTGCGCAGTGGCAAATGCTTTGATTTGAAAATGTAGCCTAGAGCCCTGGCTATTGGTGGCTCAGTGGCTAGGCACCAGCCTGTGAACCCAAAGGTCACTGGTTCGATTCCCTGCCAGGGCATGTAACCAGGTTGCAAGCCAGGTCTCCAGCCAGGTCCGTAGCTGGAGGCAGGTGAAAGGCAACCATACATTGATGTCTCTCTCCCTCTCTGCCTCTCTCCCTTCCATTCTTTCTGGAAATAATAAATAAAATCTTTAAAAATGTGGCCTAGGAGCAATGCAACAATGAAAAATGTTCAGCTATGTTTATTTCTTAACTAACGCAGGTTTTATTTATGTTAACCTGGTCTTTTGAAATTACAAACTAGTCTCATAAGTCTTTAAATGCAAAATATAATTGTAATCCAAATCTATTTTGTTCTGTTATCACAGTATTCTTTAGAACACATATCACTATAAAAAATAATAAAGATCTAAGAATACTACCAATTCTAACAATCTATCATCTAAAAATCTAACAATTCATAATCATCATGTTTCAGTTCAATTTTATGTTCTTGGTGGCTTTGTAGTTTCAGTCAATAAATAATTACGGGACCTCTACTCTGTCAGTAATGTCTCAGCAGCTGGGAAACACTGACACAGGTGGCCAGGTCTCCGCCTTAGCAGATACTACTGTCCAGCTGAGGTGAAGTGAAAAGGCATAGCCACACAACGGAGCAATCGAGGGTTTCCTGAGGAGGTGGCGTCTAAACTGAGGTCTGGCACCCTGGCTGGTGGCTCATGGGATAAGGTGCCAGTTTGTGAACCCAAAGGTCGCTGGTTTGATTCCCAGCCAGGGCACACAACCAGGTTGCAAGCCAGGTCCGTAACTGGAGGCAGGTGAAAGGTAACCATACATTGATGTCTCTCTCCCTTTCTTCCTCCCTCCCCTTTCCCTCTCTCTAAAAAAAAAATAAAATCTTTTTAAAAATAAATAAATAAACTGAGGCCTGAATGATGAGGAGAAATGGGTGGAGGTGAAGAGGACCTTGAAGGGTCTGCGAAGGAGGAAATGGGATGGACCAAGGCCTAAAGGCTCAAGAAAGTGTGCTGGGTTGTTCGGAGGAGAACGGAGGGACGGGCACAGTAAGTGGGACGTAACACATGTTCCCCCCACAGCGAGAATGTCCCAGATCCCTCTTGCAAGGATAACCAGTTAGACCAGCTATCCTTCTCATCTACTAAATCAAAGAAATGGCGAGGGAAATTGGAGTGAGGGGTAACTCAGAAAGTGCCATTTGGAATTTAACTTTCCTCAGCACTAAACTTTAAGAAGAGATATTATTACCAAAATGTCAGCAAAACCAAACATTCCCAGTGCTGCTAAACTGCGAGATGGTGGGAGGGAGGACAGGGTAATCAAGTTAGGGTCTTACGACTGTCTGCATTTTCTACTGCTGGCAAATGCTTTGTTCTCCGAAGGATATTTATTGCTATAGTAAACTTGCTCCTTCTGGAATTTTTGTTATTTAGCAAGGAGTTATTTCCATTCAGAAATGGAGAATTCAGAGACCTAAAAAGGCCCGGCTGGATGGTAATCTCTGTGGCCTGGAGTCATCAATTATGTATAGGCGCACACACACGGCTCCAGCCGGAGCCAGGGTCGGGCTGCCAGGGGCTTCGTAAGGGGAACAAAAACATCTGACTGTGTCTTCTTTTAGCAAACACAGATGAGAGGGAGACCTGTAAAAGGAAAAATGAGTAAGCTTCAATGCATACCTTGACTTCTTCCTATAAACGAAAAATGAATTTTTACAAAAGTACTTAAAATGAAATCAGACGTATAATGAAGTGGGGGAAAAGCCACAGGAATAGATAGGAGAGGCTGAGTTCATCAACACCACACACTTTAGAATACACATTGACTGCTTGTACATTCGGGGGAAAAATCGCTAACAGGATCACCAAGCTCCAACCTCTGTGAACCAAATTCAGTACGTTCGGCATTTACAACAAGGAGTAATCGCATTGCGGGGAAATAAAATGTCTTGTAAGCCCCAAACCTGGCTGGCTTCTGAGGGGTGAGCTTTCCTCCTAAATGAACGAAGCATGTTCACGGACTGACCGGGGAGCGCACGCACTGTGAAGATTACCAGGAAGAAAATGCAATCTAAGATATCTTATGGAATTTTCCCTATTATACCAAACACAGCAAAACTTGCACTGGGATTTCAATACATTTAGTTCAGCACGTTGCTGCAGAAATTCAGTTATTCTCTCTTTCTCTAGTGGAGGGCTGGGGTAGCAGCTGGTGTGCTCTGTATTTAAAACGGGCAGGAGGACTCTGGTTCTCTGTCAGTACCTACAGAAATGCGCTTGAGAAAATCTGGAAAAATGATTTACCTGAAGGAAAATGACTTTATTTCCTTTCCTGTAAGGGCTTTGGTACACTTTTTTTTTTTTTTTTTTAAAGAGTTAGAGTTGTGTTTTTGAAAAGCATACAGATTTCTTTGGCAGGAAACGAAGTGCATGAAAGCATATCATTTAAATTTATGTATATTTAAACACATATGTTTTAAAAAAGTATACTCTCATCCTTCAAGGCTTTCTGGGTAGAATTTTTAATGCCTGGTCTTTATAAAATAATTTAGATGACGTGTAAATACTATGAAGTAACCAGACAAAGGCACCATCATTTTATATTACTTTAAAGAGTGTGTGACAGTCTCATTCTCTCTTTTCTATACAGGTTAAAGCATATGTCATATTATTCAGTTAAATTCTATAAAATTGAAAGCATAATTAAAAATCAGTGTTAAAACACTAGGGAATGCCTGAAACTGATGAGAACCAAATCAATTTCCTTATTTCTTAGATTTAAAATGAAAATAATTTTCTGATCATTCATAGAAACTAATTTAGCAAAATAGATCCCCATGAATGCTGAAATATTTGATTTTCTTAGCTCCTATTTTTTTTAACAAATGATTTCTTCCAGTTAGAATGTGCAATTCACATGACACATGACATAAAACATAGGACATACATCAAATTAGCTACTTGTTACTAATGTAGTCTGTTAAAAAAGACAGAGCTACAGTCCCACAACTATTATAGTTTAACTTATTGGCTCCTATGGTTTGGTTTATACGTACATTGCACCTTCAGTGAGAAATTGAATTGTGACCATTTCAAATGATCTTTCACTATGAATTTTTAAATCCATATTACACACACGGAATGTGAACAAGGTCTCTAGTCATCTGCCTACTATGGGATAGGTGCTTTACATAAATAGTCACACTTAATCCCGAGCCACGTATTTTTGACTATCGTTCTAAGAAGGTAGATAACTCATCCAGGCATCATGTGGCCACTCAAAGCTCCTCATGTTAATCCATTACCAACAGCATGTGATTTCCCCCTTTCTTGATCATTTTATTCCTTTGGCTTCTGGAATATTAGAAGCTCTTCTTTTACTGTTTCCCCTAGATCTTCCCCCTCACTCACTTCAGGTCTCTTATACGACCTTTCCTGACCAACCTCTCTACAACACACACACACACACACACCCTCTCCTGTCTTCTCAACCACTTTCTATTCCTTTATCTCGAATTATTTTCGTTCACAAAACTTATCACCATGTAACACTATTTTAGTTATTTGTTTTTTGACTTTCTCCCCTACTGTTCACCAATTCCAACTCCAAGGAAACTGTGAGAAGTTGGGATCTGAAAGGCTGGGCTGGAAGTTGTAGGGCTGGGATTTGAATTCAGGTCTTTCTAACTCTAGGCCTGTACTTATTTGACCACCTCTGGTTTAATCAAGAATAGCACACTTTTATTAAAAGCTTCCAAACAGTAAACTCATTCTTTATCACGAACCTTAGAGCCCTGCCCTCTTTCTCTAATCAAAACCTGTACCTGAAGCAGGGTACTTTACAAAAAGAGGGGGTGAGTGCCCGCTTCGGCAGCACATACACTAAAATTGGAACAATACAGAGAAGATCAGCATGGCCCCTGCGCAAGGATGACACGCAAATTCACACACTGGTGAAGAGGGGAGTGAAAGGTTATACCATGTAGGAAGAAAGAAGGGTTAACATTTACAGTACGGTTACTTTGTTCTGAGTAATATATGGGATCTGTCCTGAAAGCATCGGCTGCACAAACGGTTTTAATTAGATTGACATTGGTTCAATACTTTTGCAACAGATCCCATATGTATATATAAATGCACATATGTATATTTGCACATGTCTGTTTCCGCATATGTATAGTTGCTTTCTGTTTTATCCTCCAGACAATAATAGAGGGCAGGTAATACTTACACCTTTTACTTTTATATGTGGACACAGAGGTTCCCAGTTATTCGCAGCCACCCAGCAAGTCCCAATAAGCTTTGTGCATGGAAATGTGTGTGTGTGTGATGTGTACATGATAAAACCAATATTGATGAATCTTGCCTTTTCTACCTGAAAATTTTCTTCAGAATGTTGGAAAACAAAAACAATTGCACATTATTAAATATTTCAGAATGGTTCTTTTCATTCATAAATAAGCAAAGAAGGTGGGGCAGGTGAACCGATTACCTCTCTCTTAGGCAGGAACCACTCATTTGCCCTCTAGCTTAAGACAATAATTATGCTCTCCCATACGTTCATCATCCACGTTCACGCTATGCACGAAGGGCAGAAGCCAGGATAGGCAGAAGCAACTTCTTTGGGGGAAGCTGTCATTGGACTATGGAGCTATCTGTTCCCACCCAAGGAGAGAGAGGAGTGCCACAGATCACTTGGAGAATGTGTCCCTGCAATGTGGACGATGGGGACAGGGACACCAGTGAGTGGGGCCTGGCTCCCCTCAAGAGCAGCTGGAAGCTGAGAGGCTGAGAAGGGGAAGCGGCTACCGTGGAGCCAGGTGGAAGCTCCCCACTGGCCAGGCAGTGACGTGCCCGTTTTCCTACGTGATCACGAAGAGTCAAGAGCTGTGGCTGGAGTGTAAGAGAATCTCCACCCCTATAGGCAGTTTTGGGTTTGCACATTCCCAGTGACACAGTCACTAAGTCTCATGGATATGGTGATGGAAGAAGATTTGACTTTGGGTGGTGGGCACGCAATATAATAAGCAGATGATGTATCATAGAACTGTACACTTGAAACCTGTATAATCTTATTAACATTGTCAGCCCAATCAGTTTAATTTAAAAAAACAGACAAGGCCCTGGCCAGAGTGGCTCTGTTGGTGGGAGGTTGTCATGTAACCACAGGTTGCAGTTTCAATTCCTGCTCAGGGCACATGTCCAGGTTGCAGGTTCAATCCCCGTTCCAGGTGGGTACAGTCCCCAATCCCAGAACGGCACGTATGACCCTCTGTCTAGGCACATAAAGGAAGCAACTAATCGATGCTTCGCTCTTGCATCGATGTTTCCCTCTTTCCCCTCCTCTCTCTCTAAAAGCAATAGGACAATAAACCCCTAGCTAGCCTTTGGTAGATGGTAGCACACTAAAGGGCTTTGGAGCCAGATTACCACCCAGGACACATCAGCCCATGTCCATTCTCTGTTCCTTCCTTCCCAACATGCCTGATCCTAGAGGAGACAATAGCCGTGGCTCAAGAACGAGAGTGGAAGTGCATCAGGGATGAGAAGGAACCTGGCAAATCGCCCTTGCTTACTGCAGATCACTGATTACAAGTCGTGGAGGAGGGTACAAAACAGGGGGACGCTTTCAATTACGTAAGGCTGAAGTTTTGACATTGGACTAACTAAACTTTTCCTTTGTTTACTGAGGTAAACAACATAAATTTTATATATATCTTATATGTGTATACATATACAAACTCATACCTGGGTAACTACCATACCAGTCCAAATATAAAATATTTCTGTTACTCCAGAAGAATCCCTCTTGCTTCCTCCAGTCCATACCCACCCTGTCAGTTATCACCATAAATTAATTCTTCTTATCATGAATTTTATACACAGTTGACTCATAAATATGAACTCATTTGTGTCTGGCTTCATTTGCTCAATATCATGTCTGTGAGAGTCAACCATGTGTTTGGGTGGGGATAGTTCCTCTTTTCCATTCATGTTTGTGTCCTGGTGTGTGACATGACAACTTACTTATCCATTCTCCTTATGATGGACATTTGAATTTTTTTCATTTTGGCTTGTTAAAAAAGTTGCTATAAACCTTCCTAAACATGTCTTCGGCTGGACATAAGCACTCATTTCTGATGGATATGCATCTGAGAGAGGAATTGCTAAGTCACAGTTCAGGCATATGTTTAGCAGTATTAGGTTTACCAACAGTTTCCCAACACAATGGAACCATTTTCCACTCCCACCATCTGCAGATGATGAGAATTTCAGTTATTGTACATCTGCACCAATACTTGATATTGACAATCTTTACAAGTTTTAACCTTTCTGATACACAGGTGGTGGTATCTCATTGCAGCTTTAATTTGCATTTTCCTTATCACTAATGATGTTGAGTCTTCTTCCATATGCTTATTGAAGATCTGTATATCATCTTTCATGAAATCTTTCATTTAAATCTTTGCCCATTTTTGATTCTATCACCTTTATATTTTTGATTTGTATAAGTTATTTACATAGTTTAAATACAAGTCATAGTTTAATTACAATGCACATAACTATCTTCCCTGACTCTATAGCTTACCTTTCACTCTCCTAATGTTGAACAGATGTTTTCACTTTAACGAAGCCCAATAGATCAATAATTTCATATAGAGTTACGTTTTAGTGACTTAAGAAGATGTTGTCTTGTGTTTTCTTGCGGTGGATTGAACTTTTTCATATGTGAAAGTGACTGGAAAAACTATGGGCTCCTCCTAAAATTTCACCCAAAAGAGGGAAAGAAGGATTTCACAGAGTGAGTGTAGAAGGGTGGCAGCAATATTGCTCTGTCCTCGCACCTGACAGAGTCTTGCTTGTTTAATAAGACAGTTACACTTGGCCTGACTGTGAAGATTCATTTGAGAAGTATATCATGTCTTTTGTTTTAATGGACAGCCCTCCTGGTGAGTGTATGTGACACTTCTGATTTATTAGCTAAGTTTATTATAGATATGACATAGTTATACAGAATCAGAAGACTTTCCATCATTGAATACATACCAAGTGCCCTAGGGCAATCCACATGGAGATGTGCTTCTCTTATAATTTGATTTTCTTAGAAATGGTATTTGCTATAGGATTCTGTGTGATGTACTGAAGAGACACTGGGCAGAAATTTAGAAGTATTTCCAGCCCACTTAGTCGCTGACTACATAGCAATAGTTTATCCATACCCAGAGTTGATTTTCCATAACTCTACAAGGTTGGATTTGGATTTTGAATCTGTCTTTCTATATCTACCCAATAGTCCAAGCTAGAAACCAAAAAAAATCCTTAATTCCTCTCCTTCTAACCTGCTACATCGATACTCATCAAGGACTCTCTATTCTACTTCTCAGATAACTTTCAGATATACATTTGCTTCTCAACATCCTCACTGTTGCTACTTGACTCCTCTAGGCCACTGTACCAGTCCCCTAATTAGCCTTTACACTCTAGCCTAGCCCTGCTTCAATCCATTTTCCACATGTAACAAAGGTGGCCCCTATAAGTTAATAAAATAACTAAGTTTTTTACATAGCTTCCTCTGTGCCTAGTACTTCATAATTGTGATCTCACTTAATATTCACAACTACCTTAAGAGGGTGGTGCTCTATTTCTCCTTTTTATATGGAGTTGCTTTAAGTTCACCAAATGAACTTTGGTTTTCTCTGCTGGGTGTCTGTGTATGCTGTTCCCCCTGCCTGGAACAGTTTTTCTCTGCTCCCCACACCCCTTTCCCTTAACCGACACCACACCTTTCAGGCATCAGCACTCCTGGGACCTCCAAAACGGGTTCACATCTCTACCATGGGCTCACACCTCTACCACATACTCCCACAGCTCCCTGTCTTCTCTTATAATAGCTTTCATCACATTTTACTTTAATAGGTGTTTATCTTCTCCACCAGATGCAAATCCTCTGTGTGTGTGTATGTGGAGGAGGGGGGTTCTATCTTGATTATTATTATTCCCATAACACTCACAAAATACCTGATATTTAGCAGGCACTCAATAAATATTAGTTTAAAAAGATGTTGGCAAAATTGTGATTTGTTGGTTATTCGGTGAGATATCCAGTGGAACACTGGCTTTCCCTGTTCTTGTCCAGTACAGTGCTGTCCAACAGAACTTTCTGGAATTATGGAAATGTTCCACAATAGGTAACATCCAAGTCAACAGCCAGTAGCCACATGGAGCTATTCAACACTTGAAATACAACTAAGGACCTACATTTTTCATTTTATTTAATTTTATAATTAATTTAAATTTAATTAGCCACATGTGGTTAGTTACTCAAGTATCAGATAGTGCAGGTCCACAAAACTCTCATTGTTTATTCGGTCTTTTCCATAGAGACATTAAGGCTGCTTCTATTTGAAAATTATTTGTAATGTTATCCACATGATAACATTTGGGAGCTCTTTTCTACAACATGACTTGAAAAGAATCACCGACAATCAAATTTCCAGAGCCTCCGTGAATGACACTTTCTGCTTCATTGTGCTATTCTGGGGGTAGTTGGCTAAAGGGATTCATTGCTTTATCCAATATCTGTACTTATCTGTACCCTCTAGTTCTTTAGACTGTTCTATCCACACTACATTACCCATTAAGTCTAATAAATAAATACCCTCAAAGTGGCTCCAGGCACAACTAAACAACACATAGTCAACAACAAATGAGCCTGCAATCGAAGAACTGTGGCAATTGACAAAAGCCAGTTAAGAACCTATCACAGTTAAAAAACAAAAAACAAACAATAAAAAAACACCTTTAAATTCCACCTCAGCACTCACCTTACTGCTCAGTATTGAAATCGTTACCCAAAATTGTGGACGCATCCAGAAAGCTCTGTTTCCGCGTTCATCATAGTGGGGCTCACGGTTAAAACTGTCAGGCTGCCTTCTAACTAATTATTCGCTGATGCCAAGCATTTCTTTGGAGCCTCTTCCCGCCGCATCACGACGCTGTAAGAGACGACACACGCCCGTGTACGCTCCAGAATAAAAGGCAGGCTCTAAGCAGGTTTTAGCACCGAACGGGACAAGGGCGAGAGAAGAGCGAGCAACCCTTTTAGCAGGAGCGGAGCTTCCGGGGAGCTGCGGGCAGTGCGCAGCGCGTGCGACCGCCGCAGCCGAGGGCCCGGGTGTTGACAGCTGACTAAGAGCTTGAAGGCTTCGTGATGCACGTCGTTCTGTCGATGGCACCGTTACAGAGCGCTTTACTTAACTGGAACTGCCAAAACCCTCCAAGGCTGTTGACGACCAATGATGTGAAATTAATTCTCTCTAGGCTTTGACATCAAATTAGCAAGTGACTATTTTTACATAGGTAGTGACCCTGCACTGACGGGATTAAGTGAAGAGAAAGAGGATCACTTTGTCCAGCCTCAAGGAATACGACTGAAAAGGCCATCACAGAACATAACTTGGGCTCCTTCCCTCCTTCTTGAGTAATTATGCCCACTAGACATCAAATTGGTATTGTGTGACATTTTTACAAAATATGAATTCAATTTATGACACAGGTAAGAGGTCTACGAATAGCAAGTTTCCCCCAAAGTATGAATATGCAAAACAATGCGGAAGTAAATTGGTATCGGTAAGAGGGAACATCCACCCGTATGTAGAATCAAATGTGAAAAATACAGATACTCCAGTCTATGAAATGACTTCCAGAATTAACATTGGTGTTTTAGAATCTTAAAGCTTTTCCTAGGAATCCCAGTTTTAAGTTACTTTGAAAGCTGCCCAACAGACACAGTCCTGGGTCTTTTCTTGAAAACCTGCAACATCTACTATCAGCAGGTGCTGCCTCTGCTACTTAGTTATCTGTCTTTTACAAGACTTTACCCAGTTTGTAGAAACAAGATTGGACAACATAAATTAGAGAACAAGCCACCTGGGACGGAACCTACACCTCTCATGTACATATTCCTCCAGCAAGTACCTCCTATCAGTTAGACCCTGGGTCCAGACATTCTGGGCTCAAATCATGCTCTATCACTTAACTGTGTGACCTCAGGCAAGTTCTCTAACCTCTCTGGGCCTCAGTTTCCTCAGTAAAATAGAGAGGACCACAGTACCAATGTAAGTTAGTGTTAACTGTGAAGAATAAATAAATTCATACCTGCCAAACGCATAGTATAGTTCCTGGCACTTAGTAGGCATTCACAAATGGTTGGTTAACTAAATTATCATTATTAGTTTGTTTTTTAAACAGAGTTTAAAAATGACAAAACAGCTGCACATTTAAGCATCAGATATCAGGATAAATAGAAGAAAGCTAATAAAGAAAATGAGGTTGTACTCCCTTGACTATATCTTTGCCGGTAATAATGACAAGTAAATTCTACTATCCTACGTAGTAGTTTCATGACTATTCCCCTTGTGATCTATATACTATGAGGGATCTACAGCAGGGGCTCATTCCTAAGGCCTGATTACTGATAGAACACAAAGTGAGTACTGTTTGAGGCATTATCTTTGTTATTACAGTGAATGGTTTATTCCGTAACACAACCCTGGAATTCTAATATTAACATATCCCACAGCAATCAATCATATTCAATTTTGACTTTCAAATATTTTTGAAACATCAAATGATTCTGCTAAGCATACAGCTTAATTGTACACACTGCTGACATGGACAATAATGCCATCAGCAGGCCCGACATGCTAGCTCAGTTGCACCACATCTGAAAAGAGGCTGGAATTCTGGAGAAAAATAGTTACCCCACCAATTTGCACAAGATAAAAACACTAAAAATCATTTGCAAAACAACTTTCCTCATGCATTTAATGAACATGTGTCAGAAGAAACAAAAATCACTGAAGCTGAAAGTTAAAAAAATCAATTAAAATAAAGTCTCAGGGCATGGTAGAGAATTATTTCTGGCAGTTATTTGATGTAATATGGTTAATATTCCTAGTCAGTCAAATTAACACAATTTTGCTACTGTAGATTTACAGTCACAAAATGCACACTACCAAGAGACTGGTTCCAAGAATCTGAGTAAAACAATTCATTTAGGCGTAGAACTACTTGACCATTTTCTTCTGAACATAGTAAGGAGAGAGATGCTATCCCTTAGAAAAAAAATTAACTTGCTCCACATTCACACTTGGCCATCTTTTTCCCTGCTTGATTTCCCCTTCAAAGTCCTTGGATGGAAACCAGTCCATTTATCGCTCCATTTATATCAACAGATATGCTTTTATTCCTTATCGCTCTGCCTCTTCGTATCATGTGTACCCCGCCATGTTATTGATTGAGAGAAACCCAGGCAAGGTAGTGTCAGTTTATATGCTTACAGGAGCCTCTCTGGGCAGACTAGAGAGGCCCTTAGGGTCAAGTCAGAATCGTCTGTTTCTGTGTGAAACTGCAGGGCACAAAGAGAAGAAAAATGTAGAGTTCTCGGGCATGCAAAACAAATGTCAACATTCAGCCTTTCCTGTTTTTATCTCCCTCCCCTCAGAGATCAGAGGTATTTTTCACGGGGAAAAAAAACTTGGCTTTGTAAAAGAAAAAATTACTTGAAACCATTCTTACTACTTTCCATGCTTTCTTCTTCCTTTCTTCCATCTTAATGTATTTTTTTCCCCATGGTAATGTCAAAAATAGAGAAATCATAAGAGAAATAAAATCACTAAATCACAGCATAGCAGAGAAATAGGACCTAGAAACCTCCCTAAGAGATTAAGATGACATTTTCCTGATGGCCAGTGAGACAACCTGTGTACTTCAAAAAAGGAGAAAGTCACATTAAGCACATTCGCCCATTTTTATGCTTAGCACCATAAAAATTTCCAAAAATGCTTTATTGGAAGAACCTCAAAATCAATTTGTCAAGTACTTTTCAGAGCACAGACTATACGCTCAGGTTCTCAAAGATGGGTACAGTGTGCCTGCCCTCAGGGAATTCACATGACAGCGTGGCATGTGCTGTGACAGAACTCGAACAGCATGTCAAAGGACAGAACAGCATGTTACGGCACAAAGAACTCAGGAGTTGGATCGGGGTTCAAATCTGTGTTTCTCTGCACATCGGCAGTTCTTGGAGAAGGCAACCATATCCTTGAACTTCATCGTACCTGCATATCACAGTTTCCTAACACAGTAAGTAACTTAACTGTTCAGCTCTCCAATTTCATCATGCTTTGCCCACATACTAACAGCACTGAAGGGCGATTCAGAATTAGATGGGCCTCATGTAGGGTACAGGTTATTCCTACTTTGGCGGAACTATTATTACCAGATGCCTGTACTGGTGGGTGCTGGAGCCTGATGGTGGGGAGGGCTCAGCGCAGGACAATGGAAGAGGGACAGGTTATCACAGTGCGACTGCTCCTGCTGCCTTTTGACTCCCAGGCCAGACTGACTGCCTCCTACTCTTGAAGCTGTACTTTACGTCAACTGGGTGGATGGGTGACTTCTTCCCATTACTATATCTGCCACGGTTCAGCGATTCCTGAGCCTGGCTGTGCATCAGAACCCTCCGGGGACCTGATAAAGAACAGAGACTTCTGGGTCTAGACCTAAAAATTCTTCTTCACTAAATTTAAAGTGGAGCCGAGAAATCTTCATTTAAAAAAAATAAAAAAAACTCCCATGGTGATGCTGATGAATAGCCAAATCTGGAGACTTTCACTGTGGTCTGCCCAGAGGCCAGGTCAACATGTTTCACTTTTATTGCCCACTGAATAAAATAATATCTGGCTTATCTAACAGAAGTGCATTCATAGAAGCACTAGCTTCTTCTCCTTTTTTTTTTAAGATTTTATTCATTATTTTTGAGAGAAGGGCATGGAGGAGGGAGGAAGAAAGGGAGAGAGACATCCATGTATGGTTGCCTTTCACCTGCCTCCAGCTACAGACCTGGCTGGAGACCTGGCTTGCAACCTGGTTATGTGCCCTGGCTGGGAATTGAACCAGTGACCTTTGGGTTCACAGGCTGGCACCAATCCAGTGAACCCCCAGCCAGGTAACTTCCTTTTTATTTTATTTAGTTATTTAAATTTTTGTTTTTAATATTTTATTTATTATTTTCAGAGAGAGGGGAAGGGAGAGAGGCAGAGAGGGAGAGAGACATCAATGTACGGTTGCCTTTCACCTGCCTCCAGCTACAGACCTGACTGGAGACCTGACTTGTAACTCGGTTATGTGCCCTGGCTGGGAATTGAACCAGAGACCTTTGGGTTTGCAGGTTGGCACCTTATCCACTGAGCCACCAGCCAGGGCTTTATTTTTAATCTTACAAAAACACTCAGGCTCATTTTAAGAAGGTGTTAATAAGATTATAACTCCTTTCGTAATTGTTTACTGAAGCATTCTGCCAAGGGTGCTGACATAACAGAGCAAGGAATGAAAGGGAGGCAAGTTAACTTTTTTTTTTTTTTAACTTTTTCTTAGTTTAAATATCATGACACTACCAAAATTAGTTGTTTCACCATTACTTATTCCATCTTATTACATTTAGTAATGTAAATTATGAAATGAGAAATCTAAGTAATCCATCCTGGTTTCAACATCATTACCAGGAAGACCTAAATTCTGATGCGCCAGTCTGTTTGTTCTTTCAGTGGACCTGAAAGAGTACCAATCTGCCCCATCAGACATTCCTGGCTGCTTCACAAAATAAGTGTTCACTTTATTAAAGTCATTTAGATTTTCTCACTGCACCTAAGGGTTTGTTGATCATGATTTGGCAGGAAGTCCTACAGGAAGAGAATGCTGATTAGAACTACACATATACATCCCTGAAGTTATACTATGAAAGCAAGTTTGTGTGATTTATGAGTAAGTTCAGGGCAGGGCAAAATATCAGTCCTGGCAAGGTAACCAGGCCAAGGCATACCATGCTAAAAATTCCAATTTTATCCTGAGAGGTGGAAGGAGTTACTCAGGAATTTTAACAGTAAAATTTACATTATAGAAGGATCTAATTTGTATAGTAGCTCTCAACCCCAAATACATATTAAAATTACACAGGGACTTAAAATAATATATCACTGTCTAAACTCCCCTACACCAGGGTCCTAACTGAATAGGTCAGGAGTGGGGCCCATACAACACAATTTTTTTCAAGCCACCTATATTATTTGACTAAACAGCCAGGACTGAGAACCGCAGCTCAGACTGGAAGCCAAGAGACCAGTGAGGCTACGTATGAAAGATGATGCTGAACTAGGACTGGTGGTGAAGTTGGGGCAATGTGACTAAATCTGACAGATACTCAAGTTATAAAATCAGCATTGACTAGTTACCTGTGAGAAGTGAGGGAAATACATGAAACAAATATTGTCATGAAGTTCATCTTGGGAAAGGAGGCAAGCTGAGCTATTCACTGGCCTTGATGTCTAATGGACCTAGATTTGGATCCGGATTCCACATTTTCTATTTTGAGACTTTGGGCAAAGTATATAATCTCTTTGAACCCTACACAAAGTGGAGACACTAACACTTACTTCAAAGAAGTGTTGTGGAGATTACGAGTTACATAAAGGACCTAGTAGGGCACCTGCCACATAAGTGCCCCATACATATTTTTCTTTCCAATCTTATTATAACACAGCTATTCCAGGTGTAGCTATTATGAAAAGAAAGGCATGCTCATTTAAGTTCCTAAGAGAACTAAATTTGTCTCAATATGTAAAATTATTTCAATGTAGTATTTAACAAATATTGTGATTTCTACTTCTCAGAAGATGCAAGACATTTTTGAAAGGTGGTCCTGCCGGTTGGAAAATAGTGTACTACCATTTCTAGAAACACGTACAGTGACAGAAACCATCTGCTTCTAATATTGGTATTTCAAAAACAGGACAGGCAGGAGCTTGATAATGAATGACTGATCTTAGGAAAAGAATTCTAGCTTCAGTGGATAAAAACAGGGTCACTGAGTGCATGGAGGGATGCTGTCGCCTCAGGGCCTTTGCACTGGCTGTTCCCTTTGCTGGAATGTCCTTCTGCATTAATCTTCACAGTTGACTCCTCTGTGGCTCTCAGGCTTTTGTTCCTCCCAAATGAGGCTGAATCAATCACCTACTTGAATTGCAACCTCCCCACCCTTCCCCACTCTTCTGACCCCTTTGAACCTTCTAACTCATCTTTTTTTCCCCTTTTCCTTAGCACATATCTCTTTTTAATAAACTGTATGATTTACTTATTTATTTTATTATTGTCTGTCTCTTCCCATTAAGGTGTCAACTCCATGAGGGCAGAGGTCCAAGACGGTTTTATTAATTTGTTATTATTATGCCAAATTCCTAGAACAGTGCCTAGCATGCAGTCCGTATGAAATGTTTTAAAACTGCAGACAAAATTCAAAATTCATAGATATATATTAAAGTAAGTCATATATACCATAAGTAAGCATGCTAGTCATTAAAATGAATTTTTAAAAAAGGAGAGGTAGAGGGGTTGTGGAACTCAAAACTACTTGTTCACTGTTATTAATCAACGTCCTTTCTGTTTTCACAGTATCTATGCAAGAACTAGAGGGACATAAAAAATAGTACTTTTAGGGAAAAGGCTGGCTTGGAAGCGTACTTTGGGTGTGAGGCAAAATCTAGTGATGAAAATGAAGATGAGGATGGAAGAGTCTGCCATTTTGCTGTGAAGCATGTAGGGATGCTTCTCTTATGCCAAAGAAGAGCATGCGAATCCTTATCAACAATATATTGGAGGTACTACCTGCCTAACCATAGAGGAAATGATGATCATTTATTTCTGGCTGAAATATCATTTGTGTTCATTTTTTTTTCAATCCTTCCCTCCTTCTGTCTGTTCATTTCTTTCTCTGTTTCTGAAAAAAAATGGAGAATGATGATCATTTTCTGGCCCTTGATAAAAGCATAACTCACAACACGGCCTGATTTCCTAATCCATGGAAACTGTGACTCGCAGAGATAAACCAATCTTTCTTTTGACTAAATCACAGCTGCCTGGAGGGGCACAATCAGGAAGGACAACCAGGGCACCAAGGACAGCCTAGCCGGAATGGCTTCCAGAGAAGAAATTAAATTCCATCATAATGCTATACCTACATTATAGAGAATGTGAAAAAATGAAAAGGTATTTTAGCCATTGCATTTTTCTTGATATGTTTTTTTCTAGTCTAAAGATTTTCAGGAGATAAGAATAGAATAAATGGGGTTTAGGCGACTCTAGAGAATACAGATTAAGATTGAGGAAATTCCAAACCAAATAAGCCTGAAGTCATTGAACAAAGCAGCGCCTGTTGATTGATTTATATTTGGCCTCATGATGGGATTGCTCGCAGAACCCACTGTGCCCAACTTCCCCCGCTTCGCATTCTGCCCCATCCTCCGTAGATGAAAGCCCAACGGGAAGGCTGATGATAGGAGATCAGATAATCTGCAAAACAGATAATCTGCCTCTTACAATGGAGTATTAGAACAGTCTGGTAGGCCACCTGAGCCCCCATCATATACCCTCTCTTGGCCCACAAGCAGGGCCTTTCAGATTACTGACCCGAGCCCAGAGGCATCATGGAGGCTCACAATTAAAAGGCTCTGACCCAACTTTTGACCTCAATGCCCGCTTCCTGTGGAGAGTGTCTGAACTGGCCTAGCGCAACTGCAGACTTAGCTGCCCAAATTACTGTCACTCTACCTCCCGGCTCACAGTAATAGCATCAGGATCCTGCGTGCTCGGATACAGGCTGGCCCAACAGCCCCTACGTTCACATCAGTCTTTGTTACGCAGATGTGCTCAACAGTGACTGATCCCTTGCTCGTATCAAAAGTGACAACCCGTACTTTCACATGTGCACTTGCAGCTTCGGCTCTACGCTCTAATCGATGAACACAACATCTTTCATGGATGCAGATTTATCAGAAGCTTCAGCAAGATCAGCACAAGGTATTGAGAAGCATGACCTGCAATTAAAAACTTACTGGTTGCCTTAATGTTGTAACTGCTGCTGCAGGAAGAATAAATGTATACTCAAACTAGGACAGCTGGCCTAAAATGAAACAAATATTTTATCTAATTTAATTGCCTGTGAAACTGCCTGGGCAGCGGAGATGATGAGGAAAGTGAGAAACAAACATCTTCAGAAATGAAAACCCCAATCTTGAGAAATCCTTAGTCATAAGAAAAAACTTTAAAAGTTTGATACTGGTAATTAAGTACTTTGTTCTAAATCCATGCCTTCCTTTCTGTACTATTTATTCTCTCCCAGGAGCATGGTAGTGAGAGTCTCCTCTTTCTCTGTTTCTAGACCATCCCACCAGTAAGGATTCAATCAGACAGATTACTCCTAGCAGAGATGGAAAAGTCCTGATTGCCTGAAGGATGGCTGCAGCCTTAACAAATTACGCAGCTCAGAGTTCATTCAGTGACTCACACTACACTGCTTGCCAAGTAGCTACCTATGCGTATGCATTGTGTGTGTACAAGAACATGCATGGGTACGGAAAGACAGCTAACTAACCTCCTTCCCGTGTCTTAGAAAGCAGTAGGAGCAAAATTTTATATTCGTTGGGAAGAAAGCTATTCAAAGGATGTAAGCTGCAGATATAAATAAATAACAGGTCAAATAAATTTTTATCTAAACTCACATATACTACATTAGTTATAGTTCCTCCTACAACCCTATCAAAATCAGGAAAACACGATCTACAACAGTAAGAAAAAAGTAAGAAAAGCCCCCCAGATCCGTCAAGCATATGTGAATTTTCAGGCAAGGCACTCAGGAGGTCTGAGTTCACCATGTACTCATAATCTAGTCATAATGATGTAGCAGGTTTGTGGTATTATGTTAACTGTACTTGCTAAAGAACGATTATGTTCTTGGAAAGTAAAGTTTTTTGCTCCATAAAGGTTACTTGCCATCAATGTGAAAACCACTATAGCGCTGAAGTTATGTTTTGGTTTTTTCAAACCAGACAGGTTCTGCTAGTATTTAGTTTTAAAGCAATTCAACTAATACATTTTGACCACCTACTATGCATGGGGCACTAAATTAGGTAGGAATTGCTAAAAGTCCAGAGTTGAACTTCATCACAATTCGGAATGTAGAAAATCTGTGTCTTTTATAAAATGAATCCATTTAATTCTTTTTTTATGATTATTGTACCAGTACTATTTTAATTATATTCACATTGGCTCGATACTTTTTGGACACACTATATATATATATATATATGTATGTGTACATATATATACATATATATGTATGTATATATGCACATATATACATAGTTTATTATTAGCTTGTATACCATTATTTTATGGTATCATACACTTTTTCTATTTTTCCTTTTTTAACATTAATGCTATATTTAGAAAATAATCTTTACACTCACAAAAACATGTAATCAGTTAGTACCTTGCTCATCTCGCTTCCCAGAATTTCAAAAACTAGATAGTTTAGAGGAAGCAGGTATAGATCTAAGCATTTATTAAATTTAAACAGTTCCAGAATCCCCAAGGAGTGAAGAATGCTGGTCTTCATTTAGGAGACTTGACTGTCTTCTCTGACAGGAGGCATTCCTCTTTCTAGGGTTAGAAATCATTATTTTTCTGTGTAGTCTCCTGTAAACCATTGACACCATGCATGCTTCTAAGAGTCATGAGCGTCTCCTTTGGCAGATTTCAGACTCTAGGGCTAAGCAGTCTTCTGGGGCCAGTGGAGAGGGAACGGGATAGATGCTGTCCAGGTGACTGATGATCAGCGAGTCCGTCTCAGGGGCTAGCTTCTGGAAAAGGCCGGCCACTGCCACGGGTAGTTTTAAGAACAGTTGCCTAGGGCTGCCCGAGGCTGAGTGTGTGGTAGAAATAGAACTTGCTCCTTTGGGGGAAGGGCAAAGAAGGCCTCTCATCTCAGAAGACTGAACGGCTTCCTTTTGTCTAATGCAAGAGTGGCATTGACCAAGCACAGGGTGGATGATGGCAAATCGCACTGGTCTCCAGCGAAGACTTTTCTCTAGCAGGGTGGAGGGATTCAGATTGTAAAGTCTGTTTGGGATGAGTTATCTGCAATCTCTCCCTCTCCCTGGGGAGAAGGAGAATGACTAATTGGAGCATCCCACAACAGTAATTGAGACGGATTGAAAGGGGAAGTGAGTGATTAACCTAGGGCCGCCTCCCCAAACTGCGTGGAGATGTGAGGGGAGCTTTCTGGGGGCAGGAGCCTGTGGT
The DNA here is from genome assembly GCA_004026585.1 of Noctilio leporinus. NCBI lineage: Eukaryota > Metazoa > Chordata > Mammalia > Chiroptera > Noctilionidae > Noctilio > Noctilio leporinus. The sequence goes on along the minus strand of PVIW01000173.1, from coordinate 631,347 downwards.
CGCAAAAGTCCACGTAGCTCCTATAATTACATTTCGGAGAAATGGGTTTCCGCTCCCACTTTAATTTCAGGCACTTGCTGCTCTGGTTTACATCATGTCCTTCAGGAAGGCTCATTGATGGCTGAAAGCCAGACAGACTGGCTCAGAAGCTAATGAAACTTCAGCTCTTGGGTTTCTCACTTTGCACGGGACCCTTCTAAGGCCCTGGAACTAATTTTGTGTATTTTTCTTAAAGAAGAACCCTCAAATTGTAGAGGCTTCAGGTCCCACAAAACCTGGATCTGTCCCTGTCAATAAAGTTCCAGTTTGAAAAGCAAATAATAAAGCTACTTAATGAAGGGCTGGGAAAATGATGTTCTCAATGGATCCAAACAGCCCTAAGTGTGGTGCAATTCTCAATATACAGTAATGTCTCCTCCCAGAAGAAGATATTTCAAAGCCAAGCGATGAACTGTACTCCAGATGTGTTTAAAATTATATCATTTATTTTAAATTTCTTATGATTGTCACCTTATAGCCTCACTTGTGTTTTCATAATCTTGCTATTTTCTGTACCTGAGAAAAATACAAAACTTACGCTTGACTTAGAAGCTCTCCTCTAGTAGGAGCCCAGACTATCTCAAGACAAAATTACATCAGTATTGGGGAGAGGAAAAGAGGAGGATTAAATCTAATAAATATTCATAAAACCTTCCTTGGTACCTTCTAAGGTCCTCCTGGCACCCCGCCCCTGGCACAGCCCCCACATTTTCCCTTCGCTCTCCCTGTCCGCTCAGCTCCACTCCCTCATTGGGACTGTTTCAGGGACCACTTGAGGCTGAATTTATGATCTTGAATCCAGACAGGGATGGGAAGCATTAGGCAAGATTAATTGGCTCAAACTGAGAGGCGTCTGAGTGGCTCTATAACAAAACTAGTAAATATTTTGCATAGTGATTATTTTGATATAGATGCTCCTTCAAGTGCTTTGAATATTTTTTAAAAAACGATTCCTCTCAATTCCTTGTAAGATGGGTTCCATTACTGTCCCCTTGTATAGCTGAGAAGCCTGAGGCTTGGGAAGGACAGCCACTGACTGCTAATGCCACTGAGATGTAATCTCAGTCTGGCTCCAGAAGCTGCATTCTTCATGGGTAACGGCAGCACTGAGTGACAACAGCAAAGCAGTAGAAGCTAATGTTTAAGGGGCACATGCAGGTGCCAGGCATGGTCTACGGAGTTTACATGTGTTCTCTTATTGTCTGAAATTAAGTTTCCCTGACTCCTAATATACGAGACATATCTTCACTTACTTATGAACTATTCTTAAATTCTCCTGTAGCATTTCCAGTCATGTTTTGCCCATTTTTTTTTTTAAAGATTTGATTTCATTATTTTTAGAAAGAGGGGAAGGGAGAGAGGCAGAGAGGGAGAGAGACATCCATATGTGGTTGCCTTTCACCTGCCTCCAGCCACAGGCCTGGCTGGAGACCTGGCTTACAGCCTGGTTATGTGCCCTGGCTGGGGAATCGAACCTGCGGCCTTTAGGTTCGCAGGCTGGCGCCTTATCCACTGTGCCACCAGCCAGGTCTTGCCCATTTTTTTAACTAGGTAAGTCTGTCCTTTGTTAATGATTGTAATAATTTGCTGTGTATTTTTATTTTTCCCTCTTAACTTAAAAAATATTTTCAAAACTTCAGAAAAGTTGCCAAGGAATATGAACACCTCTGACCTATATTCATTAATTAACAATTATTAACACTTTGCTGCCTCTCTTTCTAACCTCCACTCCCCGGACTGTCCCATACCTGAAGACTTCCTGACATCGTGACCTTTGTCATCTCAGTACTCAATGTGCATCGGTGCCTCTTAACACTCACTGGCGGCTGTCCTGACCCTTCACGGGTCCTTGCTCCAGCATAACAATTTCTCACCACTTCCTGTATCGTGCATTTCACAATCTTCTTTCCTTGGAATGTGCTTCTGCTGTTTCCCACGTGTCCGAGTCTTATTCATGTTTCTAGGCCCAACTTGAATGTCCTCTATGTTGGGGAATCGTCCGTTCTCAGTTCTCCTCCATTGCCTGTGTCTCTTTCTATCCCGCTGTGGCTCTCCTCCTGGCACTGCAGTTATTTACATGGGAGGCACGTGCAAAATTAGGGCCTTTTCCTTCCAGGGGTCCTGGTGATGGGCTCGGTCATTTTCGTTCTGCTTTTATAGCTGGCAATTCCACTCAAATCCCTCAGATGGGAGTCTGTGAACTTTCTGTCAAACACGTTGCACGGCCTTGGGAAAAGCTCCGGTCAGGAGTGCAGCGGCCGGGCCCTCGCTAACCAACAGGGACCTGGCTCCCGGCTCTCGGAGAACTGAGAGATCGTGGACCACACGCAGCCTTTCCGGACCCTGAAGGAACTGCGCTAATTTCCATTCTCTGAAAGTCTGATGCCTAAGTCACTAACAGGCTTTGCTCTTCAATGAAAACAGAAAAAAATGTTAGCGCATAGGATAATTTTAATCGAAGTTCATTTCCTTGAATTATGTAAATGTTCTCCCAAACCACTGCTGTATTTTAGTTTTGAACATAGATACTTAATGAGGCTATGAACTCTTTTTAAAGCAGCGTGGAATGCCAAGAGAAGTAGTGGGCCACCCACCCCCCTGCCACTCCTACCTTCAGTCTCCATGGTCCAAACTCAGTGTCTTTAGGGGGAACGAGATTCTAATATAAAGGGGACGGGAGTGGGTTGGTGGGCTAGCCTCTGGCTAGGAGACCCTGGGCAATCACTCAGTTAGCACCTGCGACCCTCAGGGCTCTCAGCGGTGAGGCTGCACCAAATAATGGATGTGGAAGCACTGAGCACAGCCACCACTTAATAAATGCAACACATGTTAGCTGAATGCACCTGTGGAAACTGAAAACACGTTCTTTAGAGCTTTCGATAATGAAAGTGTAATAGTACATGACAGTACTGAAACGTGGGCGTTTGAGTTGCAATTTTTTAAAATCCTCATCCAAGGACTTTTTTCATTTTTGGAGAAAGAGAGAGATGTGAGAGAGAAACATCTACTGGTTGCCTCCTTGTAAGCATCTCGCCTGCCGATTGAACTGGCAACCTGGGTACGTGCCCTGACTGGGAATCAAACCCATGATCCTTTGGTCTACCCTTACGCGATGACAGTCCCACCAACTCAACCGCAGTGGCGAGGGCAAGCTGTAATCCTTCAGTAGCAAAATCTGTTGAAGATATCCTAGACTCTGCTGTTTTGAAGGATCATTTTTACTCATATTTTATACCTTGCCCAGAAGAATCAATCTACAAACGTGTGTTCATTGACTGAAAAAATGAGAACATGAATGAAAATGGGATTTTTGTTATAAACATAACTGTTCACAAGAAACTGTATTGAAATTGGCAAAGGCAATTTTAGTGTTTTATGGTTTCAATTACTGGTTGTAGTACTCCTAAAGCTAATAGTTATTAAGGACTTAAAGTACGCCAGGCATCGGGGAATTGGGGGGAAATGATATAGAATACATAAAAGATAGTCATTTAAATCAGAATCCTGGATCTGGGAAGGTTCTGGGCAGGAGTGAAGAAAACATGAACTACTTCCTTCTTTACCAGTTATATCACTAGTAAGTTATTGAAAGTTACTGAGTATAAACTTGCCTGCTTTGCTATTACTTTTTGTTTTAAGTTCTAACTTTGGATTTAGCACATGTAAAGACAGAGAATTCAAAATGGAAATAACACGTTGTAAAGATAAGAGAATATGAAAGCAAGAGGGCTTTTGTGAGAAACTAATGTTCAGAGCAACTCGAAAGGGAAAAAGAAACAGAAAAATAAACAAACCTTGATCTATTTTATTGTAAGCAGGGCGATACCGGAGCTAGAAAGGGCATGATCATCCTGCTACTTAAATGTTGATGTGTTGTGTAATTGAAATTTCTAATTGTTTATGAAATGGTGACACATACATGTCAACTTGGCTCCTAAAGAAATCTCTGCTTTTCTCAAAAAAGGACATGGAGACCATATAAACTCATGTCCTCAGTACAATGATTAGTAATGCTTCCCTTTTGACCTTTATTAATAAAGAACGTTTTATTATTAAAGTATACTACAGCCTTTTTAAATACTGCTTCCCCTCCCCCAGGTTTGAACACCGCCAACGTGCTAAGAGGAAAACATTGTCAGGTATCCATTTGTGACCGTGCAAATCAATGTCTCTTAAATGAGCAGTCTGGACGATGGGTTATTCTTGTTACCAAAAAGAAAAACAGCGTGTGTGATCATCACCAAGGAAGACAAAAAAGCATATAGTAAAAACACCGCTAAAAGCAATCAGGACTGTCGAACGCTCTGACCTAATTGGGGTTGAGAAATAAAGTGTCCCTGTGCCCCTCGGTTCCAGGTCCACTCCGATTTGGGGGGCTGCGGCGCTGGGTCCACTGAGTAGCCGGTCAGTTGTGAAGGACTGAGCTACACAGTAGGAAGATGAAGTCCTCCCTTCTGCAAGTCACTATGTCTTCTCTAAGGTCCCCAAACATCCTGAACCCTAATCAGTAACTGTCACTAAGAGCTCTGGGTATTTGAAGTAAGTGTAATTAGAGCACCTTGCCTTCGCAGGGTGAACGCGCTGAGAAAGGCTGCAAGGGTTCATAAATTAGTGCCAGTTCCCTCTCCCTCCATCTACCACGCAGTCGGCTGCCAGAGAGAAAAATCCTATTTACACACGTTGTGGCCAAAGCCCCCCGGCCCCGCGAAACTAGCCTAAACGCTAATTGTGGCTATTTGAGGGACTCCCCATTTCATGTGTCTCAGAAATAAAAGAGATCAAGTTTGCTGCCATCACTAACCCTGAGTATATCTGCCGAATCCTGCAGATTCCAAGCCATTAATAATGCAAAATCTTGTGGGAATTTTGTCGTGGTGGAGATACGACCTGTCTGCAAATGGAGCTTGGGGGGTGCTCAGTATGATCTATTCTTGTATATACACATGACTGCTGCATTCATCAGTCCAGAGAACAACACAGGATTCTTTTCTACCTCTACAATTCCTGAAATTTTGAAATCTACGCTATAAAGTCATTATGCATAACACAATACATTTCCAGTCTCACATGAAGAGTAATCATCATGATATGTCATCATACCTTACAGATTAAAGGCATTGGAAGCTATATTTTCTTTTCCTCATCTCTTAAACATATATGCTGTAACTCAAAAAACAATGATATTGAGTGGTCAGAGGCAGAAACTAGGAGAGAAAAACAAGATGGGCTCTCTTGCTAGTGGGAGACAGAATGTGAGTATGTGTGTACATATGCATATATGCATATATACATGTGTGCGTATTTACATATGTATATATACACAAAGACATCACTGTGTGTTTATATATTTGTGTGTATGCGTATTTATATGTATACATGCACACATTCACTCAAATACTTATGATCCTCAGATCATTGAAGACTAGGAATTGACAATGTCAGTTATGTCACTAACCATTTTTCTAGGGACCAACACCCAAGAAGGTGATATTAGCAAAAATATCCCCCAAGACTCTCAATTGTTGGTGAAAAATCTTGAACCATTCTCAATGCTAAAGCCAAGACAATCTTTGTAAAGCTCAAATCTAATTATGTCATTCCCTGGTGGAAAGTCTTCATATTGCCCTTAGAATAACGCCCTAAATCCTCCTTAACAAGGCCCCTGAGACCCTGTGATACCTCCCTACCCCAGCCCACCTCAGCCTCCTCTCCAGCAATTCTCCTCTTCATTTTCTGAGCTCCAGGCACAGTGGTCTTGCTTGAAAATATCATGACTCGCTGTGCCTTAGGGCCTTTGACCATGGGGTTCTTTCTTATAAGAGGTCCCCACTTAGCAAATTTCCACCATTGTTCAGATCTCAGCTTATAAATCAATTGCTCAGAGAAGCTTCCCTGTCCCTCCACCCCTTACCCCTGCAAAAAAAAAAAAAAACAACAAAACCCTAATACATAATAATTACTAAATATTACTATGAGTTAGGCACGATGCCCAAGTTTATACCTGCATTTTTTCATTTACTTTCACACCAGACCCATAAAGTTAGTGCTCTTATCTCCATTTAAAGATATAAAGATGAGTCCCAGAGAGATGAAGAAATATATGTAAGATCACAAAACTTGTAAATGATGGAAGAAGAGTCCACTGATATGGTACCCTAGTATGTTCCCTCCACACCCTGTACTCTGGTTAACACAGCTTCATGTGACCTTCATGAAGGCAGAAAGTGTGTCTACTGTGCTCGCTCAGGCGCTGCACTGGTGCTGTGAACAGAGGTGCACGCATGTCGAGGGAATGAGTGCCTGGCACTCCGAGTCATTTCTAACAAAAAGGAAAAGGCTAACTAAACATGCCACCAGTAAGTTGCTACCTATCAAATTCAAATACTGGATTTGGAAAGCTGAAGGAGGCATAACTCACCATAAAATACTACATAAAGTCCAGTTGAGTCAACAGCAAATCTCATCTGAACAGGAAACGTGTGCAGCACATTTTTAGGGAAGGGCTATGCAGTGTGTACAACTATGTCTATATCAAAACCTCTCGATTAGAGCAGTTTATTCAGGGCACTTGTTGAAAATGCAGTCACTATAGCATTCAGAGGAGGCCTAACAGCTCCCAACTCCAATCTCAAGGTGTAAACACATTGAAAACTATGTGTAATTAAGGTAAAATTGTTTCAAAGACCCACAGAAGAGGGGTTTCATTTCTACATCTAAACAGGCAATATGAACTCTGTATTACCCTGGGAGATCTAATCAAATGATCGAAATTATCTTGAACCTCATAATCAGATCAATTCCATTGATTCTGGGGACTGGTCAAGGTCAGCCCTAAGTTTTAAATTCTTATAATCCACGGTTATAATATGAATGAAAACCTTATTTAAGTTTTTATTTCAACACCCTACTTCATTAGATCTTTAATGCTACAACTGAAGAACAAAATAAACGGTCTAGTTTCATAGTGTCCCTTTCTACCTTTCTACCATGAAGTGGTCAATGAGCATGGACATGGCCAAGGCCATGGGGTAGCTTGCCATGAAAAGTTTCCAAGGAGCACAAATGTCATACTTTAAGTCACAAATGATAAAGGCCAATTATACTAGATCAGCATTTACAGGAGGACACCTAGACAAAAGTCTGTAGCCTTATCTTTAGCAAAATATCTCTTCAGAGGGCTTACAGAGTCCACCATGCACACACACACCAAATATGAACCATACGAACAAATGGAGATATGGAAGACCTGGGGAAGAGTCAAAGAAATCTTCCTTCTAAGTCTCTTTTCTTACCCATGGGATCATATTTTTCCAGGTCCTTATTCATGCAAGTATAAAATGAATACATTTTTCAAAACCCATGCTTCAGTAGACACACGTGGGCTTTGTTCAGCTGTCAGGAATGTTAGATTCTGTGAGCAGAATCTCTGCCCCTGCAAAGGCTTCACTCATTTCACTCATCATTCCACCTGCCCGTTAAGTCACTGAGCTCTCACTCCATGTTCCCAAGTTAGCTATCCCTCTGTTACATGCTTCCCTGTCAAAGCACAAGGTTTCTACTAACTCGTATTTAATATATGTATATGTACAGTTTATGTCTCCCTTTTAAAGTAGAAGCTCATTCAGGGCAGGTTCTTCATCTGATTAAATTCTGCCTCCCACCCTAGCACTTTTTCTAAAGGATGCACATGATAGAACAACTCATTTCATGAATAAATACACACGGCTGTCCGTGAGTGGAGTCGAGTCAGGTGCTAATATTCATGTGCCCCTAACATACACTAGCATCAGGCATACTCTTTAGTGCTAACATTGAATAACGTAAGTGAAAAACAAAACAAATGTATTTACATTGCACAGCATGAATATCTTGCTAGGGGAGTGTTACTACTTTGGTCATTCAATATTTCAGTGTCTTTTTTCTCTCCTGAGGTCCCAGTCCCATTCTGTATTTGAAGATAATCATATATGTCACCTCTTTCTCTTTGCTCAATTAGGACTATGTAGAACTAAATGTTCATGCAGATCATTAAGAGGTGCACATATAAGGAAGCCAACTTGGTACTTGAATGTGAGACACTGGTTGTTATTCTCTTGCCTGTGCATTATGGATTATTCTCATTATAGGTCAACTCACAAGGTCTTTCCCCTCCATCCATATCCTTTCCATAGTAATTTATTTCTTCTTTTCTCTGACCTGGATTAACAGTCCAATAGGTTGCTTGTTCATGTCTGCCTATGGAGAATTGATAAGGAAACTAGACTGATATCATTGGCTATGTTGTTTCCACTTTGATCATCCTGTTTTGTCCAATTCTTGACCCCAAAGAAGGATCCCCATGCTAATGTTTAAATAAAGAGGTAACTAATTAAACCAAAGTAATTCAAAGGGTCTACAACACTGAAAACACACAGATACTAGCAGAAAAGCTTATTTCAACGGAAGGTGCATATTTAAATAAAAATGTTCCCTCTAGTCACGGGCATTTTACCAAAAGCTTAAAAAAAAAAGTATTATTTCATGCATTACAGTAGGAAAGTAAAAAACTCATGAAAGTAGAAAGGGTTGATAGTTTTAGATTACATTACTCTAAATAAAGAAAAAATTATTGCTGACATAATCTTAAATATACAGCATATTGACATGTGTTTGAAGGAATTATAGTTGTGTGGCACAAGTCAAAATCAAATTTAGTTCAATCAGCTGCAGCATAGTTTAAAAAAATACAAACATATTAGGATATGAATATATGAAAAGGACTTTATCAAGCTTGCTCCTTATATACCAGATTTTTAAATACCTACTTATTTGCAAGCAAAAAGTACATACGTTGGTGACATTGTGGGATTGTGCATATATTGATTTTGCACACACAAAAATTCCTGTGCGCTACCTCCTCAAAAGTTCGCTGAAAAATAGCAGGGAGGGGCCTGCCCCTTTAGAAATTCAGTCCTAAATGTTTAAACCCATAAAAATCCCAGTCACCAAGATTTAAACATGAATAACAGGGAAAAAAAGAGGAAAAGCAACAAGAGAATTAAGTCAAACACTCTATAAACTGAATTCAGACTTTAGCATTTTAGAGGGCATTAATCTAATATATGCCAAATTAAATTTTCAAATTCCATAATATTTGATTTCTTTTCTAAAACTGGTTTACTCTCAATCCCAGAAGTTTTACTTTCAAAGATAAACTACAATTCTAAGTGCGATTTCCATTCAACTAGGAGCTCTGTTATTGTTTTTTTAAGTATTTATGAATCATGTTTACGATTTTTACCCTCCCTAAACATTACTTTTGACTTTAATAAAGTTAAGACTGTTGTAAGAACTAAAAGACGGTTTAATGTGGCTTGAATAATACTCATTTAAAAACAGAGCCACTTGCAAGCAATTTGTCAACCCAAATAATGTCAGAGAAAATTTCCAGACATCTGGGACCTACTCAAACAACTACAGGTAACGCTGAAGTCATTCGGGAATTTCAGGATAAGATAGGTCTCTTTTTGAAACACAACTCCAAAAATATATACAATTAATCACAGGCAACTCCGCAGTGCTTAGCTGTGGGACTAGAACCTTTAGCTTAACAAAACCATGACTACGTGCTAGTTCACACCAGGAAGCATCCTCAGCAGGTCAGGATTTTCAGCCATTAGCTTGACCTTTCCTTCACACTCGGTTTAATAAGGTTCCTCATGAAACTGCTCCTGGACTTCAGGTCGCAGAGTGAGATCCCTCAGTATGGCCAGTCCACTCCTGCAGAAGCAGTGGGTGTGGAAATGTAAGTCTGTGGGTTGTTCAAGAGCAGATAAAAGACTGTAGTAGGAAACCCAAGTATGCACTCATTGTATACGTAGTAAGTCTGAGGTAGCTTGAAAACAGGACAGAAGAAACACCTTTAAGAATCATCTGGAGTAGGATTTAAAAATACAAAACAAGAGTGGAAACTAAAGCCGAAAACAAAAACACCACCGGGATAAAGTGGTAACAAAAGAAGTTAATGGTTTAGGGCAGAGCTTCTGGGGACCAGAGTTGAAGAGGTGGGTTTATGAAGCACAGTTAGCGCTTCAGGCAGTGCACACCGACAGTGTCACGAGTGTTCAAAGTGTTCCCCGCAGAGCACCGTGTTTCCTGCAACACTGTGTAAGCAGAACACAATAACTCTGCGTGTGCAGAGGCTTCTGGAAGCGTATGAATACGTGTATGCATGAGCAAAGCCAGTGAATGAGGAGAACCCCTTTTCTGCTGGGCTCTCCCAATTAAAGAGATTCTATTCTGCGTTAAAAAAAAGATACATTTTTTCATATAAATGAGTGTCCTACAATTTGATATTCATTTTGGCAATGAAAATGTCAATTAGGAGATAAATAAGAGCCATATGAAAATGGAAATAGTTATGTCCAGTTATACACAGACACACACTGAATGTGTGGCTTCCGTTAAAGAATAAATATGTGGTTAGAGATGGAGTCTGTCTGGTTAGAGATGGAGTCAGAGAGGAAGTATCAAAAAGCTTCATTACAAAAAAGATCAGAGAAGACAAATTCGGATCAAGAAAACCAGCAACTCCAAAGGCGAAGCCATTTGAGATGACAGCGTTGTGACACCAGTGGAACGTTTGGTAAAAGCAGACAAGCTTTGGACCGGTGGTCAGGAGTCCTTGAATTTCATAAATTAAAAAAGCTCTATTGGCCTCAGCATGCTGGTATTACTCACCTTCAGAAAAGAATCTCTGGAGGACTGTAAAAAGCCAAGAAGGAAACGTGGCTCTACAAAGGCTGTTTAGAGATAGAAACTAAAGACAAGACCATCCTGAAGAAGGAGAAAAGAATGGGGAGAGAAAATAGCCAAGGTGGGAATGGGAAACCTCCCAATGACAGACCACTGACTGATCACTCACAAATCTCCAGGTGTTCGGTTCTAGCCAAGTCCTGGAAAATGGTTCCTTTGCTCTATAACTGCTGAGCACACACGAGGTGCCAGGTGCTAGGTAAGCGGCAGGGAGTTTGGAAGGGAAAGGCAGACAAGGACCCCGCTCTCAGAGATTACCCTCCAGTGGGAACTGACACACAATGGATAGTCAACAAGATATTTGATTATGATAATGGGCTTTAGGTAAATAAAACAGGTTGATGCTGTAGGAAGTACTGGGTTGGGAGGGGGAGGGGCTCAGAAAAGACCAGTGAGGAGGTGCCATTTGAGCTGACACCTGAATGACAAGGAGCCGATCCAATGAAGACCCAAGGAGACAATGTTCTCCTGAAAGAGGTGATGGCTCATGCAAAGGCCCTGAGGTAGAAAGAGGCTTGGTATATTTGTGTTGCTGAAGTGTGCTGAGTGTGGGCAGCTAGATAACTGGAACTTACTGGTTGGGATAAGGAATCTAGAATTTTATCTTAAGGGCAACAAAAGACACCAGAGATTTGAAAATGGAAAAGGGCTGAGAGAGATTGTTCGGTGAGACAATGTGAGGTGTATATTCTAGAAAGATTACCTTAGCTGATGGGTGAAGTTGGAATCTTAGGGGGATCAGAGAAGCAGGGGAACCGATGGGGGATAACTGTGGCAGTGGATAGCATCTTGGCTTTGGGTGGTGGCAGTGAAGATGAAGAAGAGTTGGTGAACTCAAGATACATTTTAAAAGTAGATCTAATATATTTTGACCATGAGTTATAAATGGGGAGGAAATGGTGGAAAGATAAATCAATAAACATTCTTAAATTTAAATAGTAGGCAGAGCCATTCACTGAACTGAGAAAGACTGAGGGGGAAGCAGTTTGAGGATGGGGGGTGGGGATCAAGAATTCTCTTTTGCACATGATAAGCTTGAAATGCCTGTTAGAGGTCCAAGAGGAGACAGCAAGGAGGCATTTAGATATATGAGCCAGGCACTTGGGGGAGAAATGCAAACTGAAAATAACGATTGGTAGCCAACACATTTTGATGCTACATAAAACCATGGGATTGGATGAACTTTTCCAGGGAATTGTTGTGGACAGAGGAAACACCAGGACCCACCGCCAAGCCCTGTGACACTCTAACTTTCAGAGTCGAGTAGAGAACTCATCCAGGAAATAGAGAAGGAGCAGTTGGGGAAGTAGATGGAAACCCCAGGAGAAGGAGGTATCAGGAGTGGACGGACTATCCATAGAGCTCCTACTCAGCACACACATACAATACCTGTGGGTCTGGCACTGCACATGAAGAAGAAGGAGGAGAAGAAGGAGCAGGAGAAGGAGAAGAGGAAAGTAGAAGGAGAAGGAGAAGAAGAAGAAGGAGAAGAAGAAGGAGGAGGAGGAGGAGGAGGAAGGGGGAGGAGGAGAAGAACACAAAAGAAACATAAATGAACTGACATGTAATAAAGATTGCACTACATGTACATTAACATTTAGAGGCTATATACTTATATATAAAAATGTAAAGACAGGTAGCAATAAGAAAAAAAACACCCCAAATAGTAATAGAACAAAGAAAAGCAGCTTTCAATGAAAGGAAAGAAGCTGCAAACACTGAATGACCCTGACTCGGAATAGCTACCATTTGCCCGGTGAGTAAGGAGTCAGAGGGGAGCATCAGACAGTCCGTCGGCCATGGTCAGCTTTTCTCAAAGATCATAAGCTACTCCAACAGCAGACGGTGCTTGTCTCAGGTTGGAACGACCTACTCCCCATCACCGTCCTGACTTAGCACTGCTACTGGTCCCCTAGTAACCCCGGTGCTCTGGCAATCCTTGCATCCCTCTCTGCTCCAAACCATCCTCCCTCCGAACTATGGTCACTGTCTGGCTTGGTTCATCTGGATGATGATGGATGACTTCATTACATAAGTAAAGGAAAGACTCAGATACAGGAGGGAGGCCACATATGAACCAAAGGGCAGGGACCCGACCCTTTACCTGTGGTCCTGAAATACATTCACCCAAAACTTAAAAAAAAATTCCTTTTCTTTCCCAATTAAGTAGCTCTCCTTTTTATTTTTCAAGAGAGTTTCAAGAGCGCCCTTTCATTTTCCTGTTTCCAGATCTACCATCTTGGTGGATGCTCCCCTTATCCGCACCATTCATGATTTGATAGATCCTACTTTCCAGGCCAAAGTGCCCTAATCTTTCACTTTGTCTTCATGTGTCAATTCCCCTTCCCTCCCTCCCACTCCTCTGATCATTTTATAATGAATTGGTAACCACAATAATGAAATTTACTGAGGAAACTAAATTTTGAGATGCTGCCATAAATAATGAAGTCAGAGAAATGATGAAAAGGGCTTTAATGAGGTTTGAGATATGGCTGGAATATTACAGATAGGAAATCAATTTGAAAAAGGCCGCCAGCTTCATCCACAGGGGGAAAATTATGTAAACACACATCTAAAGGAAAGGAGTAACTTTGAAGGCAATGAAGAATTGTTTTCTAACAGAGAAAAAGTTGTGTTGATCGACCTATATCACTCTATCTTCTTATCTATCACTATTTTGCTATGATTAAGTTGAACTAGGTAAATATCCAAATACCTTGGGTATTCAAATTCTGGGTGGACTAGTAAATATTATGCATTTGACTATTATACTGCGTAAGCCTTAGTTCTATATAATCTTGGAGGCAGAGGAAGACTGTTACAGCTTTTTTGCAATACCACCTACGAAAACAAGGAATAGTTTCGGTCATCCTATAAAGTACATTCTATCTTCCTCAAGAGAAAATCTGAATTTTGTGGACTTGAGACTAGTGAATATTTAGGGGGAAAAAAAGGGTATATTTCCCATAAAGCCAATTATGCCATAACCTGCATGTACCGTAAGGCACCTTATATGTCAAAGGAAAATTACTGTTTAAACAGATTATCAGGTTATAGAACAATTAGAAACTGCAGTTCTCTTAAAATAACTCCACCGACACCTGAAAAACTGCTGCAATTCTGGGTTATTTAAGCATTCAACAGATTCTCTGTCCTTAACCCTTCTGTCCTTAATTTTAAAAAATTACATGGAAGCTATGAACTTGCTCTCTATAAAAATCCATATACAAAATTACAGAATACATTTTTTTTTTAAAGATTTTATTTCATTATTTTTAGAAAGGGGAAAGGAGAGAGGCAGAGAGGGAGAGAGATATCAATGTATGGTTGCTTTTCACCTGCCTCCAGCCACAGACCTGACTGGAGACCTGGTTTGCAACCTGATTATGTGCCCTGGCTGGGGAATTGAACCTGCGACCTTTGGGTTCGCAGGCTGGAACCTTATCCACTGTGCTACCGGCCAGGGCTCAGAATACATTTTAAAGATGAGTTTTCAGCACTCGCTAGGATTCTAGCCTCTAGACTGAAGAAGTCTTGTTCTAGAAGAAATTTTGTTTGTAAGACCCACTAAATACCTATTGTATAAATTAATCCCCTGGTTCTACCTAAGACACTCCATCCATTCTTCTTGGAGTAAGGAAAGATTATCTATCATTTCACCTCCTCATCCACACGCTCTTCTCTTCATAATGCTTTGCAGCATAAAGCCTTGTCAGCCCCCAAAACTCACTGTGGATGCAGCCCCCACCCCCCCAACCTCTACTCTCTGCTGTGGACACCTCCCAGGGAGCACCCCAACTGGCCATCCTGGATGCCAGCCCGACCTGTGGCAATCTGACATATAAGAAGCCAAACTACCATCATCTGCTCAGTGCCTGATTTCTAGGATCCTTCCTTACGAGTTTACTATGCGCTTCTGGTTTCTCATATATAAACTGGTTCCCTTTGGTGATGAATCATTTCCTGCCACCCAGGTTCCCTCTACAAACTCCGAGATAACTCAATGTATGTGGAAGTCGGACTACAAGTGAGGATGAAAGTACACCTGAGAAAAGGAATCAACTCTTCATTTCTAATCCTCTTTCATGGTATATAATAGTTTCCTCATTAAAGGGAGGGGATGCCTTCTGAGAATTTATTCAAATCCAAAGGCAGCATATTTTAAGATCAAATATAATTTACTAAACAGCTACTGTTCCAGACTGTTCATTGCCTGCCTATCAGCTTTCTCATTTTCTCATACGCTAACAGAACTCTGTTTTCTTTGGGGCCACAATATATCCAATCTACGATACGACTCTGACCAGTCTAAACTACTCATTTCCAAATGACGTGAGTCTCAAATGTGCCACTGAAAGCCAAGATGGTCCCCCCTGAACCCTCAGGGCAGAAGGGCAGGGTGGAACAGCAGAAGCCTCTGTTTACCCCCAGGATGTCCAACAATTGGGCGTTCCTCATGTGAGCCCTGGGAGGAAGGGAAGCAACTTGGTTCTAAACCAAATCCCGTTCCCTTTGACAGATACTCAACTGTCCTCCCTTTCTGGCAGCTGGCAGTAGCCCTGGGATTGAGTTCTGGCCAATGGAGCAGTAGAGCAGGTCGGCTGAGACCCTCGAGGGAAGGCTTGTTCTTACTTAGTGAGAGGGAAGCTTCCTGGTGATGCCTTTTCCCTCGCTGCTGGCTTTGGCCAAGGGCGCAGTCTGAGGTCACAGCAGCAGCGGTTACAGCGAGGCTGCACCACCCACGGCCAAGTGGAGCAGAGCAGAGATGGAAAGCACTTTGCACTTCACCGCCTGGTCCAACATCCGAACCAAGATCGGCAGCTGCCAACTTCCCACCTTATCCGTGGGGATTAAAAACGTCTATTTGCTTAACGGTGACTGATGCACACAAGTGAATGACAGATTTTAAGTCAATTACTTTTTTGAAGCATCCTATACTTTCCAACTTTGTGGAAGTATCAGCCCTCGGGCTGCTCCCAGCTTCTCTAATGCCTTTTTAGCACCACTTTGAGCCTCACCTGGGTGATATCGGCTTTAATGCTATTAATTTCTATGGTGGGCTTCATAGCTCAGAACTGAAAGTCTTCCAGAATTTTTAATACATTATGGTGGCACTGTGTAATTCTGCAGCTCTGTGGAAACTCCTACAGCCATTATGCTGCGGGTGAATTAGTCCCCTCAAGGTGGCATAAGAAATATCACAGACTGGGTGGGTAGCTTGAATAACAGAAATTTATTTTCTACATTTCGGAGACTAGAAGACCGAGCTGAATGTGGCAGCATGGTTGGTTTCTGCAGAGGCCTCTCTCCGGGGTTGCAGGTGGCCCCCTTCTCCCTGTGTCCTCACACAGCCTTTCCTCTGGGTGGGCACTCACCCTGGTGTCTCTTCCTCCTCCACTGAGGGCACCAGTCCTCTAGGATTAGGGCCCCACCCTTACGGCCTCATGTGACCTGAATCACCTCCTTAAAGGCCCTGTCTCTAAATACAGTCACACGGGGGATTAGGGTTCAAACATATAACTTTGGGAGTGGGAAAACAATTCATTCCAGAACACTGGGCTTGGGTTAGGTTATTTTTAAAAAATGAAAAAATGAAAAAATCTCTGAACTGAAAGCTTGGGAAAAATATATTTTCATACATTCTGAGAGATAACAATAATTTTTAAAATATGTATTTGCAGAGAGGAACTTTTAAATGGCTATATATACAGGCAGAGATTCAGGGATATCTCAGCCTATCTATAACTATAAGACAAAACGACCAGTGTTTCCCAATAAGTGAAAAGCACACTCCAAAAATGGAGTTTGGGAAGTCTCTTCCAAAAATCACAGACTTGTTTCCAAACATAAAAATAATTGCATTTAAAAATGGTAAATGAGCAAAAACACCACATTTGTCAAACTCAAAGCACTACATAACGTGCAATTCAACGTATGCAGTTTTCTGGAAAAGTCCAAATCATAGGCACAGAAAAAAGCGGCCCCCAGGGGCCGGGAGGCTGGGTGGAAGCAATGCCTTCAAAGGGGCACAAGGCAACTCGGGGTGATGGCCTACGAGGCCCTCCATCTCCTATTTAACCTTGCAGCACTCCCCAGGAGCAGCTGGTATCAGGACCCCCTTTTTTACACTCCAAGACATTTAGTTGCTAGAGTCCCACCACTTACAAGGGATGGATGGAAACAGGATTCTAATCCAGGTCTATTGGAGGCTGAGGCCCTTTGTCTTAGGAGCCAAAAGAAAGACAGTGGAAACCTACAAATCTGCATAGACTGAGTCAAAATATAAGTAGTTCCAAAATTTGGACTCTCAACAACGTAAGTAATAAGTAAACAAGTAAATGCATTGAACGAATGAACAGATGGACCTTGTTCATAACTTCTTCACCATAAAATGAGGCTTAGGTGTTTGTTTTCCTCCTGGACATATAGAGAACCTCTTTGGGTATTTGAGGTGACCTAAGTTCACCAAAAGCAGGTGTTTCTTTCCATACTAGTGTCACCTGAAGGCACCAGTGCAGTGCCCTGTGGAAAGGTCAACCAGCCCTTGAGACCAAAAAGCAGAACGAGCCAACATAAAAGTAGATATCATTCCAGTATTTGTGACATGTCCCTTAAAATGTAACTCTGCTTTCAAATTACATATGAAATGTTTTGAAAAAAAATCTCAGTTTTCCCTTTAAAAAATTAGGACTCTTAATTATAAGAATATAAAAGGAGTGGCTTATTATTTTTTTATCAAATCTTCTTAGCCAGCACAAAACAATGCCCATGCAGGCCCTTGAGGACTATTTGGTGGGGAGGGTGGTGGTGATGGTGATCACATTTGTTTGTCCTTAGTGACTTTCATCAGAACAAGAGGAAGAAAATCATTTCTAGTTTCTACTGCTTTATAGTGTCACTTAAACCCAGGGATTAACTGTTCCTAGGTGCCTCTTTTTTTCATACAGAGATGTAAGTCATTCACTTGCTGGAATAAAACTCACAGAACAAGTTTGTTTTGTTTGTCAAGCACAGATAAGAGGAAGAAGGGGAAGAAACAGTTTAAATGTAAAAGACCACCTTTGCCTGGACTCCTGAACTAGTTCACACAATAGAATGAATAATTTAACTCCCTGAAACTTCCTGTGTGCAGCTCTGCATGAAGACCAGTAGCATTTTCACTTCAAATCTGTATAGTCTTTAGTCAATAAACCTCATCTGCATTTCTAACACCTACTTCAGTCAGCTGTGAAGTAGGCTTTTATTGCTATGGTTGTCTTTTATCTGTATTCAGTCCATCTAACAAAAAAAAAAAAAAAAAAAAAAAACCCTGCATGATAGAATATATCACTTGACCTAAAAGAGACAGTGAGTAATTCACATGATCTTCCAAACAGTATTTTCCTTTGTCTTATCAAAAGGCAATTTTAAAATGAGTTACTAATTGATGTTGTCTGTCTTTACTGTATATGTCTCCTGCAACCATTAATATTAAACTTGTACAGTAAAAATAACAGCACCTACCCTTCTCTGCATTGAGTGTCTGCTTCAGGTACAAAGGAAGATAAAATTAAATGCAATGATTGACACCATTTGTAAAGCACACAAATACCTCTTCAAAGCTTGTTAGCATAATGCTGTTATTAAAATGATGTTCGTCTAGCTTAGTCTGCCTAATACCACCTCTGTTCAAGTTTTCTGTGTGTCAACGTAAATTTCAGCCCAAGTCTGCCTGTCTGCCACTCTGCTCCTGTCAAGGATGCCCATGACTTGTCCTGTGTTCAACAACCTCATTACAAAGGCTGAAGTAAAACAGTCCAAGACTGAGCTTCTCCTAGGGGAGAAGGAAAAACTAGGAGAAGATGTAGATGGGAATAAAACTGGAATAAAACAGAACAATTTCTGGTTGTCATCCTTTTACTCCTTTCCTCCTTAACATTTCATGGTAACATAATTACTGTATCTGTTGTCCATCTCCCCACTTGAACCCAAACTCCATGTGGGCAAGGATCAGGCTTGCCTTCTTCGACACTATTTCTAATGTCCAGCTTAGTTCCAGGCACAAAATGATCAACCAGATCAAACACATCAATTTAAATTTATTTTTACCAGGGTGAATTGGAAGGGATTCCAAAGAACCACTTAAACCTCTTTATTTCCTTCAAATACCTATGTAAGAAAACAACCCTCATTTATTATCCAGGATCATTATAGAATAACATTTCCACGTAAGCTAATTTTCTCAGGTAGCTAGAGATGATCATTTTAAGATACCAAGATTTAAGATACCATTTTAAGATTCCAAGTATTTTAAATGTGAGCCATTCAAACATCTATCGTTATTTTCCCTTTAAAATTTAAAAAAAATTTAAAAAAAGGTCTCATAAAATTTAATCATTTCTTGATGCCTTACAAGCAAAATGATATATTAAAATTCTTTGTCATATAATATCATGGTCCCCTCAGATTAGTGAAATAGATAAGGCTATGTGTCCTTAAAAGGGGGGATTCTTAATCTCCAATAAGAATTTTAAGACTTTAAAAATATTTTTTTTCTCTCTCAAAGACATTAAGAATCCCCTTCAAGATTCTTATCTCTCTAGGAACTCAAATAAACCTAACTTGACTGTCAAAATCAAAAAACAATTTTAATGCCATAAAGTATGTTCATCCTACTCTGGGTGGTAATCACACCACTACCCAAGGTTGGCACAAGGCCATTCCCAGGAACTGCAGCCACCGTGAGGGACAAAGCCAGGCAGTCCACTCCAGATACTGCCTGAGCAAACACACGTAGAAAAGCTTTGGAACCTCTAAGACGCTAGACCCATAGAAGTCATCCAGGGGACAGGCTGGGAGCTGCCCCGAGGCTGTAACGAACTTGGCTCAGTAGCTACTATTCCTGCTTAGAGCCCCAAGCACCTCCTGGCTGAATCAGCGCAACCATTTCATAAACTGTTTCCCTGCTCCTGCATTTAATCTCACCGTCCGTTGCCAACAGAGTGGCCATTGAGTTGAGATCATGTCACAGCTCTGCTGAAATGTCTTCATGTCTGCTATGGACGGAGCTGTGTCTCCCCAACATTCATATATTCACAACCATGACTGTATGTAGACACAGGGCCTTGAGTAGGTAATAAGTTTAAATGAGGTCGTAAGGATGGGGCCCTAATCCAAAGAACTGGTGCCTTATCCTAGGAGAGGAAGAGATACCAGCTATCTTACCTCTCTTCCCATTTCCCAATTTCTCTCCCACTTGAGGACACAGCAAGGAGGCCACTGCCTAGAAGGAAGATCTCTCACCAGGCACCAAACTGGCTGGTACCTTGATGTTGGGCTTTTCAGCCTCCAATGCAAGGAGGAATGAATTTTTGTTGTTTAAGCCACCCAGACTGTGGCATTTTGTCATGGCAGCTCAAGTTTAATAGCGTTGCCTCTCATTCAGTTTTAACCCAAAGGCCTTTCAGTGGTCCACAGACCCTAATGGTATAATGTGAATTTATCTCTATCCCAGCTGTTCTTGCCCTTCTTCTGCTTCAGTACCTTTGCACTTTGGGTTTTCTTTATATTGAACACCATTTCCCAAATATCCCCAGAGCCTGTTCCCTCACCTACTTCAAGACTCTGCTCAAACATTCTAAGTGAGATTGTCACCTACTGCCTTTAAAAAAATCACAACCCCTCAAGTTTTTTGTCTTTCTCCCTTTCCTGCTCCATTTTTCTCCACTTTTCCCATCTGTTACATGTATTTGATGCACGTTACATTATTTTAATTAGAAATCTATGCATTGCAGTTGTTATATACCCTCACAAGAATGTAAGCTCCATGAGTTTTGGTCTGTTCTGTGCATTTTTGTAGGAGCTTAATGAAGTGCTTGTTGAATGAATGAAATGGAGAAACTGCAAGTGTGCTGACGTGGCAGCTGCCTTGTGCAGAGGAGGAAGGCAGCTCAGGTGACAGCGGAAAGGGAAGCAGGGAATTGGTCACATAGGACATTACAGGTTATATACAAGGGATTGTGGTATTCATCCCAACAAACACTGGAGAATTTTAATTAGGAAAATGACATGGCCAATCTCCATCTTTCAAGATCATTCTCACTGATAAATGGAGAATGGAACAGAATGGGCCAAAAAAAAGAGATGAAGAAATCGGGGCAACTTCTACCTCTGGGGTTAATGTCTGTTTTGGTGTCTATGAGAGGATTTTACAACATGCACTGATGTACAATAGGTCATTGTTCACCTTATCACAATTCCATTTGCAACGTTTCCAATACTGTCTCTCAAAATTTAAATATTTCCTAAATCTTTTCCTTTACAAATAAGGCCTGAAATTAAAATGTACTTATATAATTACTTTCAGCAATTTCTAATTACTTAGACTCCAATATACATGGTCCATCTGGAAAAAGTCTAGCCATTGTTAATGTAACAAGAATGGTTTGTGCAACATCCATGTAACCTGGCAGCCAAGGCAAGTGGACTGGACGGCGCATGTGTGAACAATGACAACTTCACTTTACTAGTCAGTGGGGTGGTAGACACTATTGCGTGAGCACATGTACTGTGTGGCCGTCGCGTTCAAAATGACTGGGCAAGTAGAGCAAAGAATCTGCATCCAATTTTGCGTTAAACTTGAATATTCCTCAGTGGAAACTATTGGGATGATTCAGAAGGCCGCAGCTATGGGCACCTGGGGATTGGCAGCTTCACCATGACAATTCACCCACTCATGCATCGCATCTCATGCAGGGTTTTTTTGGTGAAACATCAAATCACCCAGGTGACTCAGCCCCGCTATAGCCCAGAATGGGCACCCTGTGACTTCTGACTTTTCCCAAAACTAAAATTACCTTTGAAAGGAAAGAAATGTCACATCATGGATGAGAGTCAAGAAAATATGACGGGGCAGCCAACAGCAACTGGGAGAACTGTATGAGATCCTAAGGTGCCTATTGTGAAGTGGACCGAGGTATCATTGTCCTATGCACAATGGTTCTCATATCTTCTTCTATAAATGTCTATTTTTCATATTACATGCCTGGATCCCTTCTGGACAGACCTCGTATAATATACTCAGTACTTTGAGCTTGCACATATCTTTGAATAAGGTCCATAAAGGTTACGAGTAGCCTCATTTTCTGAGATCCTTTCTGCTATAAATTTGGCTAAGAGCTTTGGTAGTATGGGCAGGAAGATAAGTGAGAGAAACACTAGTGATTTAACCTCCAGTGTTCCCTTAAGGACAAACATTTGTCACCTTGACAGCAAGGTGAAAGGTTTGCAGCAAGTGTGCTTATAACAGGACTCTTCCCTTCTCTCTCCTCCCCAGGGATCTGTGATTTCTGAAAAGGCATTATCTGAACAGATGATGATGATGACGAGGAGCTAAAGAAAGGGCCAGGGGAGGGAAAGAGGTTGAGACCCACATAACTCAGAGCCTCAAAGTGAAATGCTGCTCCAGAGACCGTCACAAAGATTTACCTTTGCTACGCTCCTTCCTAAGGTTCCACTGGAGGCTGGAGTAATCAACCTTACAAATTATCGCAAAACATTCAAACGGTGCCCAAAGTTAACAGCATGGATCCCACTGCTAATAATGATGAGAGTCTCATAAAACTGAAGTAGCTCCTAGCCATATGTATCTCCACTTTTTAAACAAATCTCTCACTTTTTAGGGTTTATAATTCTAATGAGGTCTGCTGGTGGCTTCAATCAGGTGCTAAAATGAGCTTGAATATTGCACTTGATGAATACGCATAATGCAAAAATAGCATTAATGACACCCACACATCAGGAAGAATTCCAGGTCTCTGTTTTGGCCTAGGAGCAAAACTGATTGTATTCTTATCAAAAGTGAAATAAGAAGGCTTATTTTGAAAGCTAAGAACTTCAAGTTCAAGTTAAGCCTCCCATTCGAGGCTCTTTGTAATACTAACACAATTTCCATAAACCAACCAGAATGGTCTTACTCTAGTAAACATCCCTCATTCCTGCATCTCTTGCCTGTAACTGCCCATTGCAATCATTATATATTGATCACTTACTATGTACCAGGCCCTGTGTCTGCCATTACATCTCCATGTACAGAGGGATAACAGTGAGTACCACAGGCATGGCCCCTGCCCTTGTTGGGCCACATCCACTCTCACAGTGACTTTCTCCACTTGGGTTGCTCTCAGTTTTCAGGATCTCACATTTAGCACCTTCCAGGAATCCTTTCCTACACACTTTTCACCCTGTTTTGCTCTCCCTTTCTCAATGATGTTGCCACATATTTAAGTATTTGATTCCATTTTTACCTTTTCTTCCCAAGTGTTTTACTTATGCCTGGCTCATATCCTCAATTACACTAGGTTTCTAAGATAGAAATTGTGTCTTATATTACTCTTTATTGCTCAACTTAATGTAACTCAATTGAATGCAATGATATGTACACAGCATGTCCTTAAATAGCTTTGGGTATTAAGGAGCGTTTTAGAATGCTAAGTCAAACTAATGATAAACCAAGATCTGGTTTATCTTTGAAAATAGAGGTACAAAAATCTCTAGGGAAGGACTAGGTGTACAAAAGATACGTTATATAAATGGAAAGAGAACTGGGAACACAAAGGAAAATTTCTCCTATATGGTATAAATATCTCCCAATTGGGTATATAATACTTTACAAATTCTATAGAACATCAGAATTTTTTAAATTCTTATATTTTTGTAGAACATAATACAGAGACCATACCATAGGCCAAAATTAATAGGACTCTGCTAAGATGTCAATAATATTGATAGAAGTAAATGAAATCTTTACTTAGGTAAGTTTTTAAAAAGAAAAACTATTTTTCAACAGGCACAAAGATTAATTATATACACACACACAAACACACATATACTGTATATATATACACACATATTTTTTACATTTACCTAAAAAAATGACTATAGTTTAATCATGTGTAAAAATATAACCAAAAAGTCTAAAAATGAATTGGCAGACTTTTCATGGTAAATATTAGACCAGGTCTCCTTCTATGCCCTTTTTGGATTATTTTTGGATTATATGAGATATTGTTCACAAGATACTAACATTATAATTCATCATAAACTAAGCCTACTAAACAGGCTTTTGCATAGAGAATCAGTAATAGTAAGATTCCCCCTTAGCCTTAGTTTGAAATAAATGTCACTATTTTCCCAAATTATATCCATACAGTAGCAATTCTCTTCCACGTACTTCTGTATATATTTAATAACTACAGTGGAAGCCCTGTGAGCTGAGCAGGATCTGTGCCTGGAGCCATCTTTTCATTCCTCTCAGCAGCTGCACTGAACCCATTACTCAATAAAAAGTAACCTTTTCTGATGATAAGATTTGCATGTAGGATTACGGATGAATAAATGTACACCTGAGTATATATATAAATACACTCCAAGGGGTTCTTTCACAAGTCTACCAAGCATATAAAAATCCCACAAGTAAAATTACGTTCATATATATTTTTAAATGGTACCTTTAAAAAGTTTTCTAAACAACGTATTTTTTTCCAAAAAATTCTAAGTTCCTGACAAATGAGTTACATTATCCAACTATTCCCCAAATATACAAATTACACTTGTCTTTATTCCTTTGTTTTTAAGCTTCCTCCAGTTCTGAAAGAGATACCCATTTTCTCCTAGTCCCTACAGAGTATAACTAGGACAAACTTAACTAACAGTATGAGTTAGGACAAATGAAAATTGAGTTAACAGCTGGCATGTATAAGACTGTTAAATAATGTTTTGGTAAATAACTTAATAAATGTTCTCATTGGCTCAATTGTATTATAGGATTTCCTAAAGTGGAGACAGTCTTTGCCTAACTAATAGCATAATCAAAATTACAATCTAAGCTACCAAACAGAGTTGAGAAAAGGTCAATGAAGAAGGATAAACCAACAAACAGAAGTTGGTCATTTCAACAGTGAAGAGCTAGGATTGTGACTAGTCAAAAGCTCTAAGGGAAAAAAATGGGAAAAACAGGAACAATGAAGAATGACTATCGTAAAGCTAAATTTATTCAAGGATGTCTGAAATACATCTTTTGGGGTTTCATAAAATGATAATACATGGTAGTTCTCATTTAGCAAAGTAAAAACTTAAAAAACATTAGGTACTCCCCAAAATTTCTTTTAAAATTTTACTGATCAGTGAAAACCAAGTGTTAGAAAATCACTGACCTAGTCAAACTATCGTGTAAGAAAGGCCAGATTTGCTGAAAATCTCATCTTTCAAATGTGAAGGGGGTTAAAGCAGATTTTTAAAAAGTTATTTCACAAGAACAGTTGTTAAAGGCAGAAAAAGGGACTCTAGTTAAAAATAAAGTCATATTCAGCTCTGACAGTGAGCTGACTTTCACTCATTCTACCTAGAACATCATACTCTTTACCAAAGGACGTTTCTTATACATATATAGTTGCATTTTCCTGGCACTGTCAGCATTTCTGAAGGAGTGTTGTTCATTTATCAAAATAGCACAATGTCAGGGGGAAAAAAGAAATCTATTATGAGAAGTCAAAATTATGAAAATTATAATATAACCATTAAAAATATTGTGGCTATATATTAGAGTTCTTTTTTTAATATTCCAAAGTAAATAAATAGTCCTCTCAGTGTTGCAAATGAAATTTATAAGCACTTTTTAAGAAGAAGCAAAATGCTTAAGTGCTGGATACTTAACCAACTAATATTTTAACAACAATAAAATCCCTGCCCTGCTGAGCACGCGTCCATGATTGACTTCAAATTCACCAGAGAAGAATGGAATAGTAAATCGCACTATTATCTGAAATATACAAAAATCAAGACATGTAAAAAATATAAGACATTAAATTATATTAAAGTGGATAACTGCAAAACAGTATGCCACTTAAACATCTTTTTTCAGTGCCATTCAATACAATGATGAAAATGTTCAATGTTCTGCACTGTGGCTATTATATACCTGATATGTGGTTAGTGTGACTGAGCAACTGTTGCAGTTTATTTAATTTTAATTAAAATTTAAATAGCCACATGTGACTTGTGGCTACCATATTGGTCAGATTAGCTATATAACATAAAATACCAGTATTTCCCCCCTATCTCTGAGTTTGGAAATTAAGGAAATGTAAAATCACTTTAAAACATTAGACAGGTTGCAATGTCAGCATAAATTCAACTCTAAGGTGTGGTGGTCAATAAACGGGAAATTCAGTCAGCAACGGATGCACTGAGAAAGTACCAAAGAGCAACAGTTAAGAACACCTATCTAATTGTCTAGGAAAGAAGATCCCAAGTCCACATGATGGACCTGTCTATTTCTAAGGGCAACGTACCCTTGTTGTGGAGCCAGACATATTCACTTACAATACCAGATAGAATCAAACTTGGAAATTATTTCTCTCTCTCCTTCCTCTAATCCCATTCCTACCAAATAAACTTCTTATTAAAATGTCTTCTCATGTGAATTTAAGCATGAGAAGAGAATGCATCAACCCAAGTGCCTAAGAGTGTCTCATAATTATTTCCCCACTGTCAATTAAAAAATTGATAATTTATTTTATGTATCATTAGCTATGAATATGATTAATGTTTCTGAAATAGCAAGTAATAAATTTACAGCGTATATGCCACCTATATAATTGTCAATGAGGAGTTTGATATCTTTTAAAAAATTGATGATTCAACTAGGCAAAGAAAGAAAAAAAACAAGTAGTATTACTAAAAATACATCAGGCCAAGAAAAGAGATTTCAGATCTTAGAGATATCAAAAGTGATTTTCAGTGGAGAAAGAAAAAACATTAAAAACTATGTGACATCCAAAATCTCCTTTAAGAAGTAAATCTTCCCCTTGTAGTTTGTATTTTTAGAAACATATATCAAACAACATACTTCAAACAACATTACTTACAGTTCCCATACAGAAATGAAGGATAAGTGACATCTAGGAAAATTAATAGAGATTTACAATGCTATTTGAGATTTTCATTAGTTTATGATATTTTTGTCACTAAGAAAGCCTTAGTGATTATGGCACCAGGGTATAGAATCTGAAAAGAAAGACAGACGTCATAGGAGATTTGTTTCAAGACTAAAGATGGCTGGTCAAGATGGAGGTGTAGGTAAACACAGCTCATCTCCTAGCACAACCATAGTAAAAATAAAACTAAACTAGTACAAAACAACCAGCACCCAGAAACATCAGAAAATTGAGCTGTATGGAAGTCCAACAACCAAAAAATTAAAGAAGTGTCATTCTTCCAGACAGGTAGGAGGGGTGGAGACATGGAATAGGCAGTCCCACACCCATGTGTGGTAGATAAAAACTGGGAGTGAGGGATCCCAGACCCAAAACAGACCTGACCCAGACTACCCAGCCACTGCCATGAAGATAAGTCCTCATAACTTCTGGCTGTACAAACCAGTGAGGGTTGTGACAGTGGACAAAACTGCAGGACTTTCAGGCATCATGTCTTAAAGGGCCTGTAACAACTTAGGACTTACGCAGACTCACTCCCTCTGTGCTCTAGTTCCAGGGCAGAAGCTGCAAAAGCACCAGGGGCACATGGAGAGAAACTGAAGTGTCTGGCATCAGGGCAAGTACTGGGGGACAACTTCCTTTCAGAAAATGCTCCAGAGGCCAGGCAGCAGCATTGCCCTCTTTCTGAACCTTACCCTACACAGAGTTAGAGTGTCAACACCATAACCATACTAGAGACTCCATCAACCTGGCTCACATGAATTGCCCTGCCCTGTCAACTGCCTAAGGCTCTGTCTCACCCAACTTATTGGTGTGCTTTCCTACAATGGGCAACGCTACTAACACGGAGTCAACGCAGCTCTATTTAATACAAAGAAACAAACATAGGGAGGCTTCCAAATTGAGGAAACAAACAAACAAACAAACAAACAAAAAAGGTCCAAATTCATTTTGGACAGAGCAAAACTCCAGAAAAAGAACTAAACAGAATGGAAATAAGCAATCATCATATGCAGAGTTCAAAACACTGGTTATTAGGATGCTCAAGAAACTCATTGGGTACTTCAACAGCATAAAAAAGAACCTGGAAGAAATGAAAGTTATACTAAGTGAAATAAAGAAAAATTTATAGGGAACCAACAGTGGAGTGAATGAAGTGGAAAATCAAATCAATGGTCTGGAACATAAAGAAGAAAAAAAACATTCATTCAGAATAGCAAGAATGAAAACAGAATCCCCCCGCCAAAAACAAAACAAAAAGATAGACTAAGAAGCCTCTGGGACAACTTCAAATGTACCAACATTCAAATCATGGGGGTGCTAAAAGGAGAAGAGAAATGGTAAGAAATTGAAAACTTATTTGAAAAAATACTGAAGAAAAACTTCCCTAATTTGGTGAAGAAAATAGATATACAAAAGCAGTAAGCACAAACAGTTCCAAACAAAACAGACACAGGGGACCACACCAAAACATACCATAATTAAAATGTCAAAGATTAAAGACAGAGAAAGAATCTTAAAAGCAGCAAGAGAAAAGCAGATAGTTACCTACGAAGGTGTTCCCATAAGATTGTCAGCTGATATCTCAAAAGAAACTTTGCAGGCTAGAAAGAACTGGCAAGAAATATTCAGAGTGATAGAAAGCAAGGACCTAAAACCTAGATTACTCTGTCCAGCAAAGCTATCACTTAGATGGAAGGGCAGATAAAGTGCTTCCCAGACAAGGTCAAGTTAAAGGAGTTCATCATCACCATGCCATTATTTTACAAATGTTAAAGGTACTTAGTTAAGAAAAAAGATCAAAACTATGAACATTTGAATGGCAGTAAGTTCACAACTATCAACAGTTGAAGCTGAACTAAGCTAAAAAGCAAAACAGAAACAGAATCAAAGATACAGAGATCATTTGGAGGTTATCAGTTGGGAGGGGGAAGGGGAAAAGTGCAGGAATTAAGAAGTACAAATTGGTAGTTACAGAATAGACAGGGGGATGTTAAGTAAGGTAGAGGAAGTGGAGTAGCTATACAATTTATATGCACATCCCATGGACATGAACTAAAGGGGGGGGGGTGATTACTGGAGAGAATGCAGGTGGAGGGGGGAAATGGGGAAATTGGGGCAACTGTAATAGCATAATCAATAAAATGTATTTTTTTTAAAACTAAGGATTGTTTGTTGAGATTGCTCCTAGGGAGATCCTGATGCTCTTTTTCAACTGCACCTTCAAAATTCATATAAAAGAGCAATTACAATGTGTTACAAGAGAAAATGTTCTTCCTAATCTGGGTATTTTCTACTTGTACACAGGTCAACATTTTTTAACTACTTGTCTGCATTAGTGGAAGTGTCCGTTCAATTTTTTTTAGAGACAATAATTTAACATTTACAAGGGTTGTCCCAAAGGTATCGAGCCAATGTCAATATAATTAAAACATGGCCAATATGTGTGGGACAGACCTCGCATACTTCAACAATTGTTTGGCTTAAAACTTCATTAGATATGGGTCCAAAATTCTAAAGACATTTAATGATACAGAATCAGTATTCAACTATCTTTGAGGGAAAATCCCTGTGAATTAAAGAGGAAAAGATAGGAAGCCTTTATACATCTTTAATATTTTTAGGATCATTACTCATATTTTCCTTATCAGTTTAAAGAAGTAGAAATAAATGAAGAAAAGAGAGTACCATGTAAATCTACTTTAGGGGGGTAAACAAGAAATAACCTTTCCTATTGATGATTTTAATTATTAAAAAGATCGAAAAGCTGTCCTGCTCTAAATGGATATATGTCAGCAGCTACTGATCAGGACTTCTGAATGGATTATTAAGGTCCTATGACAAATAGAGATGGCACAGATGTATTTTCTAGGTTATTAAAAAAAATGAAACCAAGTTTCCCACTAGGAAATCGTGTCTAATTACACATCCCTCCTTTCAGTATCTTAAAACTGCCTCCTTTTCTCCATTATTTAGAGATATATGTCGCTCTCCAAATCTCCTCTAGCCCAAGTCACACCTTTTTTACTTTCTATATCTCATTGAACAAATTTCAGCCTCTGACAAGATTAGAAGACCAAAATCAATGTGGTATCGTGAACTATAAACTACCGAACTCTAGCACAGAGGGCTGTAACATGACACTTAGGGAGAAGAGACTGTCTCTTTCTTTTGCTGTCCTATCATACAGCAAGTTCAAGTTATCTGCTTCCTCATAATCACCGTGGCTTCTTCCTTTCGTTTTTTCTTTGTCTTTCTTTATTGGCAGTTTCTATTTCCTAAGTACTTCTAATGCCTCTCAGATATTAATTTGAACTGTTTTTACATATCATTGAATTGGTTCCTTTACTGTTCAAATTTGTATTTGTACCTCTTCTCTAAGATATGGTACAATTACTTTCACCATTGCCTAGATTTCATCCCTCACCTGCCAATTTAATTATATCAGATAGTTCACAAGTTGTTAAAGAATAAACTTTAATGATAAAACACCTTCCTCTAATACCAATAGTGCAACAATTCTCTATAATGCCATATAATGGCAATCATTTATATGTTATTTAAAAATCTTCAGCCCTTTAAATATATG
This sequence comes from Noctilio leporinus, assembly GCA_004026585.1. Taxonomy (NCBI): domain Eukaryota; kingdom Metazoa; phylum Chordata; class Mammalia; order Chiroptera; family Noctilionidae; genus Noctilio; species Noctilio leporinus. The sequence goes on along the minus strand of PVIW01000173.1, from coordinate 600,951 downwards.
TACAAATCACACTTGTGGCAATTTTTCATAGAAAATTTTCTGATATATAATAAATTATTTCAATGATAACAGCATATGGGGTGGTAATATATTTTATAGGGATAATCTGCCTTCTTATCTGCTCACAACATGTTATTATAAAAAGAAAACCTTACAATTCACCCCGTATTAAAATTAGATGTGGGGATAGGTTTCCACACCCATTCTAAATCTATTCTATGACTACAAAGCAATATAAATTTCTTATAGCTGTAGCATATGTTTTATTGAGAGTAAAAGCTTAAAATTTAAAATCACTTTCACATAAGCAAGAAAAATTTGGGGGATAATCATGAAAGTGACACTATGATTGCAAAACTAATTCAACATATAATGGTCATGATTAGCATGCATTTTAAGAGCATATTGTATACACAACATTTTTAAATAGCATTCATTGAATGAATTCTCCTTATTCATTTAGCAAATATATTTTGAGTTCTTACCATGTGCTAGATATAACAGGTACTGTAGAAAGAATGGTGAACCAAACCAAATCAACAAATACTTGCCTCCTTGGAACTTGCATTTAAATAGATGGAAACAGATAATAAAATACATACATACATACCTACATAAATACTAAAAGACAAATATTCTAGAATAAAAATCAGAACAAAGCCCTGGCTGGTGGCAGAGTGGATAAGGCACCGGCCTGCAAACCCAAAGGTCGCTGGTTCCATTCCATTCCCAGCCAGGGCACATAACCAGGTTGCAAGCCAGGTCTCCAGCCAGGTCTGCAGCTGGAGGCAGGTGAAAGGCAACCACACATTGATGTCTCTCTCCCTCTCTAAAAAAATTAATTAAATTAAATTAAATTTAAAAAAAAGCAAAACAAAAAACAGAGCAAGATGACAGGCAGTGCTGGAGATGGAAGAGAAGGTCAGAATTTTAAACTAAGCAGTTACAATCTACGTTTAGCAGTTATCATATAGATGCAAAGTTATAGCAAGAGCCAAACAATCATAAGAGAAAAGCTAGAGATATTGCTCCAAGGGAGAGATAGGCTTCTAAGAAATAGGAAGACCATGGAAAGCATGAGCGTAGTTCCAGCAAAGGGGTGGTAGCAGGAAAGTGCTCCAGCTGCTGGGGGAGGAGGAGGGCTGATCCACGGTGGCTGTGGGAGTGACAGAACAGCACGGAGAGAGAGTGGATGGGGCAGCTCTGTGAGGGCCCCTGACCAGCCAATTAGGTGGTAGGCAATGAGGAGGTGCTGAAGGCACCGGGCACGGAAGTGACATAGGAAAGAGGTATGTGAAGGGAGCTTCTTTCACAACAATGTACAGGATAGTGGGAAAGAAGATAGGCTGCATTGCCTTGGCTCTTGGAAATTACCAAAAGCAAAATAATGTTAACAAACATTATCCCTCTAAGTGAATGGATAAAAAGAATAACATAAACTTACAAATGAAAACCTAGAAACCTTTTAGAAAATAACTACTTACAATTGCTTGAGTGATAAAAAAAAAAAACAACCCCACAAATGTAGACCACTTGACCTAGTCCTCTATAAGTTATTTACCTTTCTCCATAATCCTCAAAGTAGACACATTTTACTACTAATTTGTGTGAATATTTGAAAATGAAACAGATAGAAATCAAATGAGGTTTCTATAATTTTCAATCACTATTCCATGTACATCTCCATTTTACACTTCAAATAAATGATTTTATCTTAAGTAATTGTATTAATGTCATGTGTAATATCCTAAGATAGAAAAACCATTTTTAACATTCATGAATGCTGATCTAATTATTTTCAGGAGCAAGCATATATGACACTATGTAGATATAACAGTCACACTACAAAGCTGGACTTATATGGGGAAAAAAAACACCCAGTAGGGGCAGCAACAACAGAAATTGAGTTCTTTAACAAATGATACCATAATCAGGTAAAGTACTTTCAAAGTATGATTTGTATTAACTGAACTCCCATATTATAGGCTTTACTTTTAAAAAATATATTACATATGCATTTTAACTATAAAACTAAAAGAAGTATATGTGAAATTTTACCTGACATTGTGATAGGAAAGGACTTTATCAGTATAAAGACTATGGAGTCCTGGTTGGTGGCCAGTGGAATGGCACCAGCCTGTGAAACCAAAGGTCACTGGTTTGATTCCCAGTCAGGTTGCAAGCCAGGTTTCCAGCCAGCTCCATAGCTGGAGGCAAGTGAAAGGCAACCATACGTTGATGTTTCTCCACCTCTCTTTCTGCCCCCTTCCCCTCTCTCTAAAAATAATAAAGAAATAAAATCTTTAAAAAAAAAAAGACAATGGAGAAAATTTTCATATGGAAAAGGTGGATACATATGACAGACATAAAGCTTTAAAATTTTATTATAATATGCACAGTAATGAATGTTTGCATAGCACTATATGCAAACATTAACTCAAAATAGATGACAGACCTTAAATTAAAAACAAAAACTATAAAACTTCTAGAAGAAAACAGAGAAGAGCAATATGACTTTTGGGTTAAATGAGGATTTTTTAGGTCACAAAAAGCGTAAACCATAAAAGAAAAAAATAAATCAATAAAATGAATTAAAGCTTCTGTTCTTTGAGAGACACTATTAAGAAAGTGGGATGAAATACTTGCAAAAGGCATATCTGATAAATGACTGGTATCTAAAATACACTTTAAAATTCACATTTCAACTCTAAGAAAACAACCCAATTTTTAAAAAGGGCCAGAGATTTGAACAGACACTCCCACAAGAAAATAGATAGATGGCAAATAAGCCCATAAAAAGATGTCTAACATTGTTAGCCATTTAGGGAAATATAAATTAAAGCTATGATGACATATTATATATATATATATATATATATATATATATATATATATATATATATATATATTAAAATGGCTAAGATAAAAAGTACTGCTAATTCCAAGGGCTGGCCCAGCTAAGGAGCAACTGAATTCCTCATACATTCCTGGTGAGGATGTAAAATGGTACAACCACTTTGGAAAATGGTTTGGAGGTTTTGTATAACATTAAACATATACTTATGTTTGACTCAGCAATCCCACTTCTAGGTATTTCCCCAAAGAGAACGTACACATGTCTACACAAAAGCTTATACACAAAACTCATAATTTTATTCATAATCACTAAATACAGGGAACAATCTGAAGCTGGTGACGAAGTACTATTTAGCAGTAGGAAGGAATGAACTATTGATAAATACATACAACACTGACGATCACACAAACATATGCTACCTAAAATAATCCAGACTTGAAAGATGAGATACTATGGATTCTATTCTTATGATCGTCTGGAAAAGGCAAAAGTATAAAAGCAGAGAGAAAAAATAGAAACTCAGTGGTGGCCAAGGGTTGAGACGCCAGACAGAACTGACTGCAAGAAGGCACTTTCTGAGGGGACAGGAATATTCTTCACCCTGAGGGAGGCAGTCTTTAGTGACTGTATACATTTGTCAACTCAGAGAACTGGACATCTAAAGCTGGTGAATTTTTCTCTATATAATTGTATCTCAATAAATCTGGCTTCAAGAAATTTTAAAGACTCATCCCCTCTCACTCACACACACTCAAAATGTAAAAGGTTAAAGACCAACAGAACGAGATTTGCAGTATATGTAATAGAGTACTCATATCTTCAACATATAAAGACCTCTTTGAAACCCAAATCAGCAGCCTAATAAGAAAAATGAGCAAAACATACGAAGAAGTAATTTATAAGAACCTCAAATGGTCAATAAACTAATAATAAAAGATCAACTTTTCCATCAAAAAATTATGATTAAGATAAAATACCAGTTTGAGAAAACTTCTTTAAAAAATAATAGCTAGACTTGGTGAGAAGAAAGGAACATAAATATGTCTGTACACTTGTTAGAATGATATTTTGGCTTAGTGTTTCAGGAGGGCAATTTAGCAATATCAAGGATCTTTTAGAAGTTTGTAGAATTTTGCCCCATTATTCCTCTTTCAGCAATCTTTCTTAAGAAAGATAAATAAAAGGGAGAACCACAGATATTTATGCACAAAAATATCACGGCAGCTTTTTGTAAAAAATAATACCAAACCAATATAAACAACCCAATTGTCTGCCAATGGGGAAATAACTAAATAAATAGCAACACTCCCTCCAAAAGAATATTAAATATGATACCCATTATATAAGGCAAAATCAAGTCAGGGTAGAAATAAGAATATGCGGAAATGCTCACATATGTTATTTTAAGGGAGAAAAGCAGAAAATAAAATTGTTTAAACAAAGTATTGACCAAAAGATAAGCACATTTGTAACTATGCACTGAAAATACTGAGCATATGCTACAATGCAAAGAGTAGTTACAGCTAGTTCTCTCGGTATCTTCCAAAACATCTATAATAAACACATACATAAATTAGAATAGACCTTAAAGTAATTTTTAACACAATATTTCCACACAATAAGTTATAAATAATAAGGCACTTTAATAAGTCAGCACTTGATAAACTTAGAAACTAAATCTGGCTGGTATCTGATAAAGAGCTTTTTAAAAACATCTAGGTTGGAAGACACACAAACTTTAATAAAATCCAGTTTTTGGGGGGAGGTGCAATAAAAATGGGAGTTTTTAAAAAATAATCTGGAGATGACAACCTACTATTTTACTTGAAATTTTAGCGTTAAAATAATTAGTCCTCAAATTTTGTTGGACCAATCATCCATCACCGGAGGGAAATGAAGAACCAGCTTGTCTGGTGACTCACACTGTAAAATGCCATTTAAATCCAGGATGCTAAGAACCATTTATTATTCTTTTGTTTCTTTGTTTTAGTTCTAGAGCCTAGCAGAAGTCCATCAATGTTTCATTAATGAAATCAACATAAGGTCAAACTACGATATGCAGTGAATCAGAGCTGAAAAGTATTTTGATGTTTGATCTTTTAATTTTGGTCAAACTATAACCTGCCATTACCAATAACAGCACAGACCATTGCTTTTACAAGTGCTGAAGGTCTACTTGAAAACCTGAGTCCCTGGTGGAATCTGGATGTCTAATGCTGCTTTCATCCTAAAGACAAGTAATTAGAGAGAAAGTTCTTTTTTGGCTGGTGGAATCCACAAGTTTATACAATTCATTCATCCTCAGATGCCTTCCTGTTCCTTTCCGCACGTCCAGATTTACTTTGGAATGGCAGTGAGGCCAGAATCAATGAGGTGAATATATTAGCAAGAGGGAAGCTGTTACCTCCTTCCCACTCCACCCCCTGCCATATGACTGGATATTCTCACCTTACCAATGGGTGGTGCACATGAAGACAGGAAACTTCAGTACTTGGCTCACCCCACTATTCTCCCCAGACCCCTCACCCCAAGGATTAGCTTAATAAACAAACTGAGAAGTTTTCAGTTTGGAGAAACAGAAACAGGGACATGAGAACAACCTCCCACATTATCATCAGTTGGCAGTTATTGGGTATCTGCCACTGAAGGCCACACACTACGCAGTTCTGTAGTACATTCAATTCAAATTAAGGAAATGCAGTCTTGGTTTTAACCAACCACCAGGGTCAGGTTTCTTAGGAGGTCCTTTACAAAGATCCTGCTCTGTCCCCCTCCGTTCCGTTTATATATTTTTTTCCTTTTTTTGCCCATTACCATTTAGTTCCCTTATACACCCTAACCCCTCCCAGTCACCACACTGTTGTCCATGTCCATGGGTCCTGTTTCCTTTTACCTAAATGGGTACAGAAGCAAGTAGTTTTCAGTTTGAGAATGATGACATTTTAAAAATTGATAAAAATGAAAATGCAAGTACATGGCATTTGTTAAAGGGTAATAAAATAACTTCAGTCAATTGGGTAGTTCTAAACCAGTAGATTTCTTTAAATAGTAATGAAATCACTGCTTTAAAAAAATCCATCATTATTAAAATTAAAAAAAAAAAAAAGTTGCCTCAGCCTCCACCAAAATTAGATTTGTAAGTTGCTGGTCATTCCTATAATTAAATCTATGTCACAAATTTGCAAGAAAAATGGCCACTGTGACTAATGCATTTACTTGCTACCCAAGTCCCGTCAGACAACACAGGGCATTATGCTGCTAAAACGGAGTAGGTAAGGATTCTATACATTTTTATTAAGTAACAGAGACCATTTTTTATTTACAACGATGGTACTTTGGATCTCAGTGTGTTTTAGAAACAAACCCAAGTGCAGCGATCCCAGGGCTCCTTACACAAGAGTGGTAGCTGTGCATTTTTAACGCTGCGAACACATCTGGCACACATGCACACATGCACGCTGCTTTCTGGCGCAGAAAATGCTGTTAGGAAAGAAACACAAACATGCCCAGGTTGCCAGAGTCCTTGATTCTGAGAGTTTCCTCATCGGACCTCTCCCAAAGGTTTTCATTCTCCCGTTGGGGGTGAAGGGCTGCAGTGTGAAAGTGAAAGTCAAGGCCAGGCGCAGGGACAGAGAAGTAGAGGTTAAATTGACTTCTTTTCTAGAAAAGTCAGATGGCAGGAACGAACCGTTTTTGGTTGGGCACTTGTTCTAACTTCACTTTTTATCAGAAGGAGGACAGGCATTGGACTCAGAGACTTCGTCAGGCAGCTAAGTTCAGCGATAAATTAATACAAGTGCTGTTCATTTGCTTTAATTCCAGTACGCCTCTATTCCTGACAAGATTGGGTTTTTGGTTTTATTTATAGTGTTAAAGTTTTGCTTGAAAATAAATTGAGATTTTAAAAGTGGGTTTTATATAATGTAATAATACAAACATTATAGACATGGCAAAAGTCATAAAGGTGCCTGAAATATGGAAAACACTGCTTTCAAGGCAGTTCCTGTCTTCCCTCTTTCTTAAATCTGTTGTTGTTAATTTTTGCATGTATTTACGCATGTGTATTGGCTTCAGCATCTAGAAAAGCACCTTGAATCCAAAGGACTCAGTACTTGTATATTCATTTTATATCCTATTTTCCTATTTTGTGCCACAGAGCTAATTGAGCTAATGGCGTTTTTGAAGAGAGAGTAGTCTTTTCTCAGCAATCCTGCTTTTATGATGTTCATTTGTCCAAAAAGGTGAGAAAATGAAATGCACAGCTGATGGTGGGTTCCATTTTACGAAGAAGGAAACCAGCTTGTCTGAACATAGTTCATAAGTTATCTTAAAGCCTGTAGCAGGTTATTTCACATCCTCATCATATCACATCCTTAACAGTAAAAAGGATAAAGTGAAAATAACATCCTAGAAGGTAGTATAGTACTGAATACTACTTAAAAATTCATTTGTCTGTTCATTCTGGCATATATGCTTAGTGAAAGTAAAAACCCATTTATGAACAAGTCATGAACTTTTGGGAGAAAATCAAGATCTCAACAGAATAATTTAGGTTGGTTAAGATTTTAAGCAAATCAAGGGGAAATATCAGCACAGTTTTTAGTATTGTACAAAATAGATATTTCATAAACAACTTAAATTAACAACTGGCATCCTAGATTTAGGTGAAAGGAAAATCAACTTAACAATTGAGTCTTATCTGGTAGTATCTGTAATCATCTATGTCAATGATTGAGATTCCCACTCTGGTTTTTAAAAAGCAGTACTGCCCATCAATGGGTAACAAAGTTAATGCACTTCCCCTCTGCACACAAGCGTGGCTGAGCATATTTCTGTACAAGAAAGGGAGACTAAAAGAAGTTACTAATCATACATCCCGAGCTATTTAAAAAGGCCATTTGTGTTTGGGATTTCTTTCTTTCAGCAACTACCATAGCGTCAGTTAACTCTGCAATCTTCCTGCAAAGCTGGGGTGTACTGGCCGCCCAAGCAAGGCGAAGGGGGAAACAGGAAAGACAGAACCATCGTCAGAGAAGGGGAGGCAAAGACAGCTGGAGAGTTCTTCAGCTAGAGGCAAGGGGTTCCTTGAACACTTGGTCTGACATGAACAGAAACATCATTATTCACCTCAGAATACAGTAACTTCTGGTTGCAGCAATGACTATTTTAAGAGAAGACTTGTGAAAAGAAAAGGAAAAAAACACCGTATCTTAAATAGTTTAAATGAAGAGATGCAGAAAGTAAACAGTGACTCTTATGCATCTTGTTTAGACTCAGTGCCATCACATTCACTAAGATGACTTAACTGTGTTTATAATTCTTTGCGGCTGTCTCAGAAATCCTTACCTTTATGTAGCCATGAATGGCACAGTTATTAGAAACTCAATTTGGCATGATCAACTTTGTTACTCACTAGGGTTTTCCTCTAAGGTCAGGGGTTATCAAAACCAATACACTAGCTGAGGAGTCTAAAAAGAAAAAGTTCTACCTTTTCTTTTAAATTTTAACCTATAATCTGGAAAACATGGAAATACCAAATTTAGCCTCCATCCCAAAATGCTGCAGGTCCAACAAACCATGTGACTAAAGTTTTTTTCAATACAGTTGAATATTTTCAAATTAAAGAATTTCTCAGTTGTAATTTTTTTTAAGTTCATAATATCTATTTTTTAAGTCCTTCCTTTGATGAGGAAGCAACACATGAGGTGTTTGAACATGAAATACATGGTTTTACATAGAAAACATAGACATATAATTTTGGTAATATTGTAGTTATTCAGGGTGGTTGACTATCAAATTATATTAAAATCTAATCAAGATAAACCTCAAAACACTTATTATGCTTCACAATTATTGTAAACCAAACAATTTAAGCAAGAGAAGGAGATAATGACATTAACTTCTTAACTTAAAGCAATCCTGTGTGGCATGAGTTGGTCTGAAATTTATGTAAATTGAATTCCTCTATCATCAGTTATTACCAGCCTAGCTACATGGGGGGAAAGAAAGGTTTTCTGTAACAGTTAGTTATAAAAAAATCACTGCTTTAATTATACCTGGGACATCATTAAACTAGCTATAAACAATATGTACACTATTTTATTTGGTATACCCAGAAGTCTGAAAATCAACAAGAATACACTCAAAGTTCTTTCTTCAAAAATTCTTCTACTCAAAGCCTTTCATTCAAAGTTTTAATGTGACATTAAGTAAATACTCTTTTTAGATTCCATTATGTAAATACAAAAGAAATGGTCACTCACAACCAGACAATAATCATGGACTCAGTGTATTTTAATACATGTAGGAGTTAAGTCAGAGATAATGAATTCATTTGTGTGTGTGTGTCCACAGTCACACACAAAAATCATGGTGGAGCTTGGGCAAAACCTAGACCAGTTATTTCTACTACATGACACAAGCATCTAATCTCATTTAATCCTCACTGCAACTGCACAGTTTAAACACTATTGTTATCTCATTTTACATGTAGGGAAGGTTATATGGTTAGGCTAGTATTCAGTCAAGTAAGAACTGCAACCCAGATAAGTCTGAAACCATAGTACTACCCATAATCCTAAATTTTAAGAATAGGTAGATATTTTCCATTTATAAAGAAAATCCCCTCCGCCACTCTAAGAAGTGCCACCCTTTAAGAATAACTAAATAAAACCTGAAGGTTATAATTCAGAATTCAAATGAGTCCTTTCCCCTAGTTCAATTCAAGCACCAACTTCTCTGTGAAGACTTCTTGTATCAGTCCACTGAGATTAATCTCTCTTGAAACTCTCAACAATTGCTGCGTAGTGTTCATGAACAGAGTGCTAGCTGCCTCTTAAGACCTATTCTCTTCTTCCTTAGTGACAGAAATCCAAATGTTAGCTCTTAGCAAATTGGCACATGTCCCAGCCCTTCCGGTGCCTGGCTAGGTAAGATCACCTGACTAAGTTCTACAATAAAATATTACTAATTATGTGCTGAAATTCCAGGAATGCTGTTTTTAAAAAGCAGGCTTAGCTTTGGGGGAAGCTCCTTGTCCTTTTTCACTTTACCTGCCGTGCAGGCATCACTCTGGCTGCAGTGCCGGCAGCTGTCCCAGGCCACAGGCAACCCCAGGGAGGGCAGCTGCCCAAGGTGCAGGGTGGAGGAGGCAGAGAGGTGGCTCAGTGCACAGCCAGACCATGAAGCCACCGTCTCACTTGCACGGCCTCCTCCAGATGTACCTAACAGAGGAATAACCCTTTGTCTTGTATAAGTTGCCATTATTTTTCTGTGAAATAAGCTGAACCCAGTTCTAACTGATTTAATTCAGACTCATACATATTTTATAATCCAAGGTTTACTGTAAGTATGCTGGAGAAGGGGGAAAAGGGAAAGCGAAATATTTCTTTTGTAATTCTTGAGCAAAACATCCCCAATTTTCGTTCTTAAACCCTTTCTGGTAATTTTCAATTTTGGGAAAGAAAAAGGAAGGACGTGAAGTGGAAGGAAAAATAAAAACAAAACAATACAAAACACACCAGCGTCTCTGGCATTGTTCTGCCATCTCCTCTCCTCTCTTCCCAACTAGCTAAGCCTTAACACACTTGAAGGCCCAGCTCTGAGATACTGTTTCTGTCCGACCTGTAAATTCAGAGTGCGGGTCCCCTCAGCCATTTGTTTGACTTAACTTTTACATCGTGTTTCTTTTTGTGTGTGTCAGTTTCACAATATAGAGGGACCCATGTCATATTGCTTCGCACCCTCTATTGCTACTAGAAAACCACCTCCGTGTGGCAGGACTCCAATACATACTTTGGATTGATTAATTGAATTAAGACAAGACAGAAGATAAAGAGAGGAAAAAGAGCAGTAGATTAAGAAGCAAAAACACACAAATTTTTAGAAGTGAAGAAGCATAATAAAAACCCTGAAAATTCCCAGGACAAGTTTTACTTCACTGGAACCTATCAAAGAATTGGGCCTTAGAACAAATGCTATGATATGTTTGTTGTTCGTAGATCAGTGCAAAGCTTCGACTATACCAAGTGAGCTTGTTTTCCAAATAAGAGCCACTATATTTTGCTTTAGTTAGTTAGACAATTGCCTCAACCTACTTTCTTAATTACCTTACACATTTGAAAGAGTAAGAGATCCAACTTAGGAAAACCATGTTTTGACAGTGAATGTATATATGACTGCAAACCACATAAAAACTTGGCCTCCAGCAAGATCATATTTAACACATTGTTCTGTCAAGTGTGACAACATACAGAAAATAATACTTGCACTCATGTAATAAAGACAAAATATTATTGGATCTAACATAAGTAAGTCAAGAGATCATTTTCATTAAATAGACTATTATTTCTCTTCCGAAACCCAATAATAATAATACAGCTTGAGGAATAATACTATTTCTCTAAAAATATGATATATTCTAAACATATTTTGCAGAAGTTATATAAGTAAACGCTCTGTAACATTGAAAAATTAAAATCTCTCTATAAATATGTAGAATTAATACTGTAACAAAATGTTAAAGAACTTTAATTACATTTAAATACATACAATAAGTGATATCAAGAGTATTTTGTACAGAAAAATTGATATTTTGCCTAGACGCATGAACCAGTTTATACTCAATTGGTTCTAGTCTCAATTATTTATACACATATCTGCTATTAAGTTACGTACCTAAAAATGCAACACTCTTATTTTTGTGAATTTAGCAAAGTTTTAGGGAGAGTATAAGTAAAAATATTCAATTAACAGACAATTCAGTGTCTTATTCATTCAAAAAAACCAAGTCTTTTGTTATATCATCTATTTTGAAAATAATGATTAAAAATGCTAACCTCGTGTTATCCTTCTCATTACAATATATTAGTTCTATGTAGGAAAGTTGAACTATTTTAAATCTTTTTACATACAGTTTATAGTTTGCCTACCAAAAAATACTGCATTTTCTTTAAAATTACTCATTAGTTATTTCCTTATTTCAAACCAAGACAGTAGCTTCTTTGACAACAAAATGCACAAAATAAATGACATGTCAACAAGTAAATTAGCATTCCCTTTCTGAGCAGCTGGGTCATGTTTCCTTTTCAAAATCCTCAGTCCCATGATACAAAATAATAATAATCTAAAAGACCTCATTAAATGATCAATATATTGACATAACCTCTATAAAGAGACACATAGTGTTTTAATTGATTCCATGAATCCATTAAACAGGATATTAAACCCAAGTCTACAAATTATATTGTAAATTTTCTTTCTTTATTAACTATTTTTCTCCAGGTTATGGATAATGGTGCATAAAAGATGAAAAATCTCTTATATTTAACCATATAGTAAAAGAAGTCTAATATCATTAAATATTTCATTCAAACAATATCATAACAAAAGTTATAATAGATAAGTTAAACCATGTTTACTTACCAAAAAACTTCCAAAGGCTGAATTAAATATTGCTGCTGCCTATAGAGAAAATAAATGGGGGGGAAAACTCGCTGAAGGTGAGTAGGAAAAGAAAAAGTGAAGATTATCATTGTTCCATCCCCCACTATGCAAAAATCTTAAAACATGGCCTCTATAAGACAAAGTTAGTCACTGCTTACAAAAATTGCCAGTGGCCTCTAGTTTACTAAGACAGATGAGACGCAGCTGAGGAATCCATAAATAATGGGTCTCACAGCAAGTAGGAAAAGCTGGCCCTGAGATGCTCTGAACCTATGGGACTGTACCAAAGAATCGTGACCAATAGTAAACTGAAGCCTTATTATTGATTCTGTCACTAGAGTTAAAACAAGCAGAGGGTGATTTAGTCATAAAAAAATTCATATTACTGGGAAAGAAAACCCAGAATTGTCAAGAAAATATTAACGATCAGGGAGCCTAAGTCCTAGGAGATCTTCACCAAGTGAGAGTAGTGGTTTCTGTACAGCACACAATCAAATTACGAACAATGTTTTAAGACTATGGAAGTTACTGCTACTCTGTTAATTCTACAGTAGAAACAAGCAAGAAAAACTTCTATCGGTTCAAAGAAGAAAGATTTGACTTTGCTTACCTAAACATCCAGAGAATACACAGTGGAAGTAACACAGCTCTGAACTTTAAATCAATCATTGTATTCCATGAAGCTACACTTGAATCCTAAAAGCATCTCGTCTTATTCAAAAAGGTTAGGAACTTGTATAACATCCAATTTGATGAAAGAAAGGAGAATGGAAGGAAAAAAAAACAAAAAATGAAAGGCCAAGGGTGGGGGCAGAGAAACTCTACGGACATCGCCTGCAGATCCAGAGCAGAACTCAGTTAATCATCATGGACATCAGCAGCCACAGCGTAGTAAGACGACCATGTCAGTTGAGCAAGTTTGAACCAAGTCCAAAAGCCAAGCTAAGAGCCGTCACGGAAAACGCCTTCTGCTCCAGAAGAGAATGCAGTGAGAGTGCATGGGTAATGAGATCCTTGGCTCCAGAGAGCTTAGCTCTCCTGTTCGAGTTCATAATTAATTCAAAGCTTTGATAATTTCATTAGATTTCTCCTTTGCTGGCCCCATCAATAAAAGATGGCACTGGACCACACCTCCTCTGTGGCATGAATCCAGGCGCAGACCAGGGAAACCTTTGCCGCCTGACAGGGGGAATGGCATATGGTGCTCCATGTTGTGCAGGGAGCAGTGAAGAAAAAATAAAGATTCAGCTAAATAAAACATTGCAGATGACAATTGCAAACTGGAGCAACGTAAACATGTTTTCCTGGAGTTCCATGACGGGTCATTCAGGTAAAAAGTTTTACACGGGGGGAAAAATAAGTGAAATGAGCTGCACTGACATCAACAGGGAACACTGCCTTCCTTCCTACAAAAATGCACCTTCCCCACAAGCCACGTTTAGTCCCTGATCCTATTTGGTGCTTAAAGTGGACTGATCTCTAGTTTCAGGGAAGGAATGAAATCTTCCCCTTTGAGCTCCTCATTTCAATTTACTTTTTTCCGGTACCTTTCACCAACCTTATGGTTGATAACTAATAGTTTTGCTAGCATTAAAAAAAAAAAGGATGGTTAGAAATAAAAAGGCTTAGATGTGAAGTAAAATAAATATCAATTACTACTCATCAGACCAGATCACCATAGTCACACTCCATCCAGTTATGTTTAAACCCAAACATAAGAAACATGTTTTATATGATGAAAAGCTTTGGTTACTCTGAAGAATCACATAAAATCAGATACTTAAATCAAGAATCTTCTTAAATCTTAAATCTACTTAAATCTTTTTAAATCAAGAGGCTTCAATGTCAATGATAATTAAGCTACTAGCTGGCTCGATCCTGCATTTGTAGCATATGAATTATGTTTTCCAGAGTTCCAGAGAGCACAATGAGAAATATTCATAGAGTATTAATGGATATACTATAAGGCACGAGGGTGTCTTCTAACTCAACGAGGAACTCCCAGCTCCTTAGCACGGTATACAAGGCTCTCCATAAACAGGAGAGAAATCTCATTTCCTGCCTCAAATTTTATATTCTGACGATGCCCCAAACTCATCATGCTAATTCTTACCTTTCTCTTCTCTGGTCTGTAGTACCTTTCTCTATGGCCCTTTATCTACCATTGATTTCAGCAACTCAGCTAAGCATGGTCCTACCAAGAAAATTTCAATAGCCTCCTACACACACACACACACACACACACACACACACACACACGCACGCACGCATGCACACCAACACTGCTAGGTGAACATAGTGCCCCATGCCTGCTGCCACAGCACGTTAGCACACCTCAGCCATAGCACAGGCCACACAATGGAGATGACCCATCTGTATGGCTCCCTGTCTCACTGCAGACCGAAGTCTTGTACAGAAGAAGTATGAGGAAGCTCAACCAAAGTGTTTGCTATGGATTGCAGAAATAAGAATTCCAAGAAATGGTCACAGTCTACCTTGCCTACTTAGTTGCTCTGTGTGTCCGGCAGAGCCCAGGAACTGGAAGACGCAAGGGACTGGACCTGACCAAGTTGCAAGCAAGCAATAGCAATGACAGATTTAGACTTCAGTCTCTCACCCAATAGAAGCATCTCTGACATCTTGTTTTACTTCCTATAACCTCCCGGTTATGATACAATGACATAAAGATGCTTAACATAATGTTTTAAAATTTACCACTGCTATAAATCAATAGAGGTAGTTAAGTAAAATCTAGAATTACCAAGAAATGTGCTACAGCCATTAAAAAGAGGATGTTTTGCTTATACCGATATAAAATCCTGCTGATCTTTAAAATGAAAAAGCAAGTTTCAAAACAGTGTGTGTAACTCCTTCAATATAATTTTTTCTACAACAAGCAATTCTCAGGCACCTGCTGGGCGGACTACAATGCAACTCAGTTTTGCCACTATCTACCTGAAACAAGTGTCAGGTCCCACAAGTTAAGGGCTCAGTCCCGACACACTGTCCCCATTTCGGATGTCAACCACAAGTCTAAGTTGTCACCTGTGGTCCTGGCCAACGGCTATAAATCAAAGGCTCCCACAACCCCATCCTTGAGTTTGATTCGTTTGCTAGAGCAGTTCACAGGACGCAGGATACCACTTGCTCACTAGATTAGATCACTGCTGTATCATAAAAGGATATAACCTGGGAGCAGTCAGATGAAGGGCACACAGGGCAGGACACGGGAAAGGGCACAGAGCTCTCCTGTCCTCTGTATGTACCAAATGTACATTTTTTTATTGAAAATCACAATATCACAATCCGATTGCGTAAATATCTACACATATACATACATATACATGGGTACGTATAAGGCTATTTTTTTCTAAAAGGGATCACAAAAACACTCCTTATGGCTAAAGATGTTGAGTGGGATTGGGTGAGGGTCGCTTTTATTCATTTATGTTCTCTGTCCTGTTTGGCTTTGGTTTTTAACATGTGACTTTTCTCTATTTCACAAGACTTATCTGGCCAGGGAGATGTTCAGCCATTTATTGTTTGCATTTTAAATTCCTTTGTGTTAAAATGTAATCAATATTTCATTTGAAAGTGAAATTAAGATTTCAACCCCTACTTCGTACGTTAGTGGTATCTCACTGGCTGCCTGACAAGCTGGAGGGTGGACACCTCCTGGCACCGTCGCTGTGCTGGGAATGAGAAGCCACAGGGCAAATTAAGGGCACCTGCCAGGAGTATCTCTAGGGTGTGACTATTTGGGTTTGAAAATAAACCAAAAATCCACTATGACTTTTGTAGTAAAACAAACATAGCTAAAGAGATACAAGCCTTATGAACTCATATCAAACATGAACCACCTAAGACAATTTGTTCTGAAGGCAGGACCCTTCAGGTTACATGAGCAGATTCTCTTAGGGTATGAGTTTCTCCTCCTCTGCCTAGTAGAAGCCATACCTGAGACAATTCGCTGATTTTTAAAAATAGCACTTTATTTATCTTTTGCTAGAAACAATTTAATTACCCATTACCTGCCTAAAATGCTCCGCCTACAAGAATGTTCCGTTACAGCATATAAGATTGTATACTTGGTGCCTAGAAGAGTATCTGGCTCCTACAAGACCCTCAGTAAAAGTGAATGAATGAATGAATGAATGAATGAATACTTCTTATGCTAAATGAATGTCCTATACAGTAAAGTTTTCATTAATGACTCCATGAAATCCATCTGCAAAGTGTATGCTTTGGTGTAATCACATTTGAAAGATAATTAGATCAATGTTAACTGAAAAAAAAAAGTCCATATTGAGGTGATATTTTTAATACTGTGTAGATTGGCTTCCTTTATATTACACACTTTAGATAATATATTGCTTTTGGTATCAGCCCAATTTCACCCAATATACGGTATTTTTCTAATGTTTCATTATATATTATACAGCTTCTCTTTATTAAATTATGTTGGAAAATTGAGCAAGTTCAATAACAAATTAATTTCTTCATAACTTTGAAATTACTTGAAATAAAATGGTAAATTTTTTTTAAAAAACCTATAAACAAAGGGGACAGAGAGTCCCTCTGACTCATAAAAGCTTTCCCATTGCTGAATGCTTTTATCTTTCAGTAAGTTCTACCTTTCAGTAAGCCCCAAACCTTCACCTTCCTCAACTGCCATGCACTGACCAGGCATGTCTCATGCTCTGGAGTCACGTACATTTTTAACCCCTTTTTAAAATGTCTGCACGTCAGATATGTGAACACTGCTGGATCCTACCTAAGTCTTATCTTACAACACTAACCCTAAAACTTTCACCATGCTGGTACAACACCTCCTTTTCCCTTCCCTCATCAGAGCACTAAATTAAAAATGAAACCCATTGTTTATAGTGAGTATAATCTTATTGCAAGTTAAATTATGAAACTTCCAGTTTTCACTGTTGCACACTCTGCTTCCCCAGTTAATGTAAAAAGAAATGTTTACCAAAACGTTAAAGTGGGGTGTTTATGGTTGTTTCAGAACTCCTGATAATGCTCCAAGCTGAGAGTGTGTGGAAAGTATTCTAAAGTAAGATATATACCCATGTAGCACTCATTAAAAGATGAAAACTAGGCCAGGGACCATTTCACATGCAGGCTCCATAATAATAAGCTAGAAATTCTCAAGAAGATTAATAAAAGAAAATGGCCAGCAGCAGAGGGTCTTTTTACTTTTTTCTCCTTTCCTGGGGGAGGACACTCATGGCCCACTACACCTCCCAACTTGGGAAGGGGACAAGATATTCACAGAGCCAACCGTGGGGAGAGGGAAACGTGTGAGAAAGGAAGGATGGCACCGCTGCCCCGCGCTGGCATCCACGAGGGAAGGAAGTACTTGCAAGGAGCCCAGCGCGCTCCATGAGCATTCTGGGAAACATCATGGTGCATTTAGTCCCTCGAATTGGATGAGGGGCGGGTGGGTTAGGGAGGATGTGTCAGTGAACCAGACACAGGTAGAGAGGCTACCTAGAATCGACCACAATGGTGGGGCAAGGAGAGGGCAAACAACTGGGCCAACCATACTTCAATTCTGTGATGGGGTCAGGTTTTTGTCAATTCCACATGGACCAAGCAGATGCCTCGGTGGCCACAGAACAGCAACTAGAAAGCCTGACTAACAAACTCAGGAAAGCAACGCAAGTCCCGCCTCAGGGGTGGCCATGGGGGCTGAAGTTCCACTACCCAAGTGATTCAAGAATTCCAAACTCATGACTAATGCAAAGAAAAGTGAAGATGGATCAAAGACCAGTGCATTTGAGGCATGGAAAGACTCAAATGCAAAACATCTTTGAGGTCACACTTTGATAATCCAGACCAAAGTGGATTCCCAGATAAAACAACCCCCATGGACAGGAGTTTACAATAAAAATCACAGACAACATATATGACAACGGAGCACTCTACAGTAGTAAGGAAAGGAGGAGAAATTGAGTTTTCCACAATACACTAAAGAAGAAAATATTGGATGAAGACCTACCTTTGGAAGTCAGAACTTTGAAACTTCTAGAACAATGAGAGACTACATTTATGCCCTTAGAAAAGGAAACATAGCCCTGGCTGGTGGCACACAGTGGATAGGGCGCTGGACTGTGAACCCAAAGGTCGCTGGTTCGATTCCCAGTCAGGGCACATAACCAGGTTGCAAGCCAGGTCTCCAGCCAGGTCCATAGCTGGAGGCAGGTGAAAGGTAACCATACATTGATGTTTCTCTCCCTCTGCCTCCCTCTCCCTTCCCCTCTCTCTAAAAATAATAAATAAAATCTTTAAAGAAAAAAAAAAAAGAAAAGGAAACTTTTTTTTTTTAAAGACATAAAAAGGAAGAGCAAGGGATTCCATGCAAAGTAGTTCCAGCCCATGAGCTATAAACTGATGGTGCTCCCAGGGCAGTAGAGGGTTAGTTTCTGGAAACACCTGCTTCCCTTCCTCCTGCCTAGAGCAGTAGAAGATGTTTTGCGACCAGAAAAAGAAACACGAAAAGAAAAAGAAACACGAAAAGAAAGGCGGCAGCCGCTCTAATATCATGGAGGTACAGAACAAATGCCCGTACCCCCTACCTGCAGGCTCCTTGGTAAATGAGAAAAATAAGTTATTGCTTGGTGAAGCTACTTTTAGTCTGATTTTCCATTCTTTGAAGCCTAGCAGACACAATCATGACCCTAAACAAGTAGAGAATGATAAAGGACTAATCAGCCAGTGCTTCCTCCAGGTAGCCATATTAAGCTTTATTAAGCACCATCTTGTTCCCATTGTACACGACACAACACAAAAAATAAAAGAAAGGGAAACTGGCTGTTGGTGACAACTGGAGATCTACACTGCATTGTCTTACCCTGGAAAAGGTCTACAAGAATGTGAATTTATATCCCTTCAGCCTCTGATTGATAAGAACTTCCTCAATTTTTATTTCCTTTCTAAGCATGGGTTCAGTTTGAAAAATAAATAACAACATCAAAGATTAAATTTCAACCTTTGGGCTTCCATTAAATGTGGGAACACAAAATATTTTCTTTTTACTTATCAGGTATTTTGCAAAGTGCCATAGAAGGCAAAAAAAAATTTTTTTATAATGAATTAGAAAAAAGTTTACTCTGTTTTTAAAGCCAATTATAATGGATTTCTGATAAGCATCTTAGTTTTAATTTTAATATTGACTATTTAATTACCAGTACTTTCACTGAATAAATCTCATAACAAGTAAAATTTTAATTACACTTTCTCTATTACATTTAAGTGCTATTGAACCATAATACAGAAGTAAATATACAGGACATCAATTAAAATACGAGTTTATACACCCTGCTCAACATTAAAGGGGCATTTTCCATTTCATTCCATTATTTGTTATTGTATTTTTTTTATTTTATTTATTTTTAGAGAGAGAGAGGAAGGGAGAGAGAGAGAGAGGAAAACATCCAGGTGCAAGAGAAACATCAATCAGTTACCTCTCTCACAACTCAACCAGTGACCTGGCCCAAAACCCAGGCATGTGCCCTGACTAGGAATAGAACCAGCAACTCTCCGGTCTACAGGATGACCAGCCAGGGCTGTTACTGTATTTTGTAAGCATTAATAGCTAAGAAGTAAAATACTATTTTGAAATCAGTTTTGAATATTTCTTCTCAACCAATAAATCGAAATGAAGACTACAGTACTGATTTACCGATTGAAAGAAAGATTAATTTTAGAACATGTAGCATTAAAACTCACCATCCGAGAATGATCACTCTCTTTGTTTTAAAAACCTCACAGAAATGAACAGAAATTCATATACATGCACTTTAGGAGTAAATGACATCCAGCTGCTTTTCTGAGGGTCAGCCTCACTTCTTGCCTATTTCTACAGGTTCATTTCTTGACACCAACATTCAAAATTATTTAATATTCTTAATCTTGACGTGAACCGGGCATGGATATTCTTGTTTATAACTATTCATCTCAATTCGGGCAGGGCAAAATATATTCAAGTTACTGTTTCTGGGCACTAAATTGAATCAGGTGTCTTCTCCTCTTAAGAAAATTAAGTTGCTTTTGTGCACGCGTGTTTTAATGAGCCCGGAGCCTGCCGACAGTGATGAATGGTAACAACACCGGAGAGAGCGTGTGAGCAGGACAATCTGTGCATGGAGCAGTCCTACAGCCCATTTTTCACTGACTATTCTGAATGACTTCGCTGTTTCTTCAGGGGCCTATTAATCTCAAATTTAGTTATTACACAACGTTTATTTGAACATATATTCTGCAGATGATGACAGTTAATAAAGGAAATCTTTCACAAGCTGTATTTTTACATATTGTTCCGACTACAGCTCCCAGTCATTTGATGGTGTTGATGGAATAAGCTACATTGTGCTGAGGTGTGGTTTTTTTTTTTTTTTTAAGGCACATATATTCAGATTCCTTTTTAAGCACATGGGGACTCTTAAATAACTGTTAAAATGCATACCAAAAAAAATCCTAATACGAAATGGTAAAAGTAAATCTTAACTGTTCAACAAAAATTGTTTAATGTGGAAACTGATCCTTCTAAGACAAACTAAATACCTTTGAACATTTTTTCAAGCTTTGGTGAATAATAGGCAATACTTCTTGCATACCAATCTACATGTTCACAATAGGAATGGGGTAGGGAAGGAAAGCCAAAATCAATTTTCTTGAGTTGCAAAAAGAATCAAGTAACATAGCTGCTTTGACTTTCACCTTGGTGGGCTTTTAATGTTTTTTTTTTAATAAAATATCATGTACTAAAAATAGCAGTGATCCTCTATTTCTTATGCTGGTAGCATACCTCAAGGCTTACAAGAATTATTTTATCATTGTCCTAGAAACATATTTATCAACTCAAATAATTTTATCAATTCATATTGTGGCTCTTATTCCAGGAGAAATTTGTTACTTTAACTATAAGTGGTTCATCATAAGAAAACCTGTTTTGAGGAAATATTTAGAGTAGTTCAAGAGTTTATAATCTGCCTCATAATTGAGATGAATACAGATTTAAACACATTCAATTTTATTCTCATAAAATCTTAGTCTTCAAAGGTATTCCATTTCAATGAAATCAGCATTTTCAAGTGAGGGGGCCCTCAGATACTCTGACAAGCCCTTCATAAAGGCAGAGATGGAACTGCGGAGATGAAGGATTCTTTCCAAGGTCATACTGGCTAACAGCAAATGGCCAGAGTGCGCTCACCTCCAGACATTCCCTGTACCTTCTGTTACATTCACACTGCCTATTCTACACCTTACTTTTAAAAGTTACTTGTAGGTATACAATACAAAAAGGTACATATACCAAAACACTAGTAGTGGTGATGTTGGGGTAATGAGATTTTGGATATTTTTTTCCTGTGTGCTTTTCCTCATTTTCAAGTTTTTATACCAATTATGTGGTTATTAGCAAAAAAAAAAAAAAAAAAAGTATACAATAAATGCTAAGTACACCTAACAGTTTAGAGGTTCTCTTTTCAATCTTCAGGCAGATTTTGAACAATGCTGTGCACATATTAGTTGCTCCGTCAATGTATGACTAAAAATTGAATCAAGTTGAAGATAAAGACAAAAAGAATTTACCTAAGTAGCCTTACTTGTTTTAACACTGAATACTCAGGAGAGCAAACTGTGGGTGTAGGTGTATCTCAGAATGTCAAATATTAAATTGAAAATAAACATCATTTATAGTATGTTAAGAACATATATTTGTAGTGTAGCTGAATTAAAGTTACTTAAAATATTACATACTACTTGACATTAGATCTTTTTAAAAATGCCACTTTCTTAATATTCCTGATTTGATTGTTTTTCAGTCTTCTGGGTTTCCTATCTCCTGTCAAAAAGGACTAAAATACTCCTTTAATTATTCATTCATTCAACACAAATTTATTAAACAATTTATTAAGCCAACCACTAAGATTATAAAAATAAGTACCATAGACTACTGCTCACTGTATAGGGTTAAAAGATAGACAACTTAATGACTCTTAATACAAGATCAATGGGATCAAAGTGTTATGGCAGCACAGAAATTAACTACTAAAATTTCTTTTAAAATGGCCTTTTCCAATACCTTCTAGTGATATACAACCAGCACTTCTCTGATCAATTAATGGAAACTCTATTTAATGTCAACGCATCTACTAAGCTCTCAGCACACCAACAGAGAAATTGACTAAGAATTCCCGTAACACTTTGTTTAGAAGGACATCCACAAAACCTACGTGACAACCTATGTCAAACCATCTAATGTTTCTTGCAAATTTTAGACTCCAGCTACCTAACTCTGTTATTTCTGCTCTTTTCCATCCATTAGGACTGGGAATCTCAGAGCGTCTTAAGAGGGCAATGGATCAATCCCTCAGCAATAACTCTTTCACCAGCTTTTCATTAGCAATAAAATAGCTTTCCTACCATCTTCTGGGAAATAACTTACCATGGATTCTGCAGAATCTCACCACAGAACTGCATTTGGCTTCTACAGATCATCTAATCAAAGCACTTTTGCTCAAAAAGGACTATACTGAAAGCACTAACAAATAGGGCCAACCTTCTCCTATTCTTGGTGATTTCAGGACCAGAGACTATACAATCTTTTAGAATTCTTGATTTAACATTTACACCTTAAATTGAATTATTCATTAGCAAGTCCCTTCCTTTTCTGAATTAGCTTTTCATTGAGACCATCTTTCTACGTTAGGTCCCCTGAGCATATTTTTTTAAAAACAGTGTTATTGCTGTTACAAGTAGGATTGCTGATACTGATAAATGTTTAACAACTGGCTCTCCGGGTGAGGAGAGAACATAAGTTTTTAATACTTGCTGACTTTTTATGCTGTAAATACTCCCAACATGGCCAATTTTAAGCTGTAAACATGAACATCGAGATGGGAAGAAATTGTATAATTCCAAGGTATATGTGCACAGAAAGGAAATCAAATAAAGATAAAAGCAGAAACTAATAAAATCAACACAGAAAGACAACAAAAATTAATGAAATCAAAAGCTGGTTCCTTTGGAGGGGGGAATGTCAATAAAACTTATACTCCTTTAGAACAGGGAGTAGAACTTTTTCTGTAAAAGGCTGCTGTTCCATTTCAACACAACTGCTCTAACACCAACTGAATACACTGCAATACAGTTCTGACACTGAGCACCTTTAGTTCACACAAACCCCACAAGTGAAAGGCTCAATGCCCCACAAAACTGCTCTCACTTCAGACCACAGGTGCACTTCAGAAGTCCCCAGGTGACCAACCCCTCACCAACTGGTCACAAATTTGGGAGTTCCCATGATCCCCTCTGGTTCAATAATTCAAAAGAACAACTCACAGAATCCACCGAAAATACTACATTTACAGCTACAGTTCTATCATAAGGGATGCACATGGAGTGAGATCTGGGAGCCTTCATACCCTGTCCTGTGACGTGGAGCACATCACGCTCCTAGCACATCAATGTTCACTAACTGGGGAGTGTTACTGAGCTTCAGGGGCCAGTTTTTAACTGGTGCTTCATTATAGAGGCATAATTGATGAAATCGCTGATCATGTGATTGAACTCAATATCCAGCCCCGTCTCTTTCCCTAGAGGTTGAGTGGCTGAAAGTCCCAACACACTATGACATGCCTGGGCTTTCTAGTGTCTGGTTCCCAGGCTGAAGTTACCAGGATGCCCATTATGAGTCACCTCATTAGTATAACAGAGACACTCTTACTGATCAGAATGTTCCAAGGGTTTTTAAGCTCTGTGCTAAAAAACGGGGACAGAGACTACATCTCTATCTTTATTATACTACAGCAGCATAGCTAATATTTTAGGCTTTTTAGCCCATCTGGTCATTAACCTATACGGGCCACAATTTTTTAACTCTGCTATTGAGCCCTAGAAACTATAGAAACTAATTCATGTGGTTGTGCTCCAATAAAACTTTATCTATGGACACTAAATTTTGATTTTCATTGAGTGTTTACACACCACAAAATTTTCTCCTTCTTTGGATGTTTTTCCTAACCATTAGAAAAATGTACAAACTGCTTAACTCAGTTACTACATGAAAACATGCAGCACGCCACATTTAGCCTGTAAGCCACATTCCGCTCAACTCTGCTCTAGGACATGAGAGGAGACAGAAATGGCCAATATCAGGAACGAAAGGTGTGACATCCTGAGATTTTTTCAGACATGTAAAGCATGAGAACATTGTGAACAACATTATGCTCTAAAATTTCACAACTTGGATAAAATGCATAAATTCCTTCAAAGATACAAACTGTGAAGTAAAAGATAAAACTGTCATTATCTGAAGATGGCACGATACTGTATACAGAGAACCCCAAAAAATTCCATGAAAAAATGATTAGAACTGATAAGTGAATTCAGGTAGCAGGATACAAAATAAATATCTAGGAATCGGTTGCATTTTTATACACCGATAATGAACTATCAGAAAGGGAAACTAAGAAAACAACTCAACTTACATTTCATCAAAAAAAAAAACCTAAGAATAAATTTAACCAAGGCTGTAAAAGACCGGTACTCAGAAAATTATAAGAGAGTGAAGAAAGAAATTGAAGCGCATACAAATAAGTGGACGCACATGCCAGGTTCATGTATAGGAAGAATTAACATCATTAAATTGTCCATGCTACCCAAAGCAAGCTATAGAGTCAATGCAATTCCTATCAAGATACCAATGGTAAATTTCACAGAAGCAGAATGAAAATTCCAAAAATGTATATGTAACTGAGAAAGGCTCCAAACAGGCTTGGCAATCTTGAGAAAGAAGAACAAAGTTGAAGAAATCACACAATCTGATATGAAACACTTCAAGGCCATAGTAATCAGAATAACATTGTATTGACATAAAAACAGACACATAAATCAGTGGAACAGAATAGAAGGCCCATAAATAAACCCTGCCTTTATGGCCAACTACTATTTGACAAATGAGTCAAGAATTGGTAATAATAGGTATAACGTAACCAGAATTTTATTGACTGAATTATAAAATAAGCTTATTTTCATAATTTAGTTTCATCTTTAAAGATAAAGTTTAATATACTTTTCAGTAATCGCGACTACATACTAATTCTGTTCTTAAAGTTAACTGACTTTAAGTGAGCTTTCCACTGTATTATTTATCATTAAATAATGTGGATTTTCTCCTTCTAAGTTCTAGCTTTTCAAATTTTTCTAGGGGGCCAATGAGCAATTCTTTTTATTTGCTCTAAAGCACAGCTGAGGTCTGAAAAACAAAGTTCCAGTATGTTACATCCAGGAGAGTATAATTTAATTTTCTACAATAATAGAGTAACACAGGAAGAAATATCAGAAGCCATCTTCGCAGTTTCCTGATTTTACAAATACTGCCAGGATGGAAGCTGGGCGTGGGAAGTACGTTGGGCGCATCACATCGCTCCTGAGATCCAAGTCAGGATGACAAGGGAAAGCTCCCAAACACTCTTGCTTCTCTAGGCCATTAATCTTTACTGGGTCCTAATACACTATGTAAATAAGATACATGTGAATATCAAAAATACATGGAATGGAAATTGTGTAGACACACTGAAACATAATCTAACACTAGTCAGCAAGCAGTGAAGCACTAAATCGACTTCAAGTCTTTATTAAGGTTATCCTTCTGTTAGCAATTGAAGGTGGATTGGCTTAGAGGTCCATGCGTTTGCTGTACCACCACAACTAATGGACTGCCAAGAGATGATTTAATCAAGAGGCCTCGCTGAACCACGGTGTGTAAGTAACTCTGACAACCTGGGGCTTTCTTCTGGTCAAATGTTTTATATCTGTAAGTGACTTTCTCTAAGATCAAATTACCTGAGAAGGTACTCTCAGAAGGTTTCACTGTAATAACAGTAGCCCAAACACTCTTATACAAGTTCAGATTCTCCAAGATTTTAAGATGTGATTTAAAAAAATAAAAGGCTGAAGCGCTTAAAGGTCTTGTCCCCAGATCCTCCTACAGACACCATTTATAACACGGTTAGAGATCTAGTTAAGCAATGAATTCAGCAACTGCCATGTGAAGTTCTTTGGGTTGAAGTAAAATAAAGAAATAGAGCACCTTTTTTAATGTTTCCCTTTAGGTTTCATTCTCAACCTAAGCAACAGAAATTGGGTATGGGAAGCTGAAATAAAAATGCTTATTAAATGCGCATTGCTATAAACAATTACGTGGGTTCCACATCTTTACAACAAGGTCCAACCTCAATTGAGAACACAAAAGCTGTGTGGGGAGGAAACACTCAAATGAGCAAAAAAGTTTTAAATAATAATAATGCCTATGATTGATAAGGGTCCTAGGAAAAGGTCCTTGTCCTCCCTTTATAGCCTTGCTGGAAGTGTTGCAGCAAGAAGCAATATCTTAAAAGTGTCCACTTCCACCCCTTGGCCCACCAATTCCACTTAGAAAAATCTACTTAGGAAAGCAATACAGATCCAAAAAGAGATGTCACTAAAAGAATTTTCATCACAGCATTAATAGCAAACTTATCCAGGGCTGAAATAAATCATTGCACATCCATACATGAGAATAGTAGCATTTGGAAAGAATGTTGTAGAACAGGGTGGAGACATGTTCACAACAAACTGTCACATGAACAAACAGGGATACGAAACAGTATGCGATATATGATTTCATCTTATTAAATGTACGTTCAGGTAAAACGGTCTCGAAGATGCTCTTAAATATCTCATATTGTCTCTCAACCCAACCAGTCATCATTTCTCCAACTCTAGCCTTTCCAGTGCAATTATGGTATTTCCTTTGTTTTATCTCTTTTTCTTTGTTTCTATGTTTCTGAGTTACGCACTAAAATATATATATATATATATATATATATATATATATATATATACAGCTATTGTAATCAGAAACCTAAGTTATTAAAAGAGGTCTTAAACAGTACAGGAATATAAAATTCTATGCAGGCATTCTGGAATATTGCTGTGATGAGGGGATGGACAGTGATTGAAGAATAAGCCCTTCCCTTGATATGACATTGGCCAAAAATTATGTTTATGTTATCCTGTGAACCTAATTCCCCCAAAAGTTATTTCTTTAAGAACGAAAATTTTATGTTATTAGAAAAAGAAACCAAGACAGTCATTATAAGTAGTCATTTGGGGGAAATTAAATTACAAATAAACAAAGACAATTAATGTGGAATGATTTTAGGTTCCAGACAAAATGAATGAGCCACAGAGAATTAGGTAAAAACAGAGTTTTTATTTCCTTTAAAACAGAGTTTATTATTTACTGTTGGCCACTACTCTTAACA
This sequence comes from Noctilio leporinus, assembly GCA_004026585.1. Classification (NCBI taxonomy): domain Eukaryota; kingdom Metazoa; phylum Chordata; class Mammalia; order Chiroptera; family Noctilionidae; genus Noctilio; species Noctilio leporinus. The sequence continues at coordinate 573,324 of PVIW01000173.1, read as the reverse complement.
ATACAGATGAAGCTGAAGGATCTATTCCACATATAAAGTTGGATTAATGAATCTTTTTTTTAAAAAAGCTCAATTTCTTATGAAGCAAAGACAGAGCTTCCCACCTGAATTTTACGTGAAAGATTGCTATTAAGGAAACATTTTTAAAGACTTTGAAATTTTCTTTTTTTTTTAATTATTGGTTTATGGAGTCCAATAAAATATTAGGTAGTCAGTGCATGTAACTAATAACACACATGTGCACATGATCTAAAGTGGTTTGTACGTCACATTTATGGTATGACTCGTTCAAAATAGGTTTACAAAATAAATATTTTCTTCTTCTAGACACATTTGAAAACAAAGAAGTGACCTAAAATGAAAATAATACTTTTGCCCTTAAAGCAGTGATTAGATCATCTTAGAACAAACTGACTTAAAACATGTTCCCAGGAAAATTTAACCATAAAACATTTCCATAGAAAAACACTGATTAAATGTAAAATTGTCTATACTCAAAGTGCTTATTGAGTCTAATTATTCATAAAATGCCCCCTTGGCCAGGATATTGAAAGGAAAAGTGGGACAACCGTTGAATTGAAGACCTCTGTTGCTACTTCCTCTGCAACATTCTCCTTACTTCTTAAAGATCTCAGTTGAACTCAAGTCTTTATTAGGTACCAAGTGAACCAACATGTACTGCAAAACTCTCTAAGAATATAAATGAGAAAGTTGCTTCAACCAGTCCTCTTTTTTAAACCACAATTAGCTTAAATTCAAGATCCAAATTGTGAACATAGTTTTAAGATTTTCCTAACATGTCCTTTTAACCTGCTTCCTCCCTTTGTCTTCTGTATTTCCCTTATCTTTCTAATCTTAAAGTTAAAAAAAAAAAAAAAAAAAAAGGTTTACATTTTTTTTAGGAAAAAAAAAAGGTTGCTTTTAAAAAATGTATTCCCTTAACTACTCCTTACATCTACTTTCTAATCCCCAACTCACTTAATTAAATTCAGGGTGAATTTAAATTATAATTAACATCTTTTGAGGGATTACATGTTCTAATCACAGTTAGGCAGTGAATATTTGAAACACATACATTTTGTGATATTATCTGAAATGCAAATTAGAGTCCAAAAAAAGATGTTTGATAAAAATGTATAGTACTGAAGACTTTATTATGGAACCCCAGGGACCAGAAATGAGATTAAAAAGAGTAAAAGCACTGATACAAGTACAAAAACAAATTGCTTCACCTCCCAAACCCCCAGAAATGGCCCCACTTGGCTCCCATTTAACGTAGCTTCAACATGTTTTAAAAACTGCCTTCCAAGACCTTTCGCTATTTCCCCCCTAGATAGGGAGCTTACAGGGTCTTAAGTGAGAGATAATGCATAAAATTCTCCAAGAGCAAGAGACAAAACCTGTTTCTCTGGCCCAGGAATTTACAATGAAAATAACTTACTAACTTTTCCTTCAAAAAAAGAATTTCATAAGCAGAAGAAAAACGCTGACATTTATTAAGCATCTTCTGTATGCCACAAAGTAAGTGTTATTTCACTTAATTTTCAAAATTACCCTATGGGCATGTATTATTTTATTTTATAGATGTGAAAACCAAGGCCCAAAGAAGTTCAGTGCTTGAAACAGTGAAATGAATCATTGGTGAAATTCCGACTCTTAGCCCCAGCCTCTTCTTGTAAAAGGACAAGGTCATAATTGAGAGACCTTGGAAGGGACATGTAGAGCAGAGCCCTGTTTTCAATTGTCTGCTCTCACTATAAGCTTCTTAAACAGGCCGCTGGATTTCCAGTCTGCCAGAAGACACCTTCATCTCTGGAGGTACCTTGGATAGAATGCCTCAAGGAATTTCATTCTTGGGGCTCTCAGGGCTCTTTCTGCAAAATCCAAGTGCTTGCTGAAAACCAGACTTACTTCACCATGTTTCCATCAATGGCCAGCAGTTAGGACAGGCTTTGTCATGCAGTAAAAATCTGATTTATTCATGTATGCCCAGTTTCCTTTAGGTAACTTTTCTCTTTTCTCTTCAGGGTCTTTTTGTGCACTTAGCAGGTTGTTAGCTCCAAGACTCAGTCTCTCTTTAAGGAAACTAATGCAAATTAAGTTCTGCCTTTTATTCCCTTCAACTGTCAGCTTCCTATTAACTATTCGCTATTCACACAGTTTTGCAGCCAAGTTTTACTAGTAGTTACACTAGTTCTTAAAGATCATGGGTATGAGATAATACCAAGTTGCTAAGATACCTAATCAGTCAACCATAAGAGGTGTTTTCCTCATCCATCTACAATTCATTCTTGTAGCTCGTTGTGACAGAATTATGCCTAATGAGATACAACTTTTTGCACAAAAAATGATACAGACCCAGCCCAAAGATTGGAGGGAGACTGTGGGAGAACAGGGCTGTTTCATTGTGTAATGAAAAATACACAATGTGGCATGTAAAATAGCCACATGTGGCAATGCACCAGAGGGCACTAGACTTATCTAACCCAGAATGGAGTCCAGCTCAGTAGTTAAAGGACCTCTAGCAAGATTAATTTAACCATTTCAAGCCTGTTTCCTCATATATAAAAATGAGTGTAATGTTAGTAGGTAGTAGTAAGAATCAAATGAGACAAATCCAAAGCTACTTTAAAGAAAACCAAGCAATGGCCAAATGTTTCTTTAAACGAAACAGACTACTTAGATTTTCTTCAAAGGAGACTTTCTTTACATGATGATAGCCTTGCTGGGTAAAATAGCCTTGGATGTGGGTCCTTGCTTTTCATCACTTTGAATGTTTCATGCCAATCCCTTCTTCCCTGAAATGTTTCTATTGAGAAATTAGCTGACTTATGGGAGTATAATTAGCAGTCTAATTAATATAGATGTATAATTAGAAGATATAGATGTATAATTAGCAGTCTCATGGGAGTTCTGTCTTAGGTGATTCACTGCTTTTCTCGGGCTGCTTATAACATTCTCTCTTTGTCTTAAAGCTTTGGCATTTTAATTATGATGTGTCGTGACGTGGGCCTCTTTGGGTTCACCTTGTTTGGGACTGTCTGCACTTCTTGGACTTGTGTGGTTTTTTATCCTTCACCATGTTCAGAAAGGTTTTGATCATTATTTCTTCAAAAAGTTCTCAATCCCTTGCTTTCTCTCTTCTTCTTCTGGTACTCCAATTATGCAGCTGTTGCTATGCTTCATGTCATCCCAAAGGACCCTTAAACTGTCCTCATTATTTTTTATTTATTCTTCTTTTGCTGCTTTGAGTGGGTGTTTTTCTATTTTATCTTCCAAATTGCTGATTTAATCTTCTGCTTCATCCAACCTATTCCTTCTAGTGTATTCCTTATGTCCTTTTTCGTGATTTCTAAGCAAAACAGACTTCTTTTAAAACAGAGTTGATTTTTACTCCGTGATAGGCTTCTTTCTATGTACAATGGCTATGTTGGTGGCAGATGTATAACAATGTTCTGACAACAGGTAGTATATACAGTCTAGAGTAATCTTGGTGAGGGAACAAGGATGTAAAAAAAAAGGCACAACAATGTTCTGATTATTTTTCTCCTTTCTCATGGTCTTATTGCTTTCTCTAAAGTCTTTCCTTCAAAAGTCCTAACAACTTAGCAACTGTTCTTCAAACTTCATGCATTCTTCAAAATGCCATTTAAAAGTTTTTGTATTATATTTTTCCATTGCCATTTAACGCCTCTCCCTGCAATCACCAGACTGTTGTCCATGTCCATGAGTCCTTTTTACTTTTTGCTCAGTCCCTGTGCCCCCTACCCTCTACTCCCCAAGAGCTGTCATTCTGCCCTCTGAGTCAGTATCTATTTTGCTTGTTAGTTCAATTTGTTCATCAGACTCCACATGTAAGTAAAATCTTATGGTATATGCTTAACTAAAGCGTCCCTAGATACATATCAGATTTTGAAATGTAGACATACACATTATAAATAGCTATAGACATATATGCATATATATATTCATGTACCCACATGCATATTTATATATGTGTGTGTATGTGTGTGTGTGTATATATATATATATGTGTGTGTGTATGGGTGTGTATACTTCAATATATATATATATGTACCCACACAACTAACTAAATGGGTAATAAAGAGACATACAAAAGAACTTTGCTATAACCATAAAGAAGGATTGCTTTGAGAAATATGGTTTCTTACCCATTTATTCTCTATGTATAAAGTCAAGTTCATAATTAATCTTACTGAAAGAAGTCTCTGTCCTAATGTTACAGGTGATGTGCTCTTAACTTGAGAAAGTTTTTGCTGGAGTATTAAAATGATTAGAAAGAATTATAATGAATCACGTGGATTCTTTTTCACCAGATATATGGTAACCATCCTATTAGCTTATAGAGCCTATACTAGACTCAGGCTTTAACCACTTGCTGACCTTTAGAATCTCCTTGAAGTTTCTCTTTTCAAATATGCAAGCCATTATTCATGCAGGCTGATCTGCTGGTGTGGAACATGCATGGACACATAACAATGACCACCATTTCCCAGTCTCTCAATGAGCGGCAGGCCCTGTGCACACATCACTTTCACACGCATCATCTCATGCAATAGGTGCAGTGCTGACTAAGTAATAACCACAAGAGGCCTATTTAAAATAGTCCCACTGAAAGTTAGTTCAAATATACAAATATATTAGAAACAGTTACACACACAGGAATACTTAGAAACTGCCCAAATTTAGGCATATACTAAAAGTATCAACAGAAGCTATGCAGAATACTGACCCAACTAGATTTTCTTTTTTATTTAACTTTCTTTTAGCATTTGAAATAATGCTTATTGTTTGAGAATATGTCCTAGCATTAACCATTTAAGTTTAATAATGTCTAACTGAATATTTTTGTCTCAAATTTTGACTGAAAGTAAAATCACTCCAATTTGGTGAGTCTTGGTGAGAACAAAGGTAGATAATCTCAAAGGATGGATAAAAATCTTTAATTACAGAAAACCATTGAAAATGTTTACAGCCACACATATTAAAATAATGATCAGTAACTAAAAATTGTAACTGTTACATATTAAGGCAATTAAATATTATTATGGTAAGCATTTATGAGTATTTACACTATCAGACTAAATGATTTATATTCATTGTCTTCTCACTTAAAATTTACACCCAAAATTAAAAAAAAAAAAAATTTACACCCATATTACAGGTGAGGTGGATAAGCAGAAATGTAATTTATCTAAAATTAGATAGTAATTAGTAGAACCAGGATTTGTAAGAAAAAATTAATTAATAAACAAACTACATACGCTTTTCACCATGTTATGGTGTCAATATTAGAAACCTCAACTGAAAATGAAATGCTACTGAAATTTGTACCATTCATACCTGACTCAGAAATGCCCCAAAACATCCTTCTACTCCATGAAACCATTTCCCCTTCTCCACTCCCACCCACTCCCAAAAGATAGGCTTTTTCGGTTTAAGCTGCATCAACAATAAAGAGCAATAAAAGTGATGTCAACATGAAATATAAATCTTTCAGCATCTTAAAAAATGACATTTTTTATAATGAAATATAGCGGAATAGCTGAGGGATGAGTATTAAGGCGTAATGAAGGTGCAAAAGAATCTTAGCTGAACGCAAATCAACCTCAGTGCCTGTAGTGGAAACCATTGCCATGTACTATACACCAGTGTTAGGAAGAAAAGCATGTCCAGGAAGTAATTAAGAAATTAGTGGTTTCACAGAACGCTACCAAAACAAACAGAAAAAAAGAACTTTCTAATAAACTTTCTCTCTCTACTTAGAGTGAAATTTTCCTACAGATTTCCTTCCCTCATTTACATGTCAGTGCAAGCCTATTCTTTTTTCTTTTTTCTTCTTCTTCTTCCAAGCCCCTTTGCCCTTTCAATCATGAAGCATATTACTCCACTGTCAGTGCAAAGCAGTTCCTAACAACAGGGAACCCAGCTGGGATAGGAAGAGGGCAGCAGGCTCATGCATTAACATAATAATCCAACTGTGTTCCCATAGGCCCTTAGGGCAGACAGCATATTAGGTAGGCCTCCTGCGCAGGCCCTGCGGAAGCCGCCTGATCACCTGCCCATCAACCTGTGGCGGCTACAGCCGACTCAACAGCACCAGCTCCTGCCAAGCAGTGGTGCCCAATTACCTTCCTACAAAAGACAGAAATCCATTTTTCTATGTCTGTTTCATGTACTCAATGCATTTTCGTATTTACAATTTGAATCTAGGTTTCTGCATTGTTTCCAGGGGACCAACCGATTGCCTTTTAACTTCTGAAAGTCTTGTTGTCTCAAGGCCCTGTCACTGCAGTAGGCAGGCATGAGACTGAAACCCAAATTTCAAATACAAAAGCCCCGGTTAACAAAACTAACTGCGTGGTCACCGGTTGTCTAAAGATTCATCATCCATACAGAGGACTAGCAGAGGGGGGAAGACCTGAATGGCAATCAGTGCTACTTCCACAAGGGGACAAAGGTCAGGGGAAATCCTATACCAGTGTCTTCCTGAAATGTAGTTTTTAAAATTCTAATCCAAGCTTGTTCTACGGTTCCCACAAAGAATACCTTTGTGTACTGTTACGGGAACAGACTCAGGCGGAACTCCGAGATGAGTGAAAAAGTAGGCACTTTATTACGCGCGCGGACCCAGAGGAGTCAGTCTCCAAATTCTGGGCCCCGAGTAAGGGTCTCCCCTCCTTATATACTTTTGGGGAGTGGGCGGAGGCGGGGACAAACGGGGAACAAAG